>OY720442.1:102127492-102576180 GCA_963082915.1 Dolichopus griseipennis
AGACGGACGGACGGACGGACAGAGTGAAACTATATAGGCACATTTTTACAAAATTTTTTGAAAATGTGCTAAAAACTAAAGGATGTAGATTTCTGAAATTTTCACAAATTCATTTTATATATTAAAATTCAGTCAGTTTGCTCAACAGGTTCGAGTGGCTGTTATACATTTGCTTTATATTTAATTAGAGTCAGCGAATCTGCAATTTTGTTAAAGTTATATATAGTAAAGCCAGTTATGGTTAAAGTTTTTACAATTGGTTTGTCTAATATAGCGGATTCGAGGAGCTGTCATATAACCTCTTTTAAAGTTCATTGTCCAACTCCTTTAAAAAATATAGTTTGCCTTCTGCAAGATGTTCATATAGCTGCCAAACAATTTATATTTTCTTTCTAACATGATTCTAATAGATTAAAAAGTTGTGTATTTGACATTTTAGCTCAAAAATTTTAACGGGATGTTGCCGGTCTTCTAGAGTTAACACAGTCTACTATATTTTCTTAATTGTTTTAACATTAACATACAGTAAGCTTGTTTCAAATATTTTTCAGTTCAAACTTTAGAGAATTTAAAATTAAAAAATAAATTATATTTAATTGAATTTGTTTAGTAAATTTTCCTTAAATTATTTTGAACATTCCATGTTTTAATTTTTTTTGGTTAATTAAACTGAAAATAACGTAAATATAAAATGGTGGGTATAAATTATAAATTAATTTTTAGTTAATTAGGAAAATAAAACTTTTTTTAATAATTTAAAAATTGTAAATTATAAAAATTAAAGTTATTAAATGGTATATAAATTATATTTGACATTCTAATTTGGGAATAGTTTTCATTATAAATTTGACACTCTTATAATGACATTTTAAAACAACAAGTGATGAAAAAAACCCATTTCCAAAATGATGTAGTGTTACCTACTGAGTTAAAGGTAAAAAATATGTATAAATATAATTGGTAATATTATAATTTAGTTATTTCATCAATTCATTATTAATTATGAATAATAGTGAAATCAAAACTTAGAATATAATTCCAATGCGCTCAAGAAAACCTGTAAACAATTGTCGAAATATAATGTTGCTTCAATGTTAACTTTCAATTTTGGAAAAACATACACTGGTGACTCAGTTACTGATTAATAAAAACAGGAAATCCCAGTCTAAAAACTATTGTTATAACAAATTAAATATAGGGATTTTTGCGACTTTGGGCTGTAGCTCCAGAACGGAGGCTACAGAAAAAAATTCTTCCATGAAATTATTTTTTTTGCAGTACCTACCCGTTGTTAAAATTTCTTCTCTCTATTTCAAATGGTGTAAAAGTTTCGTAAATATACGGACGGACAGACGGACAGAGTGAAACTATATAGGCAGATTTTTACAAAATTTTTTGAAAATGTTCTAAAAGAAGTAAGTTGAACCGCTTGTGCTATCTCTAGGATAGCCGGATGAACATAATATTAACATATTATCATTCGGTTTAGGGAGAAAATTTTTTATTATTTTTTAAAACTCCAGAATAATTGTTGAAATATGTAGCAGTTGTGTGGCAGCTAATGTCGTAGAACCTTTATAATCAAACGACCAAGTTTTATGAAATATATATATTTTTTTGTAGTGTTATAAAAATTACATAAAATCCCAGTCATGCCTATTGAAAAAAACCGAAGTTGAATGGAAACTATTTAAAACTTTTGCGTTAGACAAATCAAATTTGGTGAAAACTTTAAACATTAATCTCTACTAGTCACCCAGCTTAATAAGATATACTGCAGCTACTCGAATCAACCAATTTGACCAATGTTGTAGTGATTAAGACGTTTACTCAAGTGAAAGTTTCGGGTTCAAACCCGGTTAGATCAAGTTAAATTAAAAAATGTTGTAAAAATTGTATTAGTATTTCCTAAAAGTTTATATCGTAATATAAAATAATATAAAAATAACTCTTGTGTAAGAAAACAGATGGCGCACAGAACTTGACATTTGTGTGTTCATAATTTTATACAATGATTACAGACGAGTAATCAACGGTAAAGAAATTTAACTGAACCTTAGTCCAAATGGCTTGGTGAATGCTCTATACCCTTAAAAGGAGTGGAAAAGGAATTAAAAAAAAAACTCGAACTCCCCCACAAACTTGTTTAGTTTAAGAAACAAGGCTTCTGTTTCCAAATGAAGCTAAGAACATTTCAGAGTCCTATTTCTATATTAGTTTTTAAGCTATTGATAGATGAATTGAGAGACAGACGAACGAAATAATATAACGAAGTTAAGTAATTTTCGAGTTTATCCTGATTTTATCCATTCAGTTAACGATTGCTTGACATCATCAAATATGTAATGGCAAATTTAGTGTACTCTTAGAAATTCGTTCGTATGGGTGAAAAATTATTAAGTCATCACTTTAGTTTTTTTTTCACCTACAAACCTTTCACATAATTTAAAATTAATTTTTTTATTTAAAAAAGTAATGATTTAATGAGATAGTAAAAATAAATTTTAATTACTGTTTAAATTTTTTTTTTTAAGTGTGCTCCCATATGAGGTAATAATCATCTAGTTTTTATAACTTTGAAGATAAATTTATTATTTTTTTGAAGTTAAACAAATATTTAACTTCCTTTTTTCTTAAATTATTTTGTTTTTTAAAATGTAGGTAATTAAAATTTCAGATCCCCGATTCATATAAAAAAAAACTACAAATATCTAATGAAAAATCATATCACAAAAATGGGAGTCCCCGATTAGAGAAAATTGTAATAAGTAAATTTAAAATGATTCATTCACTTTTTTTACAATTAATGCAAAAAGTTGTACATCATCATTACTTAGATAATTGATTACTTCCTTTTAGCGGGAAATATAATATTAATTTTGATTACACATTATAAGAAATTATAAATTTCTCAAAAATGTTTTTTTGTGGTATCTATAGTGTTATAAATATAACATATGACAAAATCTATAAATACTTTGTTATTTATTTTGATTTAAAATATTCATATTATATAGTTTTGAAATTGATTGCAGATATTAGTATTAAAAACGAATTATCTATTAAATATTTTCATTTAACAAATACTCATTCAAATTTATCGGTAAATATGTTATGAGGTAATCTTAAGGGGGTGTGACGAAACCTTCAATAAAAATATTGAATTAATATTTAATAAGTTTGAATTATTTATTTAAAATAATGCATTGCAATAATATTTGATAAAGAATTGTATCTTAATTTTCATTATACCCGTGCATACATATATGACATCGGGTATATTAAAATTGCTCCTCCGTTTGTAACGCATCGATCTAGACGAGCTAGAAAAATTTTTTTCTGTAGCCCCACCCGTTAGGGAGCTGCAGCCCCCCAAAGTTGGGAAAATCCCTATATTAAAATTGTTATAACAAGAGTTCTATTAGGTGTATTTTCAATGTGAAAACGGCCAAAGATAGCTAGTTTTATATACTTTATAAATTTTTAAAAAATAAATGTTTAGGGTTGCCATACGGTACTAAAATTTACCATTATGCAAAACTCAATTTTTGCAAAATTTTTGGCTCCACATATCTTTTAAACGGTTCAAGCTAGGTTCTTGAAATTTTGGCAGTAGTTAGATCCTCAGAAATTAGTAGGAGAAGGTTAACAAAATTTTTTTGTCAAGCCCCATGTTCACGAGCTATAATGGCACGAAAATTGAAATTTTGCTATTTTTAAACACCTGTAACTTGAATACCTGTTTAAATATTTTTTCCTTAATATACAAAATTTAAAGGTCTAACGTTATATTTTAACATATGTTAAAGGTTTTTCTTAAATTTAAAAGGGGTTCTTTAAATTCAAGAAAGTGTCTCTCAGTTTTAACCATTTTTGCCTAAATAGTAAAATTCTAAGAAAAATTCCAAATTTTGGTGGAATTCACAATTTAATTCCTAGAACCTAAAAAAGTTTGGGGGAAGGGGATTTGTGAGGATTATATCCTTGAGAAATTTAGCAACCTTCCCCATAGAGGGGCTAATAGGGCTGAAAAATTAAAAATTTACTGTTTTTATAAGTAAGCAGTAACTTAGTCACTGACATATATATTTCCTAAATAAAACGTTAATATTGAAGCTTCAACATTATATTCCGATAAAATATTTAGTATGAAACACTATATTATTTAGAAAATGTGCTTTTTTAAAAACCCTTGCTTTTTTTTCATCACTTGTTTTATTTAGAAGGTCTTAAGTTATATAAGTCAATATTTTTTAACTTCTCTTATTCCTACATTTAGGAAAGTTACTTCACTTCTAAAAGCACGATCAAGAAATTGGACTTTGCCTCTTAAACAAGATCGAAGCCTGTCATTGAATGATATATTATTCTAAACTACTAAGAATATAAGGCACCAAATTAAATTTGAAATATTTTCAGTATATTTACTTCTAAATTCATTTTCAACTAATTTATTCTTATCTATGGAACATTAAAGAGAATTCTTATAATCTGAATTCTACTGTATCTTAGACACTTTTTATTTAAAATGTAACTAAATATTATTTATTAACATTGTAAGCTAACATCAAACAATGTTAATGAAAGGAAAATATTTCATCATAAATAATTAAAAATAATTATTAAAAAAAAAATTGAAAAACTATTTTCTAAATGAAACGAGGAAGAGTGTAGTAGAGTAGACTGTGTCAACTCTGGGATACCCGTATGACCGTAACATGTACATTATATCATCCGGTTAATTACTTTTGGCTTTATTAATTGTAGTGGAATACTCATATAAAATAAAGAGTTGTATGGCAGCTACTCGAACCCTCTGTCGTAGACCAACCAAATTTTGCAGAAACTTTGGCCATTACACTAAACAATTTTTGGCAAAAATTCAGACACCCAGCTACATTAGGTGGAGAGTAATGCTCATATAAAATAAGAAGTTGTATGGCAGCTACCCGAACCCACTCCACTAGACCAACCAAATTTTGCAGAAACTGTGGCCATAAAACTAAATTACTTTTGGCAAAATTTCATACACGCAGCTGTAATAGGTACAGAGTAATGCTCATATAAAAAAAGAAGTTGTATGGCAGCTACCCGAACCCATGAACCAAAATGGCTGGATTTAAATAGCGATGACGGCTATTGCAAAAAAACGAATTTGCGAAAATTTCGAGATCCTAGCTCCGTTAGTTTTTGAGTTATCGTGCGGACGGACGGACGGACAGACGGACGGACATACATAGCTAAATCGTTTTATTTTTCGATTCTGATCCGATCCATACACTTGAGTCTATATCTACCCCCCCCCTCCTTCTCTGCGTCACAAACGTAATGGCAAATTTATTATACCCTTTGACTATATAGTCATACGGGTATAAAAATAGATTAAAAAGTAACCATGTTTTTAGCATGAAAAAAAGTATGACTAATTAAAATTATAAAACTTAACAAAAAAAAAACTCAATTTTACGCAGAAGGTGTACAACGACTCTTTTTTCCTTTTCTATTGCCATGAGAACATAAGCGCCAAGGCTTCCACAAACTACAAAGCCTCTGTTTCGAACTCTATTTAATACAAACGTCTTAATTTATATCCACTTTTTTTATATTTTTTTAATTTCTTTCTCGTCGGTCGATCCCACTTTTCTTTTAATCAAGGACTTCTTTGGTGATAATCGAATTGCTTTTACTTAGCGCGTTTCCCAACAACTACACATCCCTCCCTAATTATTTATAAGCTCTATGATATGTTGCTTTGACATTCTCCACAGATTTTAATTTTATTATACAGATCGAAATTTAATGTGGTTAGAATATCTTGCATACGTAATGCGCCGACAACTGTTAAGGAATATTTTTAATTACTCCATCACTGTTTCCATTAACAAACATGATACATACAGCAAGACTGATTTTACGCATGCCTGCAAGTGTTAGGTTTAATTGATTTGAATTTGTTAATTTGAAATGATTACCCTAACTTTTTCTTCTGAAAATTACACTTTGGCCTCTTTTTTTTTTACTATCAGAGCCCCTTCCCCTGAGCCTTCCCCTAGAACTCCGCCTCTGGTCCTAAATAGGCAACTCAAGAAATTGTAGTTCGGTACATCTACTATAGCGGTGTATCATTTACATTTATTCGCTTGGTGGTTATTAAACACTTCACTACAAGTAATTTAAAATTAATTTTCCACAATGAGTATATATAAAACTTTATAAAATCGGAATAATTATGTGTACCTAAAAATTTACAAATTTTTATATTCATATTATTATATATGTAAAATATTATAATCAATAATCAAATCATTCAAGATAAGAGAATTAATAATTAATATTGATATTGATAAGAATAGTATTTCCTATTACGCAGACTCATATCAACACAACTACTACATAATTTAATTCATTTAATCTCACTTTTTTATTGTTTACACAATTTTGTCAATTGTAATCATTCTTATCTTTATACTAAATACCTATATTTAGTAAACAAAATTATATTCATAATCAAAGTTAAGCTATTTTTCAATAAATATAAAACCGTGAATCAATAAAATGTCAATCACTGATAATTAGTTCACCCTAATTCTAAATATTTTTTTCCGTTGTTATACCCGTATGTCAATATAGTCAAAAGGTATAATAAATTTGCCATTACGTTTGTGACGAAGGAGGGGGGATAGATATAGACTCAAGTGTATGGATCGGATCAGAATCGAAAAATAAATCGATTTACCTATGTGTATCCGTCCGCACGATAACTCAAAAATTAAAGGAGCTAGGATCTTGAAATTTTCGCAAATTCGTTTTTTTGCAATAGCCGTCATCGCTATTTAAATCCAGCCTTTTTGGTCCATGGGTTCGGGTAGCTGCCATACAATTTCTTTTTTTATATGAGCATTACTCTATACCTATTGTAACTGGGTGTTTGAAATTTTGCTAAAAATAGTTTATTGTAATGGCCAAAGTTTCTGTAAAATTTGGTTGGTCTGTTGCAGTGAGTTCGAGTAGCTGCCATACAACTTCAATTTTATATGAGCATTACTCTATACCAATTAAAGCCGGGTATCTGAAATTTCGCCAAAAATAGTTTAGTGTAATAGCCAAAGTTACTGCAAAATTTGGTTGGTCTACTGCAGAGGATTCGAGTAGCTGCAATACAACTCTTTCTTTTATATGAGTTTTACACTACACCTAATAAAGCTGGTATGTTTAAAATTTTGCCAAAAGTAATTAATGTTTATAATAATAATGACATAATGTTAATATAATGGTCATACGGGTATCCCAGAGTTGACACAGTCTACTCTACTACACTCTTCCTCGTTTTACTTTAAATTAGTATTAATGAAAATATAATTTTGGATATAAAAACTATATGATTCTCCGTGCGCGTGACTCCTCTCAATGGATTTTTAACTGAAGTTGAAGTTATTGAAAAAAATCAACGCAAAAATTACATAGGATGTAAATGTTAGCTCTCTAAAATAGTCAACCTTATTTTCAAACAGCCTCTAGTTTAGCCAAAACAGCCTCAGCCAAAACTTGTCAAAAATCTTATTGTGCCGCAATAAGTTAACGGAACTATCGGGAAAATTTTTTGATACTTTCTTTTTGACCAAAGGAGTAGTACTTCACAAAGTTGGATGTAATTTGCTTCCAATTTTTTTTCACCAATTGTCGGACCGATATGGGTAGAACAAAAGCTTTAAGTATAATTGCACCACAACCCCAACTTCGTGGTCTCTTAGATACACAAAATCAATAGGTTAGTCATTGACCGTTATCTTGTAGTTTTGTGGTGATTAAAGAATCAGAAGATAGTTTTTGGTACAAAAAACACGTAAAGCTGTATGACATCTGTAACTTCAGTGCCATCAAAAAAACAAAAATAAAGCAAAAAGTATCCGGAGCATCAAACGGACACACGCTGTTAATATGACTTTAATATACAGATTAGCGCGACAGGATTTCATACAAACTCACCAACGATTTTATATATTAAGATAACACTTTTCAACATTTTAAATATTAAGTATACCGTAGAATATTTTCCGGCTGATAAAATTGTTAAATCCAAAACTTATGACAACGCAAGTTGAAGGGACAACACATACCTTCTATTTACAACTAGAGTAAACCTTTGCGTGTTTAAATATATGAGTTGATTGAACTGCATTCCATATTCCAGTGGGATCTGATTATATAAGATTTTTATATAAATAAAATAATAAAAAAAAACAGTGCTTATTGATCCTTTGGGAGGCTAATATTATCATTATTCAGGTATATTTTATACTAAAATATGTTACTACGAAATATATTTATTTAGTGTAATATATTTGCATATTGATTATATTAAAAAAAATCAGCAGGATTTAATTAAAGAAAAAATTTGTCATAGTATAATAATGATTAGTGAAAACTGTTTTGGAGACTCTTTAGGTAAATATTACATTTCATCACTGTTTGTAAAATATTTGATTTAACTAAATGCATTATTAGTAAAAGGTATAGGGTTCATGTAAAATTATAAATCACTGCTTGTAAATTTTTCCAAAATTTTAGCTATTTCATTAAATTTTTTTATATATTTATAAAATTTCTGTATGTTTAACATAGGCTGACCATACGTCCCGTTTTAAACGGGACAGTCCCTTTTTCATTAAAATTGTCCCGGTGTCCCAACTTAATCAATCGGGACGTTCATTTGTCCCGTTTTCTAAAAAAAAATTATATTAAACATTGAAAATTGCTTAAGAGTTTTTGTTAAACTCATAAACCAATTATTTTTTCTTTTAAATAATTAAAAGGTATATATACCTTTTTTATATTTTAACGTATACAAAATTAAAATCGAAAAAATCATAGCTGGCTTTGAAAATTGTTCGTTGCTAAGCTAATTTTTGAAAATTGTTCGTTGCTAAGGTAAGCCTTCGTCTGTAATTTAAATTTGGTTTTATTCATTTAAATTTTGTTTTTATTCATTCACTTAGTGACATAAAGAATATTATTAAAAAGTTTTTAAATTTTTTTAAGTATGCCAAAAAGAAAGTGTGTTTTTAATGAAAATTTAAAAAATAAATATCCATTTATTGAAAAATCAATAACACAAAGCGATGTTAGGTGCAACAGATGCAGACAAGAATTTAGTGTTGCTCACGGAGGTGGTTCAGACATTGAGCAACACCTAAAATCACAAAAACATTAAAATGCTGAAAAATCTGCTGCTTCCAGTAGTAAATTAACAACATTTTTTTCATCGGTAGAGCCAACTTCAAGTGAATTAAAAGTTTCTGCTGCTGAAGGAGTTTAAGCTTTTCATTCACTCATTGAAAATTTTAGTTTTCGATCAAATGACTGCACCTCAAAAATCATACAAACTTGTTTCGAACCGAAATATAGATGTGGACGAACAAAATGTGAAGCAATAATTAAGAATGTTTTATATCCATTTTTTAGTAATCAGTTAAAAAAAGAATTAGAAGAAATTAATTGCTTTACTGTATTTACTGATGCTTCTAATCATGGTGACCAAAAACTCTTCCCAATATTAGTAAGATATTTCAAACCGTACGAAGGAATAAAAATAAAAACATTTGATATTGCTTCCTTACCTGGAGAAACATCAGACATTATTGTTGAATTTCTGATATCATCTTTAGGGAAAGATAATTTGCTTAATAAAATTGCTGCTTATTCTGGTGATAATACCAATACAAATTTCGGTGGATTATCTAGAGCTGGTGTTAAAAATGTGTTTTTTTTAAGCTGAAACAATTTTGTAATCGTGATATATTAGATATTGGTTGTAATGCTCATATTGTCAATAATGCATTTAAAAGCGCAAGCGATTGCTTACCTATCGATATTGAGTGTATTATAGTAAAAATTTTTACTTATTTTCATATTTATACAGTCAGAACTGAAGAACTAAAGAGATTTTCTTCTTTCATTGAAATTGAATATAAAAAAGTTCTCAATTACAGCAGCACAAGATGGTTGTCACTTTTACCAGGTATTGAGCGAATCATTGACATATTCGATGTATTAAAAGACTTTTTTTTAAGTCAAAAAAAATGCCCACAAATTTTAAAAGTTTTTTTTGAAAATGATACATCTAATTTGGTTGCATTTTCTAAGGTCACAAGCTGAGTTGTTTCATAAAACAGTATTGAGCATTGAAGGTGATAAAATTCATTTTGTAGAAGTTTCACTAAAAATTTTAAATCTTCAAAATTTATTAAAATCTCGAAAGGAAAATAATTTTGGTCCACTTTTATGCAGCATTTTGATACAAAATTAGAAAATGAAGAACACAAATCTGAAATAAATACACACATACAGAGCTTTTATGAGACAAGCATTGATTATTTGAACCAAAGGACAAAAAATTCGAGGAGTTAATAGAATTTAAATGGTCTTTCTTATCATTAATTTTATCATGGAATGAAATTGAAAAAACAATGAATTTCGTCGCAAAAAAATTTTTTTTTGAAGTAAAAGATGATGGAGATTTATTTTCAGAATTTACTTTACTCAAAGAATACATAACAATTGATAAAATAAGGGAATGGAATGAAAAAAATATATCGACAGATGAGAGATGGGTTGAAGTTTTTGTTGATTTCAAAAACAATAATTTGAACCACAAATGTTTGCTAAAAATTGTGGAGTAGGTACTTACTTTGTTTACCTGGGACAAACGCACCAGTTGAAAGGATATTTTCAGTGATTGATTAAATGTGGGATCCTCAAAAATCACAATTAAAAATCGAAACACTAAAAGCAATGGTGATGACGAAAATGAATAGTAAAATGCATTGTACTGAATTCTATGATTTTATCAAGCAAAAACCAGATTTGTTAAAAAAATTTCTTCAACCGAAAAGTATTTATGAATTTAATTTTTTAATTTTTCATTAAAAATTCTGTAATAATTTAATTTTAAAATAAAAGTATATATCATTTTATTTATTATTATACAAATCAATTTTTTTTTATATTGTCCCGTTTTGCGCTCACAAAATTATGGTCAGCCTAGTTTAACACGAACCAAAGAAAGCCATTCAAAAGCTTCAGGCAATTTATAATGTAAAAAATCTTATAGGTACCCTTATTCAATATTGATTTACTCAAAATGATGCATATTTAGTATTATGGAAAATCACAAAACTGAACGAATTTTAAATGGCATTATAGCTCTAGATGCACTTTAGCATTTTCTACCTGACTCTTCTACATACCTAAACTGTTTCACTATTTCTAAATTTTTTTTGCTTTGTCATTGAACCTTACCCGATTTTTTTCAAGACTATCTTGCAAACCCTCTCAAAATCTTGCAAAACTGCCGGCTCAAAAATTTGAAATCTGTTTTACTATGATAGGCTTAGATGTTCTTGAGATTAAACGGGTTTTTTTTATTTATGTACGATAGCATTTATATGCATGCTCAAATAATTTTTAATTAATACCCCCAGACGTCATGGTGTCCATAATTCCAAAACAAAAAAATCCAAAGTTAGAAAATTCCAAATAATGAACAAAATTAATTCCCAAAAACAACCTTTACGCAAGATTAGGAATTAACAGCGCCAGCGATTTTAGAGCTGGATTCAAAAGCGGAGATAGATTTTACAGAATATTTTTTTATATGTGACATATGACACTCTCAATTAAGAGGAATTTTGATTCACAAACAGGATTTCCGCCTTTTCCAGAATATTTGGGTTAAATTTTGGTTTTTACTTTTCGTTGTGGAAATTTTATTTTTTTGGAATTATGTAAATAGTATTTCGGAAATGGGATTTGTTTTTTCGGAATTTCGTACCCAACCCCTCCCGATACGTATAAAGCCTTTAATTATTTAAAAGTGAAAGTATCCGATTATTCAACACTTAAAAATGTTTAGCGGATTCATATAAGTTATCCGTCATTTTTCTCTACTCTTTCTTTATGGAGATAAACATTACTAAAAAATGATTTATCCGTTTTTTCTTGTGATATTTAAAATTTAGATTTATCTCATCACTCCACTCCACATTGAGTCACACCCGTATGCTAATCAGTCAAGCACACTAAAATTCTGAGCGAACACAAGCTTGTTCAAATTTTGAGCTGGGTTAAAGTTAATTTTTAACATTTCAAACCGTTTAGATTACAACCCTTAGGATGCGATTGTGTTATAGCTGCGATATGTGAAAAGAGCGTTGATAAGTGATAAGAGCGTCGATACGTGATAAGGGCATCGATAAGTGATAAGAGCTTGGATAAGAACATAGCGTAGATAACTATATACAGGATTTAAATGAAGGTGTTTATAATGGAGTATCGCTGTGATCATCGATAAGTAATATAGATTTTCTAACGCTAACCTCATATCGAAGCTCTTATCACTTATCGCAGTTCCAACATAAACGTACTCTAACGTACTACACATCATCGATAAACAATATAAATTTTCTATACTAGGCTCTAATCGACGCTCTTATCACTTATCGCAGATACAATATAAATGCACCCTTAGTTTCCCTATTATTAATAGATATGACATCAACATATACGTATTATAGAACTGTTCTTGTAACATATGCAAACAAATTATTATGACTTAATTAGCATATTATCATTAAATTAACTTTGTGAACCGCAAAAATTTGTTAATTATAAAAAAATGTTAATTTTATTTTTTCTTGTCTTTATACATAAGTAAAATAAATAATGTAAATACATGGAATACTATTATTCATAAAATAACCCGGGTTCAGAATTTTTCACGTCATAATAATGAAACACACAGATTATTTTTGTTCTATAGAACACAATTTCTGTACTACGTATAAATAGAAATTATTATTTAATGTTTTTTTTATATTATGGGAAATTTTAATAAATTATTATTTATTTAAAAAAAACATATATTCATACATTTAATATATTATTCACAGATATTGACATTTATTTAAAAAAAAAAAAAAAACAAAAATTAAAAATATTTAGGATTCATAAAAATTTCCCAAAAAAATATAAAACAAATGTTTTTTTAATTATATAAAAATTAAAATTAATATTTAAACAATAAAATCATAATTAATATCATAAGTTAATATCTGTATTAAATCAAAAATAACAAAATTTCCCAAATTTTCATTTTTATTGAGTTCAAAATATTTAAAAAAAAATTATTTTGTAAATATAATTAGGTATAAAAAAGAAAAAAAAAAAAAACTAAGAGTAAATTAAAATATTTATTAATCCTAAAATAAAATTATATTAACACAAAAACCCTTATTTATATTATATTAGCTGATTTTTTATACTATACGGCAGAATGACAAAAGTCTCGAAGTCAAAAGTTCACTAAGGAATTATAACAAAAAGTCAAAAAAACCTCAGGTATTTATGACTGACGAGAACTGCGTCAAAAGTTCCTCGGGACTTATGACTTCATTAACTGAAATTTACTAAATATAATTCGTAATAATTAAAGAGTATTTGCTGTATTAAAACTGTTAATTAATTATGAATTATTTTTTGTCAACAAAACAGACACAACCAATGAAATACGAAATCTAACAAAGAAAGAATAGTCATTCACATGCGCTAACTTCAATCATTCCTACAAACCTATCAATCCTTCCAGCATTTTTACTTCGATCAACGGAAGAAATTCAATTGCATTCACAAGATTCAGAATTGGACACACTCTGCTTCCACGAATATCTGTTAAAAAAGGAACCACCTGCTACGTGTTCCTTCTGCAATAACGGTATCACAACTACTACACAAACTCTCACTGAACGCCCATTCATCGATATTATAAGGAAGCAAGAAAATATATAAGCACTACAGACTCTACTTACAGAAGTTACAACTCACGACTATACAGTTTTATAATAAATAAATGAATAAATAATAAATTTTAGATTAAGTTCATATTGAAAATCTGAAATTTGTCCTTTTTCCAAAATTCACATTTTGTAACAAACTGAAAACTGGTTTCTAATCTCATTTTCCATACAAGAATTCATAAATACTCTGGAAAAAAAGACAACTTTGATTGTGTATATCCAACTTTAATATGCTTTGTAAGATTGAAAAAATTTACCAATATACAAAGGCTTATTTATCAGCTATGATTTTGCTTATATATTTTGGTTTTAACAGTGTTACAGTTTCAGCTTTATTACGTTTCAAAATGCAGTTTAAAATTTAATCGCACATGTTTGTAAATAAAATGGAGAGTTATGGACTTTTGGCTCACTCCTTGTAAGTCATAATTCTTCAGCGGAGACTTTTGTCACTCTGTCATTATATATATTAATCTGTTTATTAAATTTTTATATATATATTATAAATAAGTTTTTTTTCACTCAGGTTTTTCCGTACTTATTTTACACACACACACACAATCATTCAATACTATTTACATTTTTAACATTTTCTAGATTTTCTCAATCAAACATTTCTTTTTTAATGCGAATAATATTTCATTGTATATTCAATTAAAATTTGTTTATAAAAAAACTAAAAACAGAGAGCGCTGCTTTTGTTGTATTTCTGAGTGTTATTTTCAGTAATATTACTACAAAAAAAAAAAAATAAAAAAAATAAGTAAAAAAAAAAAAGTTCGTGTTCAATTAGTTTTAGTATCTATGATAACAATATATCAATTTGTAATAAACACAAAAACGAAATACCTACTTGTAGAATAGAATAATAAGATACATTTTAATTTTAAAATTTTTTTTTTTTATTTTAAGCTTTTTTCTTTATTCCGCGGCACTTATCACTTATCCATTTATTTATAAATGCACAGCCGGCCGTATGGCTTCCACTTAACATTTTCTTCCCACATGGTGTTTTGGGTATTTGCATTCTTTCCTGTGAGGTTGCATTGACTTAGTTTACTTATAATGTTGCGACTTAATTACTGCCCAAATCTTTAGTTTCCTTGGATTCCAAAATGTTTCAAGATATTCTAACATATTTCAACTTATTTAATTATTTATTTATAAACAGTCCTTTACCTCATACAATGTATGCGTGCCAAATCTTTAGTTTCCTTGGATTCCAAAATGTTTCAAGATATTCTAACATATTTCAACTTATTTAATTATTTATTTATAAACAGTCCTTTACCTCATACAATGTATGCGTGCCTTTCTTTATTAATCTTTTTAGTAATATTATTTACTTTGTTTATATCATATATTTTATTATATATTTTTTTGGTTACCATGGAAATTTGTATGGAAAAATTATTACTAAATCCAACATATATGTATAAATAATATCAAGCTTTCTATTAACAATTTTCTGTATTCAATGAATCACAAAAACTGTAAGCTACTCTATATTTTTTCCAAAATCTTCTAATATCTCTAATTGGATAATGTTGAGGGCAAATATTTGAAATAAGATGTCTAATTTTAAGTTCGTCAGAACTACATAGCCTTTTCACCTATTGCAAAATTTTTGAAATAATTCTTTAAACTATTACATTTGTGAATTTAATTTTTATATTGTAAGTTAAAAGATGTAATTTGATAATATTTTTTTAATGGTATAGGCAGCGGATCTCTCACTCGATTGGTTTGTCCTAGAATCCCAGAAAAAATGTAAAACTTTTATTTGGTCTTCGATAACTTTTGATCAGTATTCACCACTGGGTTCAAAGTAAAGAGCCTTATTCTCGAAACAAAATTGTACATTAGTATCACTGGTTCCACTCTAGAGTTTGATTCAAAATGGTCATGGTTATGGTGTATTAAAGTTTTTACTTTAAGAACTTCTGTACAGTTCCAACAGGTGGGTTTGAAAGCTTTCCATTAACTCTGGTCAAAAAAAATATTTGAAATTGCTAATATTCTTAAAGTTGAAATTTTTTTTTTTTTTTCCTTACTCCTTTTGGCCGCATAAGACTTCCACTTGACACCTCCATCTCACTCGATTCCGACCTGATATTTTAATGTCATCCCAGAAGATGTCCCAACTAGCAATTCTAAGTCACCAAAACGTTGCCACAGCAAAAATTCGCAGCTATTTAGCTATTTTTACTAGAGCCAAAAATTATGAAAATGTTCTTATGACGTGATCATGATGTTGCGGTGATCAAAGTGGTGATCATATTTTGGCTTTCACAACGTTTTGACAACGTAACAAAGCAAATTAGCTGTGTGACTATTATGATACTGAAACTGCAAAATAGCTATAGAATAGAAATACCTGTCATGATAGCCAAATAGCAACGGATGTGTAAAAGTTATGGCAAATGCAAACATGTTTGATCTTCTATGTCACTTACATGACAGCTTAATAGAAATATATGCTTAAAAGCTGCTATTACTGCAAGATCATTCGCCTAACAAATTTGCTATTCTGATAGCCAAAATAACTTCCAAAATTATTTTGCTGTTATAATATCACAAATTGTAAATAAAATTAAATTGTTTGAATATAAATAAATATTTTAAAAATTACAAAGTTCTTATAAATACAAACTTTGTAATTATGTAATTTATATCTATAGTCTAATAGTATAAATTATAATTTTTATATGAACAAATATGATTTTCCAGAAGATAAGAAAGACTAAATTCACTTGCGATTAATATTTTATCGATTAATTTTCAAAAATACTTCGAAATAAAAAATGCGCCATTAAAATATTGAGTATTTAATAAAAAATTAAAAAAATTATTTTTAAGAAAAAATTATTTTCTCGAAAATAAATTTTAAAAATTTTATTAAATCAAACGTTAAAGTTGTAACAATTGATAATAATAATTTAGTAGTGGTTTTAAGAGCAATAATCATTCTTTTATAATTTATAAAACTTAAATAATTTTGGTAATTTTTTCTGCCATGTTTTTTTTCTACCATGTTTATTTTTGCCTTTATTAAAAAGCTATATATCTTTCATGATAGCTAAAAAATTAGTTTTGCAAAATAAATATTCTGATAGCGAATATAAAATCAAAAGGTCACAAGAATATATTAATTAGAATTTAAAGCAATTTAGATTTGTAGGCAGCAAATATTCTTTTTTAAAAAGTTATATAACTATCAGGGATTCATATTAAGTATATTTGCTGAATTGTTTGCAATCACAGCTATTATGCTGTACATAAAATAAAAAAAAACGAGGAAGACTGTAGTTGCCCTTGTCAACTTTTAGATATCCATGCATTTATGTTGTAAAATATTATGTTGTAAAACATTAAATTAAGAAAAAATTGAAAAAGATGTATCATAATTAATCAAAACTATTTTGTAAAGCAAAATGTATGTCATCAGCACTCACCCCATAATTTTTGTTAAAAAAAAACCACAAAAACAAAACAAAAGAAAAAAAACATAGAAAAATATTTGGCCTACAAGCCCAATTTTAATTTTAACTTCGTAGCTTTAAAAGATTCCCAGATATCGAATTGACAACTTTGTATGGCAGCTCGCCGAAAATGAAGCCTTAACATTTTGAAACTTTACAAAAGTGCTTAGTGTATAATTATATTTTATAGTCTTTGATATTATCTCTTTTAATTTAAACCTTGAAAAAATAAACATCATATTCATATATTAAGATTATCAAGATACATAATAATCATCATATTCATAATGATTATTATGTATCAATCAAAAATACAAACTGCACATACAAAGAATTTCAAATAAACATGTTATATAAATACATATAAATTATTTATCAAGCCATTTATTTACTTAAAAAAAATATTTGTGTTAATTTTAGCTTATCTTAAATTTTTTAAACTACGCATCATTTGAATCATATGAAATCGTAAATTGATAGATATCTACAAAACAAACACAGCAATAGCAAAAGCAAAAATAAACAAACAAAAAATTCATATAACTGCATGTTGTATACAAGTTGTACTGCAAAAATTTAAATTTTTATTTAAGTTATAAATGTTAGTTGTTCGAGAGCTATCCGAAATTTTGGTTGAATCTTAACCACAGTATAGAGACAGAAAATACACACACACATAGCTAGATTAAAATACTTTTCGAAGCTGATCCGATACGTATTTTTGACATTATATCTAGCTCATCTAGATCAATGCGTTACAAACGGGGGAGCAATTTTAATATACTCGTGGTCATAATATCATATATATACATACATATATAATAAAAGAGTATAAAAAAAAAATTGGTAATCAAAAATTATCTAGGTATTGTAATAAGATGAGCCACTCCAACACGTGAGCAATTTTTGGGTTTGCAATATTTAAAAAAGAAAAAAAAACACAACGAAATTGAAATACATATGTAGGTTAGGTATAGAAATAAGATTTTATTATATGAAATGAAAACAAAAAACTTGAAATCTCACTATGGAGCAAATTGTGTCGAAAGTAGCGAGATAAAACAAATTTAAATTAAATTGTCGTTTTAATATTAAAATATTTTTTATTTTAGAATACTTAATTTAAAATCTTAAAAACATTACTTAAACAAATAATTTAAAAATGTAAAATAGGTAGGTATATAAGGTATAAGAAATTAAAATTAGATTTTATATTATGTTTTTTTATGTCTTTTACAATACTTCTTTTATCAATAATTCTTCACATTTTTATTAAAATTTTTTTTAGGTTATGAATTCTAAATCTAATTATATAATTTAATAAAATTAAAAAAAATTATTAACAATTTTAAACACTTTTTATTACTTTTTGCCACTTTGTACCTAAATGAATAAAAAAAATTAAGGAATACTTTGCAATTCATTTTCAAATATCTTTATACTTTATATTATACCAATTCAAAAAAAAAATAGTGGTTTTGAAAGAGCATTGCAAATATATAGTTCTGTTTCTCTCTTGCAGAAATTTTAATAACAGAAAGGTTTTGCATACACATATTTACATACATATATTTTACCTAATTTTACTAATGAAATTTTTTTTTGTTTGGTGTACAAAATACATTAATATTTGTGAATGACAGTGGCACATCTTATTAATAATTGACATTCTTTGTTGATAATAAAATAGCTGTGGCAGCAACCAATTACATTTCACAGAAAATTAGCTTTGTACAAAGCAAAATAGCTTTCCATGCATATCTATTTAGCTTTGTACAAAGCTAAATAGTTATGCATGCACGTGGTGACATTATAATGGCATTAAAGTATAAAGGACAGCTTTCCATTCATATCTATTTAGCTTTGTAAAGCATTAAATCAAATAGCAGTACTTATTGCCAGTTTACTAGAGTAACAAATAAGTTTTCCAAAAAGCTATTTTGCTGTTATTGAAAAAATAATAAAAGCCAAATAGCATTACTTATTGCCAGTTTACTAGAGTAACAAATAAGTTTTCCAAAAAGCTATTTTGCTGTTATTGAAAAAATAATAAAAGCCAAATAGCATTACTTATTGCCAGTTTACTAGAATAACAAATAAGTTTTCCAAAAAGCTATTTTGCTGTTATTGAAAAAATAATAAAAGCCAAATAGCATTATGGTAATAAAAATTACTTTAACAGCTATTTAGCTGTCATTTCGACTACATTGCAATTTTTGTAGCTAATGCCATAATTATGCAATATGGTAATTAAAGTAAAAATACTTTACTTATTGCCAGTTTGCTAGAGTAACAAACAAGTTTTCCAAAAAGCTATTTTGCTGTTATTGAAAAAATAATAAAAGCCAAATAGCATTATGGAAATAAAAATTACTTTAACAGCTATTTAGCTGTCATTTCGACTATATTGCCATTTTTGTAGCTAATGCCAAAATTATACAATATGGTAATTAAAGTAAAAATACTTTACTTATTGCCAGTTTGCTAGAGTAACAAACAAGTTTTCCAAAAAGCTATTTTGCTGTTATTGAAAAAATAATAAAAGCCAAATAGCATTATGGAAATAAAAATTACTTTAACAGCTATTTAGCTGTCATTTCGACTATATTGCCATTTTTGTAGCTAATGCCAAAATTATACAATATGGTAATTAAAGTAAAAATACTTTACTTATTGCCAGTTTGCTAGAGTAATAAACAAGTTTTCCAAAAAGCTATTTTGCTGTTATTGAAAAAATAATAAAAGCCAAATAGCATTATGGAAATAAAAATTACTTTAACAGCTATTTAGCTGTCATTTCGACTATATTGCTTTTTTGTAGCTAATGCCAAAATTATGCAATATGGTAATTAAAGTAAAAATACTTTACTTATTGCCAGTTTGCTAGAGTAACAAACAAGTTTTCCAAAAAGCTATTTTGCTGTTATTGAAAAAATAATAAAAGCCAAATAGCATTATGGTAATCAAAATTACTTTAACAGCTATTTAGCTGTCATTTTACAGTAAATCGCTGTTGCGTATATTACTTCTTTGCTAGTAAAAAAGCATATTAGTTGCAAAAGCTATTTAAATTTATTTTTAGCTGCGCTTACGTTTTCATGACTCGAAAACTTGTAAATTAGCATTAGTTGCAAAGTAGCTATTCTAGTCCATTAGGATGACGTTGTAAAAGCTAAAATTTAGCTGCGAAAACTAATTAGAATATAAATGTTAGTTGGGGTTACATTTAACCATTTCTTGGTAAATTGTCCTGCGCCATGTGATGTTGGGACGGCCACGTTTTCTAGTTCCTTGAGGGTTTCACACTAATGCTTGTTCCTTGAGGGTTTAATGTTATGCTTTCACTAGGCTTTCTAAGCATGTGGCCTATCCACCTTCATTTCTTACGTCTGATTTGTTTGGCTATGGGTTCTTCGCCTGTTAGTATCCAGAGGCCTTCGCTGGATATTATGTTTGGCCAGAACATGCGGCATATTATCCCCTGAGACACTTATTTACGAAAACCTGCAGCTTATGAGTTAGGCTACTGGTTAAAAGCTAGGTTTGGCTGCCATATGTCAAGAATATTTTCACAAGTTGAAATAATATATATAAATTAAAATTTTAATTGATTAATAAAACTCACAGACAAAAAAAATACTTTATAACTTAAAAATAAAATTGCTATCATATCAAATATAATTGTAATGTATGGATTGTATATCTATTAAAATCTAAGATATCCTACATGAAAGGCCAACTTAAAAAATATGCCAAACGAATTTTATTTATAAAGTCTAATAAGTAACCCATGTTAGGTAAATTTTTTACGAATTATAAACGTACAACTTCAAATATTATATACTAATTAAATTCAAATACAATTTTCCACAAATACTATATTACTGTTAATATAAGTACACAAATAATATTATACCCTGTATTGAAAAATTAATAAATGCGATATTTAAGTATTTTCAACCTTGGAAAAACTTTAAATAACAACAACAACAAAATGTTTTTTTTTTTTTTTTTTTTTAATAAATAAAAGAAAGAGAGAATCTCATATTAAATACGTTTTGTATATATTGAATGGGAGTCATCGTTATAATTTATTAAATAAATTAATCAACTCTTTTAATATTAGCATTAAATTAATAAATAAAATAACCGCTACAATTGTTATAACGTTTAATTATAAAGCAACCGTAATAACGAATTGAACTGAGAAATAAAAAAAATAAAAAAAAATAATATATAAATTTTTAAATAAATAAATTAAATAAAATTAAATTTTTTTAATAATTAAAAAATAAAATCGCAACAATTGTTCGTTATAATAAAAAAAATACATTTTTATACAAAATGACAAAATTAAAAGGTATATAAATTTAAATTAATATAAAAAATATTAAATATAATATTTTATAATATAAAAAAAACTTAATTAATTAATATTCATTTTAATTAAACAAAAAAAAAAATACATATCTTTATTTTAATAGTTAAACATTTCTGTATTTTGGCAGCTTTTATTCTAGTAATAACAGGAATCTGCCTATTAGCAACATCATCAAATGGACAATCTGATATAACACCAAAATCTTTAGATTTTGTTGAACAAAATAATCAATTTGCATTAAATTTTTATCAACAAATTTCAAATACACCCGAAACCATTGATAAAAGTATAATATTTTCACCATTATCAATACAAACTGCTGGCGGTTTATTGTATTCTGGTGCTAATGGACAAACAGCAAATGAAATGTTAATTGGTTTTAATTTACCTGGACAAGATTTGGATACTGTATCAAAATCATTTAAAACATATTATGAAAGTAAATCAGATTTATTATCAACTGATCAATTAAAAATGGCTAATAAAATTTATATTAAAAATGGATATACACTAAAGCCAACATTTATGAATATTGCAACAAATAGTTATAATTCAGCAATTGAAAATATTGATTTTAATGAACCAACAATTGCTGCTGATATTATTAATAAATGGGTTGAAGAAAATACCGGTGGTAAAATAACCGAATTAATTAAATCCGATTCAATTGATGATTTTACACGTATGTGTTTAGTGAATGCTATTTCGTATAAAGGTGAATGGGAAAATAAATTTGATCCGGCTAATACACAATTACGTGATTTTTATGTAACACCACAAGATAAGATTCAATTAGATATGATGACAAAAACTGGAAATCTTGAAATGGCAAATTATTATGATTTATCTGCATTGGGTGTTAATTTAAAATTTCGAAATTCAAATTTATCAATGTTTATATTAATGCCACAATTTAATTCAATTGATACACCATTAAGTTCATTAGAAAATAAATTGAGTACATTGAATTTATCAGATATATTTAATAAAGCATCAGAAAATTATGCATCTCTGTCAATGCCAAAATTTAAAATTGAATTAACAACAGATTTAAAAAAAGTTTTACAAACGGTAAGTACCATTATTATTATTTTTTAATTTGTTTTTAAATAATGGTTAATACAAATATAATTTTATCTAATTATATGTTTATATGTTTATGATTATACAATATAATATAAAATTATTGACCTTGAATATTTTAAACTTGATTTTAAAAACCAATTTTTTCAATGTTCATTCATTTCATAATGAGATTTTCAAATTCTGCACATTACTATTAAAATGTTAACCTGCAAATAACGTGTAATTTTCGATTAAATATTTTAAATTTTTTTTTTATTTTCTTTTTTTTGTTATTTTTTTTTTTATTTAACAAAGATATTCCATCAACCGTATAATAATATTATTTATTCTACAGTATAATAATATAGTTTTCATATTATCGTCAAATGTAATTAATTTAATTTTAAATTTTTATATTAACCCCAATTGAAAATTGTTTACATTAAGGCCTAATCTAAAGTAGCCGTAACGAGACGATAAATTTAATGTTTCAAATCGCGTTTGTTTATTTTTAAACAATTCTAAACAAAATAATAATAAGTTTTGGAAAAATGAACCAATATCATTTAGTGGAAATATTTAATTTACATTTTTAAACAAAATGATTAATATTAAATCAAAATATTAAGAAAAATCAAAAACTCTTTTTGAAAGTTATGGTTTATTGGTGATCAATTTTATTCCATCCTAACGAAAAACATTGTTGTACACAGTTCTTTGACACTTTAATTGTCTATTTATGTCATTTTCATATAATTAATGGTATAAAATTTACTCGTCTAATTACGGTAAAATCGTTTTATGTCAAAACAATAAGTGCCTTATGCTTACTTTTTTATAATTTAATTATAGAAATTATTTAAAAAAACAATTTTTAATTTCATTATTTCAAAAAACAATTTTTAAATTCTATTTATTTCTATAAATAAATAAAAAAAATTTTGTAAAACAATTTTAATTAATTCTTGTAACATATCGAAGATATTGATAAAATTTCCGATATAGATTCAATCAAAGTTTAATCAGTTGTTTGCTTTTAGGCAATATAAATACTCAGCCTACTGAAGAGTCTAGTTAAAAATCTACAGTATAAAAGGCAATCTTAATCATTTATTCTTTCTTTTATTAAATTTCTTAAGTCTATAATTCCTTAAAATAAAGTTATTTATTAAATTAATTCAAATGAAAAATAGATAAGATTAAAACACATATTATATTTAGACTAAATTAGTTAATCTGGTAAACATGTGTAAGTTATTTACATTTTTCAAATAAAATTTACGTTTTTTAAATAAATCACAATTATATTTTTAATTTTTTTAATATTAATTTTATCCAATCAATTTAATTCTACAAAAAAACCCAAAAAAAAAACAAGCACAATTATATTTAATATCATTTGCATGTTCTATTAATTAAAAGTATTTATTTATTATGAATCTTTATTCAAAATATTTATATTTATTTATTTATTTTTATTATTTAATCAAGTGTTTAATTTTTTTTATTTTATTATTCATCAATTTGGAAAAAAATTGAAAATTAACCCAATAAATATTATTTAGATACAATTCAAATAAAATTTTTTTTAATTTAATTTTAAAAATGGTTAAATACATAGATACAATTATTATTATACAAATATAAGATAGAATGGTATAAATGAAGAAAAGAACAATTAAAATAATGATAAAAGATACATACAGATTGCAGATTCTTAAAATTTGAAAATCTAAATTAAAAATTATTCATTTAATAATTGCCCGGAGTTGATTTCACTGGCATAATAATGAAGAATACATGAGATTTCTATCTGACCGATAGCTCAGTGGTAAAGTGGAGGTTTTCAATCGAAAAGTCTCGGGTTCAAATCCTGGTCGGATCATATGTAATAACAAAATTAAGTGTATATTACAATAGTTTAAAAATAAGTCCTAATGTCAAATCTGCAAAGGATTAATATTATTAGGCAAAATTTACTATTGTCTAGTACTACAAATAAATAAATAATATATTCATTGAATATGTTTAAATTACATTTTATAATTTGAAATTACAATAGATTTCACAAATATTATAAAAAATTTAAAATAATCTACAAAGTAAAAAAAAAAGCCTATAATTGAAGAAAATCACTAATCGATTTTTCTAAAACGTCAACGGTTCTAATCTACGCATGATTTGCATATAACTCTAATACTATAAAACGCTTATAGATAACACATTTAATATTAACATTGGTAAAAATAATTTAAATAATTATCAGCTTAAGATAAGCGACCAAATATATTATTAGTTACCCATACTTTATTAATCATATCTATTTTTACCAGAAAAAAATTAATTAAATTGAAATTAAATTTTGACACTTTTTTTTTAAAATAATTTGAAACATTGAGCAATTATAAACAACAGTACATATGTCATCATTAAAACAATTTTTATAATTAATTTTTATAATTTTAATGTTGATTCACTGTTGTACCTATTTTTAAAACAATTTCCTGAATTATATCAAATTTTTTTTTTATATATATAAAATGGAATGAAATTGAATATAATAGAATAAAATGTAGATTAGAATAGAATTAATATAATTGCAAAAAAAAAAAGACGGGATTGTTCCAAACAAATCGTAAAAGAAACTGCAATATATGTATATTTATAATATTTTTGTTCTGACTAATAATTAGGATTTCTTTCTTTTGATAGTTTTTCAGTATTCCCCTAATCAAGCTTCGTACGTCACTAATTATTTATTCTTTATAATTATGCAAAATTTAGTAATTGACAAAACAAGATTGTCATTGCATAATTTATTGTACTTAATACTTAGGTCTTTTTAAATTAATGACTTTTAGTAGCATCTCATTTTAGTACTATTGGTTATAAGATATTTTCAACAAATTATTTGACATTAATAGAATCGAATTTTGACAGTTAAGTCAAATTGGTCAATTTTTATTGAATTATTGTTTTAATTTAATTGATCTATTAACTGATTGAGAGAAACATATTTTTAGATTTTATTTTTTGTTGTTTTTTTATAAGGGGGATAGCACATGTTATCCTAACACCTAGATCTTGTAACCTATAGTGCATTCCTCTTCCAATACTTTTTAGTAATTTATTAGAATTATTATTTATTTTTGTATTATTATTTATTTTATGCTCATATAAAAATTTATGACCTATACGAGAATCCAATACCCTCAGTTAATAAGCCAACTACGCCATCGAAGCCACTTTATCTGAACTTTCAACTTTCATAATATTTAGATGCATTAAACGAGTAAACAATCAGTTATTACAGTTGTATACAACAAATAGAGTACATTTAGTACATTTTATATACTTATAGTACAATCCTTATTATTTTTAAATATAATTGTCACTTAAATTCTTGAATATATATTTATTTATTTATATATTTATTTATTTTTTTTTTTGTATAAACAGTTCCTTACCTCATACAATGCCCCTTACAAGGCTTTTTCGGGCATGACTGATTATACTATCTATTAATTTTATTAGTAATATTACTTACTTTGTTTATATCATATATTTTATATTTTACTATACTATTTATATATATTTGGTCACCATGGGGATTTGTAAAGAAATATTATAGTTCAACAAATTTTATTCAACTAAAAATACATGAGCCTTACGGGAATCGAACCCGTACCACCTCGGTTAGTAAGTCAAATACTTACCTACTAATCCACCCAGAGCCCCATTTATAAAATATATTACATAAATATTATATAATAATAATTTTTCAACTAAATCTCAAAAAAAATTTGAATATGTTTGATTACAAATTGAAATAATAATCGATTTGATCACGCAGAAATAACAGACAAAACAGAAAAGTAAACACACAAAAATAAAGAAACTTATAAAAAAAAAAAAAAAAATAAAACAGATTAAATAAATAATTATTATAATAATTAAAAAAAAAACCAAATAGTAAAAGTAATATATTATTTTTTGTGGTATTTTTAATATATTCATTTTTCATTTTCTAAATGTTAACCAACATTAAAAATTAAAATTACTAGAAAATTTAAAAACAGAAAATTTAATGTTTGTGGTATTCATTAGAATTTCTAATGCATATTTTATATTATGAAGAAGATACAAAACAAAAAACAAGTAAAATACAATTAAACTCAAACCGTTGTTATATGTAAGCTTTAAAAAATTAAAATAATTATTTTCTTATGCATACATAATTTAATTTCAATTTCAAAAATTAATTAATTTTTTATTTAATTTACTATTTTATAATCAGACAGATCTGCGTCATCAAAATTAAATAAAAAAAATATTTATATCTTATATTTTTTTTTATAAATACACATTAAGTATAATTTATTGCTTTTTAAATCTCATTGAGTTTACAATTATATTATTAAACATATCAAGTAGATTGAAAAGATAATCATTTAAAATAAATCTGTAAAGCTTTGACAAGAAATTTCAAACTTTAATGTAGATTTTCTAGATTTGTATTAGAAAAATAAAATTTTCCATAACTAATAAAATAATTGATCATTAATTGAAATATTAAAAGGTGTTATAGTAAAACTTTCATCTGAATTGTAATAGATTTTTCTAATCGATACTCAAATCTTTTATAATATAGTTTTGTAAATATTTACTTACAATAATAACTAAATATTTAAATTTTACTACATATTTATTAAATTATATTTGAATATTTAATAAATTAATATTTTTTTTTTACAATTCAGAACTTCAATAAATTAATTAAAAAAAATAATTAAATTTACGAAACTTTACTAGTTTTATTGATTTTATTTTTAATAGTTCGTTCACAATATTATGATTCAAGAAAATCAAGTCTATTGTGAACAGTGAGTAGATTTTTATCCCGACTTTCTATAAATGTCAATTTATAAATTGTTATACAAAAAGTACAATTTAAATTGAATTGCAAAAATGAAAGATGTCTGAAAAATTTAAAAAAAACACTATATGTATAGGTATATACATAAATTTTCAATATTATAGTTTATTTTTAAATTTTTATATTATATTATTAGGTAATTACAATATAGATAATAAATATCTCAAATTATTTTGTATTTGATGTTCAAAAATTATTGTGAATACTTTACATTTTATTCGATTTTATGCTAAATAATCAATTCGATTGTAAATTTAAATTCTTTATAATAAATCGAGTTTATGAACGTATTGTCAAACACGTACTATCTTGTTAGAATTTTATATTTTTCTTCGCAGTTCTTAAAATTTTAGATTTTAATAGCCTATCCAATTAGGCTCTCGTTTCGCTCTTATAACGCAGTCAACAAAGGAGTATCTACAAAGAAATGTACATGACAGCGTTTTTTGACATTGTTTTGTTTACAAATTTCATGAATTAAAAAATATTCATATAGTTTAAAGTTTATTGTATAGCTATTTTGAATAATGTTTTGATATTATTTAATCCTAGATAGAGAAAAAATTAATAATTTTACTAATTTTCATTCTGACAACATATTTTTTTACTTTTCAATAAAAAATATTTTTCAAAGTTCAATTATTTGACATTTGAATATGTAGAGAAAGCAAAAAAGTTAAAAATTAAAAAACTTTCTTAATGGCTACATAATAGCTGCGTCAGGATTGCGTCTATTGTAGATATTTTCATATAATTATATAATAAAACTTAGTTTGACATTTAGCTAAGTGTAGAGAGCGAAATGAGAGCGATCATTGTAGATAGGCTAAAAGAAAAAATATCTGAAACTATTTAGGAAAAATTTAAAATGAATATCTCAAATTGATTCAAAAATAATTCTATGTATAAGCTAGTTTATTTGCTTTGTTAATGTTACCTATTTTTAAATAAATATTTTTTTTTACTTTACAAATTAATCTACATACATGTTTGTTCTGATTTGAATATTTTGTTTACACCTTACTAATTGTATAGACTGTAGCACAAATAATTATATTTCCTAAATCTAAATTATATACATATTATTTAATTTATACACAATTATTAATTTAAAATTACATATAATTTTAAAAAAATAGTATATTTCTTCTAAATAAATAAAAACAAATATTAAAATAACAACTATGTAAAGCTTAAACAACTTTTAATAGTTAAATTAAAAAGTTAATATTAAATATTAATTTTAATTAGTTGAAATTAAATTTTGTTATGAAATCTATATATTTAATTATTTATAGATGACATTAGAAAAGTTTAATACAAATCAATAGCATAAAATGATTATTGAAAATTCATTTTTTTTACATAAATTAACATTAAACTAAAGTTGATTGAGACTTCCTCAACAATATTACTTTGAAATTTATTTGCATTCAGACAATAGATGTATCTTAATGTAGTTTTCCTTTTATTTCAATCAGTCAATTATTCTGATATATACAACCTTGTTAATTTTACGCAATATTTATTTAAATTAAACTGCATGGGGAGGACATGACTTTGTTGAAAAAATTTTATATAGTTACTCGTATGTTCTAAGTTTATGTTGGATCTTTGAACTTGAAGATCACAACAATAATAGACTATAACTAAATTTTCACGGCTTAAAATATAATGAAATTCACGGAATATTGTGGCAATCAAAATTGACGCTTACGGCATTTAGGGGATTAAAATTGTCATTTGACAAAAGAGAAACATGTTCTATATAATTAATGTCTAAATATAATCAAAACAATAGGATATACCTAATTCTCTCAGTGTAAAAAGATAGTTCTGATAAAGGGCTTCAAAATAGTATATACTTTTGTGGCACAGGTTGCCCCTTTTGAATACCGGGTAGATAAAAGTAAAAAAATAGCTTTGTTTTTACTTTTTTATATATGACCTTAAAAAATATATAAGCACCGTAATCGTTGTTTTCGAAGATTTTTGCATCCTCACTATTTTCAAAGAGCCTAAATATAAAAAATTTAAAACACATTTTTGAATTTACATTTTTTTATTATGGATTAATTTTATTGATTCATTGATAAAAATTATCCACTCATTTTCCAAATGACATTTTTAACCCTTAATACCGTACCTGTGAACTGCGTCCCCACCAAACTTAATGAATTTCATTTTAATTTAATCTCTGACAATTTCAAATCGAACTGTGATGGCATCTACTCTAATGTACAAACAATATTATATACATCCATATTTTCATTAAAGTTTTCATATTAGAAAATCGATAAACGATAAGAGTATCCCATAAAGCTTTACGATCTTATCGATGATAAAAAATTATTGGCTAGTTTTTTTATACCCGTATAACTATAGGTCAAAAGGGTATACTAAATGATATAGACCAGGGTAGATATAGACTGAAAGTAATGGGTCGCATTAGAATCGAAAGTAAATATATAAAGCTATGTATGTCCTTCCTCATGATAACTCAAAAAATAAGCTGGAGCTGGGATTCTAAAATTTTCATAATTTTCAAAGAGCTGCTTTTCAACTTATATTTACCGATATAAAATACCCCGTGTAAATATCTCAATTATATTCTCTTAAACATTTCATTTAATTAAAAACTATTTTATTAAAATAAATACATAATATTTTATTTATATATTTTTTTTTATTTCAGCTTAATATGAATTCAATGTTTGACGCTTCAGCTGATTTCGGTAATTTAGTAGAAAGTTCTGAACCATTAATGGTATCTGATGCTATACATAAAGCTTTCATTGAAATTAACGAAGAAGGTGGTGAAGCAGGTGCTGCATCAGGCAAGTGTTAAAACAAATTTATAAATTCTCTTACAAAATTATTATGACTCATTTACTAATCAAATGTAATCTATATTTTTCTGTTATAGGTTTTAGCATTACATCACGTATGGGTCCAATGATACTTAGTTTAAATCATCCATTCTTGTATTTTATTAAATCAGATAAAGGTGAAATCTATTTTATGGGAAGATTTACTGGACAATAAAAAAAAAAAAATTAAACACTGAAATAAACAATTTTCGAATAAATTTATTTTAAAATAAAGACTGTTCAATATTATTATTTTATCTTTATTATGTTTTTATCATTTGTTTTTATTTTTTATTATTTATTTAAGAACCAAGTGACGATTTTAAATGTTTTAAATTAATCTATAGATATATATTTTATATTTTTTTAATCCAAAGTGTGTTAAACCAAAAGTTTTGTAAAACATAATAAATATAAAGCAATTATAATATACATTTTCATTTATATACATACATCATAATATTTTTATTTATTTGATTTTAAATATAATTTATATGTACATAATATGTATATCTACTGTGTATTATTATTTTATAATAAGAGTCTAAAATTGTTGTTAAAAACAATAATTAATTTGTTTAAAAAAATTTTATTTTTTCTGTTCTGTTCCAAACAATTAATTTTTTTAAACATTTATAAAATTAAATTATTTTTTATTTTAATTAAATAGTTTTTTTTTTAAATATTTTTATTAATATTTTACGAAAATAAATAAATAATAATTAAGCTGCGTTTACACTTACAAATAATTCTTACAATTTGTCACGGATACAAATTAAATATACAAGGTAGGATTATATACCTCAAACAAATGCTCATAGGTATAGGTAGATGTATAGGAAGGTAAGGGGATTATCTCAACGATTGTGTATAATGGGCTTAATTAGCACAAAATTGCATCATTTTGCTACGACTGTACTTGTGACTACGTTTTTATTTTTGGTTTTATATCCAACCGTCGGAGTTCATTTTCAAAATCATGATTAAGGTTATAGAAGAACGGTTCTGTAAACAAAAGTCTGGCCAGACATTTGAAAAAAAAGTGCTGAATATTTTCATTTTCGTTTGCTTCTTTACAGTAGGTGTCTACAGTACTCTTGCAGTAGGTGTTGTAAGACGTTCTCAGTTTGGCTGTATTATACTTATCATATATTATACTTATATCAGCAAAAACGAATGACTCAGACAACACAATGAAGAATTTCTGATTTTTTTTATAAGGAGCCAGTTAGTATATAAAAATTTAAATAATGGCTGAAGTAGTAGAGTGAAAGAGTAAGACGTTCTCAGTTTGGCTGTATTATACTTATGCAGATTCAGCAAAAACGAATTGATCAGACAACACAATGAAGAATTTCTGATTTTTTTTATAAGGAGCCAGTTAGGTATATAAAAATTTAAATAATGGCTGAAGTAGTAGAGTGAAAGAGTGCCGACCTAGCATGCAAATGACCTGGTTTCAAATACCAGCAAAAGTGAAAAACTTTTTTTCTGGTTATTGGGTTCACATTAATGGCATATCTAAAAGTTATTTTAATCCATATCTTTCATACAAAATACATTAATTTTACAATACAAAACAATTGCAAAATATAAACATATAATTTAATTGATTTATTCATTTATTTATTTATTTGTCGTACCAAACAATAGTAAATATTGCCTAATATTATTTAATCCTGTGCCTATTTAGCATTTGAACACCTTATTAAACTAGTATGATAAGCACTATAGTTTTCTAATTAGATCCGACCAGGGTTTGAGCCTACGATTCTTTGATTGATAAACCGACGTCCTAACCACACCACCGACAGATAATTTATTTGAATGATATAGCTCACAGATACAGAATTATCTTATCATTTATATATAATGTTATTATGCAATATATAACAAATAAAATTGAATCTATTGAAAATCTAAGATGTTTCTAAATGTTATAAAGACCTACTATCTCATGTTTAAATTGTACGTGTGATACCTGCAGTACCTTTGGTACCTGGCTAGCACTTAAAAAACATAAAATGAGTTAAAATTAAAGCAAATGATAATGCACACGGTCCTATTAATACTAAGCAACCCTAATTTTCATTAATTTGTATAATTAAATTTAATTGAGACTTAAAATAACCCAAAATGATAACACATACATATATATATATATATATATATATATATATATAAACATATCTGTAATAAAAACATTAATCCAAAAATATAACTATTAGCATTCATGTGTATTTCTAATTGATTAAAACAATTAAATTAAATAAAATTAATTGAAAGTATAAATGTTAATTAAATTGATAACAAAGCATTCATAAAACTTATACTATTACGTACATATAATGGCTTTTACGGGAATTCCCATTCATATTAATAATGCAAATAAAACAATTATTTTTTTTTTTATACTTTTTTTTTTAAATAGTGACTAAATAGTGAATATTAATTTATTTTAAGATTATTACAAAAAATTATTTAATTTAATTTAATTTTACTTTCCCATTTAAAATAACAAATCTTAAGTAATTATTTTTAATATATAACAGTGGTCTTACTTTTAGTTCATACATGTACATGCACTATAATCAATCATTACTTGTGTGCATTGTACACCCGCATTCAACATTATCGGGTTTTGCACTTAATTAATTAATGTACTCAACAATTAATTAAAAAACGAAAAGCTTTGTTTTGTTTGTGTTTAAAATATTTTTATAAAACAAGTGATGAAAAAAAACCAAGGGTTTTTAAAAAAGCACATTTTCAAAATTATATTGTATTACATACTGAGTTTAACTTTGGAAATATTTACTTGGAAATAGTTACTACTGACTTATAAAATTTACTGCTAACAGTAAATTTTTTATTTAAAAGTTGTTATAGCCCTTCAATGAGGGAAGGTTGCCAAATTTCTCAAGAATCTAACTTCAACTCCTCTAATTTTTTAGGTTCTAGGAATTAAATTGTGAATTACACAAAAATTTGGAATTTTACTTAGAATTTTATTATCTAAGCAAAAATGGGTAAAACTGAGAGACACTTTCTTCAATTTATGAAACCCCATTCAAATTTAAGAAAAACCTTTGACACATGTTGAAATATAATTATAGAGCTTTGAATTTTGTCTATCACTAAAAAAAAATTTGGACAGGTATTCAAGTTACAGGTGTTTAAAAATAGCAAAATTTCAATTTTCGAGCCCTTGTAGCTCCTAAATAGGGGGCTTGACAAAAAAATTTTGTTAACCGACTCCTACTAATTTCTGAGTATCTAACTTCTCCCAAAATTTCAAGACCCTAGCTTTAACCGTTCAGAAGATATGTGTGGCCAAAAATTTTGCGAAAATTGAGTTTTGCGTAATGTTAAATTTTAGTACCGTATGGCAACCCTAAACATTTGCCTTGTAAAAATTTATAAAGTTTATGAAACCAGCTATCATTTGCCGTTTTCAGATTGAAAATATATGTAACAGAACTCTTGTTATAACAATTTAAATATAGGGCTTTTTCCAACTTTGGAGGGCTGTGGCCCCGTAACAGGTAGGGCTACAGAAAAAAATTCTTCTACGAAATTATTTTTTTACCAAAAACTACCCATGGTTAAAATTTCTTTTCTCTATTTCAAACGGTGTAAAAGTTTTTGTAAACATACGGACGGACGGACAGAGTGAAGCTATATAGGCACATTTTTACAAAATTTTTTGAAAATGTGCTAAAAAGATAATTTAAAGTATTTATTCACAAATTAAAGTGCAGACAAATTACACACATTCATAAAAATAAAAAATAGAATAAACTAAAGCAAAATACCGATTTTTTTTAAATATTCAGTATAACATCTGTCTTTATATCATGTTTATTACAAAAAATGTATATATATATATAAAATATATATATGTATATATAAATTTCGGAAATTAAAAAAAAAATTGTTTAACAAGTACCTGTACATATTTGATTACCTGTACAAGATGTACCAGTAAAAGTAAGTACGAATGGAAATTTTAGAAAACACAAAAACAGTTAATCCAATGAAAAAACGAATGAAACAACAATATAGTACAATTAGTCACTATCTCGCTCTCTTTCTATATACTTAATAGAATATTACTTTATTCCACCATTAGAACTTAAATTTAATTGTAGTTAAAACTTAAGTGCCGGATTATTAAAAATCTGCGTTCAAAAATTTTGAAATAAAAAATATATTAAATAGGTACCAAAATTGTTTAATTTTTCTAATAGTTTTTAACAAATATTAAAATTAATATTAGAAAAGATACTGAAAAGAGCTGAGAAACTTCTTTATATTCACAACACTGAAAATGTTCTGAAAATCTACTTTCATTCATCACTGAAAAAGTGCTACAAAACTACTTCGCGATGACTTCGACGTAACTCGTAATATTAATTACGTTTTGAATAAATTTTGATACAATTGATTTTTACTAAGTGGCAACACTGATGATAACTTATTAAAATTAACAACCAGATTTGTAACCGCAAAGATAAATATTTAATTCAAATTATAAATTTATATGTAACTGTCACTTGTCATTGTTTTTGAATGAATTTAAGTCTTATGGGAACTTATGGCTTATTCATCAATTTTTTTTCTTTAATTCAAAAAAAAAAATATTTAAAGTTTAAAAAATAATAAATTGAATTAATTGTAGATATATTTTTCTTTAATTTTTTTTCTCTCTTTATTTACAAAATATTTCCGATTTTTTAAATAAAATCAAGGTTGAATTTATGTTGCTTAAGTTAAATAAATTTTTTTCTTTTTATTTTATTCTGTTTTTCGAGTCTACAAAAGTCATTCACATTTAACCTTAGTTTATTTATATTTTTTCTTTAATTTTTTTTTACAAATTTAAATGAAATCCATTGAAAACTATTATTGATAATTTGAAAAAATGATAAATTTTAACACAAATAAATTCGTGTTGTAAAATTTCGTATTGTAAATACTTGAAAGATTAAAAATGAAATTTCAAAAGTAAAATGTTTAAAGAAGGGGTAGGTAAACTAAATGTAAATAAGAATTAAAATTTTTTCAATATTGTTATTTTACTTTGATTTTATTTTTTTTTTTTTAATTTTATCAGACACCTGGTGTTAAAAGTTTAAGTTTACAACTTTTAATCATATATACCTAAATGCACAATTGAATCGTATTCAGTTATCTAGGACGCCCATTGATAACTACAAGTGTTCGCTAACAACTATATACCCATCACTTGCTTCAGTAAATAAATAAGCAGAGAGTTCGGGGAGGCAGCTCCTTAAACAAAAAATTCTATACTTATAGCTAATTGACATCCTTATATAATATAAAACACTCAGAGTTGGTTACGAAATCAGGAAGTTCGTAGCTAAGCCAACAAGAATAGTATCTATTGAAAATTCAAGACGTTTCTACATGTTATAAGGCGTAGTCATATTTCATGTTTAAATTGTATGTGGAATTCATTAAGATCAATGCTAAACACACGAATAAATATGACCCATTTATATTATATAATTCCAAAATATACCTGTGGAGCTTATAAGTCTAACGTTTGAACAGTTAGCGCTTAAAAAAAACAGACTAACCACTACACAATCAATTTCACCACATTTTCAAAAAATTTTGTGCCTATATAGTTTCAATCTGTCCGTTCGTGTGTCCGTATGTTTACAAAAACTTTTACATCGTTTTAAATAGAGAAAAGAAATTTTAACCACGGGTAGGTATTGCAAGAAAAAATAACTTCATAGAAGAACATTTTTCTGTAACCCCACCCGTTACGGAGCTACAGCCCCCCAAAGTTGAAATAAGCCCTATTTTTAAATTGTTATAACAAGAGTTCTGTTAGGTTTATTTTCAATCTGAAACAACACAAAATAGCTGGTTTTGTAAACTTTATAAATTTTTAAAAGGCATATTTTTAGCGTTGCCATACGGTACTAAAATTTACCCTTATGCAATACTAAATTTTTTTTTACAAATATACAAAATTTGAAGCTTCAGCATTATATTTCAACATATGTTAAAGGTTTTTCTTAAATTTAAAAGGGTTTCTAAAGATTTTAGGTAAAACTACAAATTTTGGTGGAGTTCACAATTGATTTCCTAGAACTTAAAAAATGGAAAGGTGGGGACAGGAGTGTGGTGGTCAGATACATCATAAGTTTGCTAAGCAAAAATTTAGGAACCTTCCCCATTGAAGGGCGGCTAGGTCTTAAAAATTAAAACTTTTAGGTTTTTATAAAACAGTAACTTATTCACCAGTGTATGTTTTTCCAAAATTAAACGTTAACATTGAAGCCCTAACATTATATTTCGCACTTGTTAACAGGTTTTCTTGAGTGCATTTGGATTATATTCTAAGTATTGATTTCACTATTAGTCATAAAATAAATAATAAATTGATGAAATAAATAAACTATTATCATTTATTTTTATAAAAATAAATGATAAAATACTCAGTAGAAACCCTATATAATTTTGAAAATGTGCTTTTAAAAAACCCTTGTTTTTTTAAAATGAAGTTAATTTATAAAATATTTTCTAACATATTATGCGCCATTTTTTTTTTTTTTTTGTGATACATAAGTGATTTTTTTTAGCGATAACCGGTTTGATTCTCTTTAAACTTTAAAAAATAAAATTGCTTAAACTTTTTCTTAAAAAAAATCCATTTTAATTTTAATAATGATCAAAAATTCATCAGAATCTCGCATCATGACAAGACATGTTTTTTAAAGTCCATAGTATGTGTGCTCCGATTGTACTGTAGGGCTTATAAAAACTTTTAAATTAATAGGTTTTCAAATATTTATTCTACTCAAATCACTTTGTTTCAAATACTTTTAATTGTAGATTCAGGTAGTTTTTAATTATATAATTTTGTAGTTTTAATGTTGACCTTTTTTTTATTACAATTACTTGTAATCGCAGTTGTAAAATAATTTTTTAATAAAATTACTATAGTTGTATTTGAAATTCTAGTAATTGTTTTTAACCCTAGTTTGCATCCCACCACTCACAAAGCATCGACCAACCCTTTAATTATATAACCACCTTATATATAAAAATTAAAATTACAGATTTTAAGGTAAACTTTATTTATGTGATTACTACCTACCTACTGATTAATTAGTTATTGTTTTTAACAAATATGATTTTTCTGTCAAATTTTTTACTTTAAAAATTTTAAAAAAAATTATTTGTAATTATATATTGAAGCGGGTAAAGTGTTAATATTAATGCAAAAATTGATAAAGAATACTGAAAATTAAATAACACATTAGTTATTTAAAAGATAAGTTTTATTTATAATGTAAACACGAACACTTAAAAACCGCATCAATTATTTCAATGAAGCACATTTATGCCGGTTTTTATTTTTTGTTTATATTTTTCTTCTTTTTTAATAAATTCATATTCGAAATGCAAAAGTAAGCATTTATTTACTTTTGACAGCTACATATTAAGGTACGTCATATTATATATATATATACTACCATACTACTAATGTTTATACACATATATACCTATACATTTTTTGAAATATTCACTTTTAACATGAAATTGATTTATTATTATTATTTTATTTAATATTTATTCTCTTTCGTCTTATTTTGATAATCGTCATCTCTTTATATTCGATAATAAAATTTAAGAATAATTGTTTGTGTTAATTTTCACGCTGACCTAGAGCCAAAATAATCACTAAGGTAAATGCTAAGCTTTTACAAAAGAAAAAAAAAACATTAAAAAAATGATTGCAAGTTTAAATTTTTCAACACACACCGTCATAATATTATATTATTACCTAAGTATATATTATTATATTATAAATAAATAAAACCTCTAAAACAAAAAAGAGATAAAAAAATAATTAAAGAATAATTTGTTTTACAATAAAGGCAAAAAAAAATGCAGAATGTCACTTCATTTATCATTTGATTTTTTCAATTATTTACAAAAAAAAATCATTTAAAATTAAGAGAAGGCTCAGACTATTTTTTATGAACTTTTCATAAATGCAGCATGTACCTTTGAACACAATTTCAGTATCTTACACAATTTCTTAATTATATATTACCTATACAAATAATTCATTAAAATATATGATATAATAAAAATTAAAAAAAAAAAAATTTAGTAGTTTATTAAAGAAATTTGTATTTGTTATATGTATTTGAGTTATATGGTATTCTATATCTGATAGTTATATTATTCAATTAAATTATTTGTTTATATTTTGCATTTGTTTATATTGTTATATTAATGTAGTTTTTATTAAAGATATATAATTATAAATTATTGATTTAGCCATTAATTTGAACTCAATGGCAAATGGTTACTTTCGAGTCGAAAACCAGATAAGTTTTTTCACTTTCACTGGGTTTCGAACCGGGCAAGAAAGTTGGACACTTTAACCACTGTGCAACCAAGCCGTTAAACTTTTACAGAGTTAAAAGCTAACACAAGTATTGCCTTTTGTTTTAATAGATCACCAAATTTATGTGACTAATTTTGGTACTCTCCTCAAGTTGTGCAAAAGCTCAATAAGATATTTGGTGGCGATCTAATAACATTTTTAGGCAAGACGGCCTTATGAATTTTTTTTAAATTCTTTTGTTGCTCTGCTTTGTTTTTGTTTGTTCTAATTAAAAACTATTTCTAATTATGTACATTATCACTAATCATTATGTACATTATGTTAAAAGTATGTTAAAAAAAATTGCAACCGTTACATTTTATATAACTCATACTATGCTTCGATTCTAGTAATAGATACACAAAAAATAAATAAATGACTCATACAATTTCTTCTAGTATCTTAAAAACTTGAAGATGAATAAGTTAGTTAGTCTACTTTTTATATGTTTCGTGTTTATAAAATGTTGGGGTCGTTAGTTCAAATCCCTTCTTGGTATAATTTTTTTTTATTTAAGTGAGTACTTGCTTAAATTAAATAAATTAATAAAATATTATAAATTTTTTTATAGGTTTATTTTGTTTCAATAATGATCTATTTCTACATTTATTAATGTTTTGTATATATATTTTTAAAAAATTTTGCAATACATTCTATATTGTTTCCTTTGTTTAGATTCAAATCGAAAAACTTGTTTGTTGCTAACATTCTATAATGTACCTACTCAACCTTGCTAAATAATGTATCTATTATTTATATTTATGTATTAAATAAATGTTGATTTTTGAATTGAATTTTGCATTATCAAATGCAAATTATAAATTTAATTTGGAATTTTTTTAATATACCTAATTTACTTTTAAAAAAATTTATTTTGTTTGTCTTCTATGGTGCATTGGTATTGTATACCCGAACCGAAGCCACTTTCCCAAACTTAACACCATTTTCTTCCATTTTTAACTTTTTTTAAATAGTAAAATATTTAAAAGATTATGAAGGAAACATGAAGGGATGGGGGATAGATAAGGAAGAGTTAAGAGCGAGATGTGGGAGAGATGAGGGAAACTTTGAAATTACTTTGACACATTGCTTGTGATATTTGCTTAAGCAAAGCAAGCAATGCATCAAAGCGAATAAATAAGACTTACTACACAAATATTCATGTGAAGCATAGTCTTCTTAATTTTTATTTACAAAATGTTTTACTATTTATTTAAAATTTCCAGAAAATCATTTGTGATTTTTAAAGCTGAAATGAATTAATTCATAAACTAATAAATAAATTTTATTTCATCAAAAATTTTTTTTTTTTATTAAAAATAAATAAAATATTTTTTGGCTTGCTTATGATAATTTTGGATATTTTATTTTCTAAAATAAAACACATCCAACAAAACATTAATATTTTATTTTTTTATAATTAAACACATCCAACAAAACACATTTAATTGAATGCGTTTGTTACACCTCATTCTAACAAATATATTAATAAAATAGGTCATAAATCAAGGGAATCGGAGTACCGGATCGAATTGATTATTGCAATGAGGGTCTGCACGCTTTATAGCTCGCTTTAGTTTAAATTAATGCTAAAATGTTTGTATACTTCGCCTTATTTATGTAAAAACTATATTTTAATCAGTATTCCTCAAAAATTGTTCTAAATACGTGTTTACATTCTTTAAACTTCTTTTTAAGAAAAGTGAATAATTATATTCTCACAAGTCAACATAACCTAATTTTTTAATTTAACTAAAAAAATTACCATTTCCAATTTAAAGATGTTAACACTTATTTTACATTTTTTTTTTTTGATACCGAGTGTATTTTAAAAAATCTCCATCTCTAAAACTAGTTTCATTCTATGTAGCTTTCGAAGTTTATATTATATACATAAATAGAAATTAAATTATTAGCAGAATATGTATGTAAAATATATATATATACATTTTTATATATATATATATATATATATATATATATTATACAAATATATATGCAAATTTATTATTATTATTAAGATTTATATATTTATCTCCAAAAGTATTCGATTTAGTTATTTTTCGAAAATTAAAAGAAACTGTTGTGAATTTCATTAATACCCACAAAAAAAAAAATAATAATAAATAAATAAATAAAAAAAAAATAAATTTGGAAAAAAAAAATGATAAGAAAAAAAGGTAAAATATTATATTTGTTAAAAAATTAATAAAATAAATTTAAAATATTAAATTATATTGCAATATTTAAAAATTATATTTAAAAAAAAAAAAAAAATAAAAAATAAACCAATTTTTTTAAAATTATATATTTTTTTGTTTCTTTACAAAATTTAAAAAAAAAAAAAAAAATTAAAAAAAAAAATAAAACAAAATTTTAAACTTAAAATTAAATTTAAAGTTTTTCTATTATTGTTGACTGTTGTAAGTGTTTCACATTCACAAAATGACAATGATGATGCTGATGAATATACGAATACGAATAATACGAATAATATCGAAAACGTGTTTTTAAATGGAAATCAAAATTTTGCCAAAGAATTCTACAATGAAATTATTCAAGATGAAAAATATTTTGGTAAAAGTTTTATATATTCACCATTTTCAATACAAATAGCCGGTGCTTTATTATATGCTGGGGCTGATGGTGATACAGCACATGAAATATTAATGGGATTAAAATTTGGTTCAAATGATTCAACCAAAATTGGCGAATATTTTCACAAAACAATTAAAAAATCAAATAATCAAAATGAATTAATTAAAATTGCTAATAAAATTTATGTACAAGATGGACAAAAAATATCAACAAATTATGAAACAATTATTAAAAATTCATTTAATTCTGAAATAGAAAATATTAATTTTAATGATAATGATATGGCTGCAAAACAAATAAATGATTGGGTTGAATTGAAAACTAATAATAAAATAAAAGATTTTATTAAATCAGATATATTAAATTCTGATATACGTTTATTTTTATTAAATGCAATACATTTTAAAGGTTTTTGGAAAGAGCTATTTAATAAAAATTCAACAATAAAACGTGATTTTTATAAAGAACCCGAACATATTATACAATTGGATACAATGACATTAACATCAGAATTTAATTTAACATTTTCAAATGATATGGGATTTAAAGCCATTAATATACCATTTAAAGATTCAGATATATCATTATTTTTAGTATCACCATCATATCATAATGAAAGTATAAAAACAATTGAAAATAAATTGAAATCAATTGATTTGAAAAAAGATTTATTTGATACCACTTATAAGATAAGTGTTAGTGCAAGAATACCAAAATTTAAAATTGAAACTGAAATTGATATGGAGGAACCATTAAAAAATGTAAATAATTTATTTATTAGCTATTTTTACAAAAATATTATTATTTTATAAAATTTAAAAATTTTTTTTTAAATTTTTTAATTTTTAAATAATTTAAATTAATTATTTTAATATATTTTAATATTTTTAAATTTTTTTTTTTTTTTTTTTTGTAGTTAGGAATTCAAAAAATGTACAGTATAGATGCAAATTTAAATAATATATTGGATAATAATGAACCATTATCAGTGACAAAATCAATACATAAAGCTATTATTGAAGTGAATGAAGAAGGTGCTGAAGCAGCAGCTGCAAGTGCACATGCAATTAGAAGAAAAAGTGGACCATTAAGATTTAGTATGAATCAATCATTTATATATTTTATTAAAAATAATGATGGACAAGTGTATTTTATGGGACGATTTACTGGCGAATAAAGTTTTATAATATAAATTTTTTTTTTTTTTTTTTATTTTTATTTAATATATATTATATTTTTAATTTGATTTTATTTGAAATGTATATTTGTATTAAATTGTAATTTGTATTATTGTGAATTTATTTATAAATGTTAAAGACGATTTAATTTAAAAAAAAAAAAAAAAAACAAAATAAAAATCAAATAAAATAAAAAAACAAAAATATAATTAAAAAATAATTAAATTTTTTCATTACTACAAAATCAAAAAAAAATTCCATCCAAAATAAAATAAATCTTCAAATAAATTTTTCCGCACTCTTCAAAACCCCTTTTCTATTTTAAAAAATTGTATGAAATTTGTTTATAAATAATATTATCTTTAATATAACTGACCTATCACTCTTTTGGAACTGAGACATAAATTATATTATATTATATTACATTATAATACATACATATATATTATATAAAATTAATAGGCATTCTAAAATTTAATTACAATATAAATTACGTTTAAAATTTTGACTATTTTTTAATATTTTTTAATATTATTTTTTTTTAATACAAAACAAAAAAAAGCCAAAATATTTACGCGCCACAATATAAAATTTTTTTTATATGTATTTAGCATTTGTATGGATGCGCACTCATACAAACATACATTGTAAACGATTATTTTTTGCGCTTCTTTGAAGACGCTCAAAAAAATTTCCTCCTCAATATATTATGTTATATGAAATTTATAACAGTAAGATTCTTGTAACATTTATATATATTGTGTTCTAATACTAACATAATTCTATAACGGTTTTAAATTTAATTTTTTTTTTTTTTTTTTAATATTTTTTAAAACATAGAATTAAAAGTACAAAGAACAGAGTGGGATTATATAAAAAATATAAAAGTAAAGCAAAAAAAAAACAAGATATTATATATACGTATATATATTTTACGAATATTAAAAAAATTTTAATTAATTAAAAAAGACATATTTAATATAAACAAACAAATGAGTCATAAGTTTTTTAATTTTTAATTTTAAATAATTAAATCAAAAATTTAATAAAAAAAAAAAAAAAATTAAAACAAAAAAAATTAAAAAATTAAAATTTAATCAATTAGGTTGCTTTGAAATTTAGAAAACAACATATACTTGTAGATAATCTCTAAACATAGTTTAATATTGGTGATAATAATTTTTTATTATCATTTCCAATTCCAAATTCTTATTTCTATGTTTTTTTAACATTACAAGAGCCTAATATTGAATATTTGTATTATATACATAATGGGTCAAGTCAAATGAATAATATAAACTGATATGGAACTTTAATCTCACACCTAATTTTTTTAAACAAACCCTTTAACTAAACTATTCCTACAGAGTATCTGACTAATAGTTCAGTGGTAAAGTGGCGGCTTTTCAATCGAAAAGTTTGGGGTTCAAACCCTGGTCGGATCATATCTAATAAAAAATATATTGAATATTACAATAATTTAATAATAATTCCAAATGTCAAATCGCCAAAGGATTAATATTATCAGTTAATATTTACTATTGTTTGGTACTACAAAAAAATAAATAAATACTACAGAGTTTCTGATAATATGAATTGTAATTAAACTGTTATTTACAGTTATCTATATTATAATTTTTATTTTAAATTCTATATTCTATATTAGCGTGTATAGTGTATACATACCTTAATATTAAATATTATCCGATTTTTATAACTAAAAACCCGATTTTTATAACTAAAAACCCGATTTTTATAACTAAAAACCCGATTTTTATAACCTATAAAACAGATCCATAATCCAATTAACTAAAAAATAAAGTCAGTCTTGTACAGTGGCGGTGCGGTGCGGGATGCTCCAGAATTAAAATATTTAATGAAAATAGTCCTATAGTATAAATATGAATACTTCTGATCTTTTTATTAGAACTAGAACTCCTTACTTGTAGATTATTATTTCGTTAGGATTGACTTTTTTTTTATAAAATACTTGTGATTTTTATTCCTATTAAATTCAAAAAATTTTTTTTCCAACTTTATTATTAAGGGTATTTTTATTACGAAGACACCTAAAAGTGACTCGGAAGAATTACAACTGTTTTACAAAATTTGTTTTTTTTTTTTAATTAAATAATTCTCTAAAATAATTTAATGATTTTTTACTATTCGTGATCAATTAGAGGTCTCGAAATATTAATTTGTAAAAAAAATATATTATGGTTTTTTTGTTAATAATTTATTAATTGAATTTCCCATTTATAGCTGTGATTCGTGATATCACCATTTTTAGTAAAACTTAAGACGTATTTTGTATTTTGAAGATTATAGTAGTTATTCATCTATTAGTTTTTCAATATTCCTAATTTTTTATTTATACTACCTAGTAAGAACTGATTTTTAAAACCTAACTTTATCAAAATTAGATATTAAAAATAAATTAAATATATATATTTATATATATATATTTAAATATAACATCAATATTCTATCAACTTAACATAAAATCAATTAAATTTTGAAATTAACAAACTTTCAAAATAAAACTTTATTAAAAATACGTAATAAGTAATATGAAAATTTACTGAATACCACCCTGGCAAATTAAAACATCTTTTTTACGCAAAATTTTGGAGACCCAATCATATAAAAATATTAATATATAAAAATTTGAATAAATTAATATACATACCATAAAAAAAAAAAAATTAATAAATAAATAATAAAATTAAGAAAAAAAAAAAAAAAAAAAAAAAACGTAATATATTACTTAAAAGGAATGTTATTATAGATTTGTAGTTAGTTTTTTAAATTCAATCCATTCACATCATATCCAATTTTTTTTTTAATTAAATTAAAAAAAAAAAACTATATTTTATAATAATGAAAAATTTAGGCATGTTTTAATTTAAAATTTTTTTATTTCTTTTTTTAATATTAATTTTTTTTAATAATATTATATTAAATTGCATTGCATTTTTTAAAATTATTTTTTAAATAATTTTTTTAAATTTTTATTTTTAATTACAGGATTTTTTATTTTAACTTATTTTGTCCTGTCTGTAAATTCATATATTGACGATGATTATGATTATGTACATTTTATACCAGAAACAAGATATGTTGATTTTCTACAAATGAATTTAAATTTTACAACAAAATTTTATAAACAATTAACAAAAATTGAAACAAATATTGGTAAAAGTATTGTATTTTCACCATTTTCAATACAAAGTGCTGGTGCATCATTATATGCTGGTGCTAAAGTTGATAGTGAAACAGCAGATGAAATTGAAGATGGTTTAAAATTTGTATCACATGATAATCGTGTATTAGGTGATATATATAGAAAATTTGTAAATATAATGAGAACAAGTACTATGTATAAAATTGCTACAAAAATGTATATAAGTAGAAATTATTCAGTATCACCAAAATTTCAAGATGTTGTACAAAAATATTATTTAACAGAAATTGAAAAAATTGATTTTAATGATGATACAATAGAATTAAAAAATTTAATAAATAATTGGATTACAGATAGAACGGATGGTAAAATACAAAATTTTGTACAAAATTATGATATAAAAAATAAATTAGCAAAAATTTTATTATTAAATGTTGTACATTTTAATGGTGAATGGTTAAAAAAATTTGATAAAGATAAAACAAAAAAAGATAATTTTATAACAGAACCAAATGAATTAATACAAGTGGATATGATGCATGGTTATTTTAATTTTAGATCATCTGAACATAAAGATTTAAATGTTAGTTTAGCTGAATTAACATTTCGTAATACAAATATGACAATGATTATTGTTGTACCATCATCCCCCGAAATCCCATTAAAACAAATTGAAGATAAATTAAGATATTTATTATTTGAAGATGGAATATTTAATAAAACTGGTTATAATGAATCAAGACATATTATAATGCCAAAATTTTCAATTGAAATTGAATTAGATTTAGAACAATTCTTTAGAAATGTAAGTATTTAATTAAATTCATTATTTTTTTTTTTTTTATTTAAATTAAAAATTAAATTTATATTTTTTTTTTTTAAATCTTCCCATGCATACCACAGTTAGGAATTGTTGATATTTTTACATCAGAAGCAAATTTTTCAGCATTATTAAATAGTACAGATTCAAATATATATGTATCGAAAGTATTACACAAAACAATTTTTAATATAAATGAAGATGGTATTGCATCATTTGCCCAAAATGAATATCATACACGTGGAGAACATGAACAAGAACCATTTATAATTAATCAATCATTTTTATATTTTATTAGAGGAATACATGGTGAAATTTATTTTATGGGACGTTTTACTGGAAAATAAAATTTTAATTTTTTATTTTTAAAAAAATTTTAATTTCTTAATTATAGATATAATATGACTAAAAAAAATAATTAAATTAATTTTTTTTTTTTTTTTTTTAAAATAAGTTATTATACTTAATTTAAATTTAAAATATTATTGTATATGTTTATTTTTTTTTGTAAATTTGTGTAAGTGTTTTTGTAAATGTTTGAGCGCGATTATTAAAAAAAAAAAACAAAGCTTTGATTTTAATTTGATTGTATGTAAAATGTTTTAAAATTAATTTTATGTTAAAAAAAAAAAAATGTTCAAAATAAATTACTTATATAAACTTTTAGTACAAATTATAAAAAAAAAAAAAAAAAAAAAATTTAAATATAAGTTTGACAATTGTACAATTAAAATTAACAAAACTAAAAAAAAAATAATAAAACAAAATGACTAGAAAATAAAATAAAATTTAAGTTTATAAAATATAAAAATTGGAAATTTTTATTTTTAAATTACAGAAAATGTATTCTAAGTTATTGGAACACTTTAAATATTGATTCCATAATATAACTATAAGTCATAATATCAAGTCGAAAATAATTAACTGAGTGTTAGTTAGAGATATTTTTCAATAACTATAATAACGGTTTATTTTTTTGAATTATTTAGCTTAATTCAACAACGGTTAAATGAAAACGGTTAAATTCAAGATAATGTTGAAATTTGTTTTAAGATTTAGCGTAAACTTAATTTAAAATTGTATTTAGTAAGAGAAACTGCACCGGTAATCTTTTTATAAAACAAAAAAAACGCGGTAGGCGGTATTTGTATTTGTTGTAGTGTATATAATTAACACTTGAAATGCCTAAAATTGCATTTTTTAAACAGTTTTTATATAAATAATATTTTATTAGATCCTATTAAGCTCTTAGCAGGGTGATCTGTAAGAACTTTCTACATAGTCTCTAATTAATTTTCGCGAAAGGGCTCCAATAATAGATCTAAGCTTTAACGTCTTCTACCGCCTCTATTCAAATGATTCATATTTTTGATAGAAAGAATCAAACGAATTTGTTAGAATGAGTATTCTGTATTATATATATTTAAAATAGTTTATTATTAAAATTTTAATTAGTTGTTAATGTGTAATTAACTTAACATAATTATTGATAAGACTGTAATTAAAAAAATTCAGTTGATCACAACATAATTTTATACCTATAACGATATAACTAAACTTTTAGTTCATTAGCTTTTTCATATAACTAACTTCAATTAAATATTTTTTTAAAATAAGCTATACATATTTGCATAATCTTTTTTTTTTGAATTTATTTATTTTAATATTAAGTTTTTTATTTGAATTTAATAACGTAATTATTTTGTTTACACTTAAAAATAATTATAAATATGTATGTATGTACTATTTTTCCGATATTATTAATTTATTTCTGTTAGAATATTGTCTAAATTTAGGCTGAAATAATAATTTAATCCTAAAAATATGCAATTTTCATTATTACATTTAAAATATAAAATTTATATATTTTTAAATGTATATAATCTGATAAAATACATTTAAAAATATTAAAATCGAACCTGGTTGGGGCAGTCGAAAAGAAGAATGTTGGTTCGTTCTCCGCAAAGATCATAAATTTTTTTTCTTTTTATAAATGCAGAAAAAACCTACCTTTTTTATTAATGTATCTTACATATTGTACCCTTGTCTTTAGATAAAATAATAAAATCAGGTTCTTTTCTTTAGAATTTAACAAGATTTTAAAAAATTCTAAGGAAACTTAATCCAAAAATGTTTTAATTTATTCAATTTTCGGAATCAAGTTTGCATTGAAATTCGTTTATTTTTTAAATGTAGCCTTAAATATTTGTAATAGCATCTTTATATACTCTTCTTAAAATAGAAATATACATTGTGAGCGTCTTTCTTGGTTGTAATACCTATAGTTAATTTTATTTAAGTATCATTTTTTTTGATATGACGAATTATGTTTTTATTAGTAATTATGTTCTGTAGATATAGACTCAAAGGTTTGAATCGAATCAGAATCATAAAGGAAATCGATCAAGCTATATGTATCCGTTCGTCCGTCTGCACGAGAATTCAAAAGTAAAGGTGTCATAGAATCGTCAATTTTTCAAAAATTCGCAAGAGCCATCGTTGTTGAAATTCAGGTAGGTTGCTCAACGTGGTCGAGTAGTTGCAGACAACTTATTTTTTATATGATTACTATATGTTTAATAAAGCTGAGTGTCAGAAATTTTGTCAAAAGTAGTTAACTTTAATGGGCAACATCTGCACAAAGTATATAATCAATGTAGTGGAAGAGGTTCGAATAGCTTCTATACAACAATTATACATATCTAAGAGACTATAAAGCTTTCTAAAAGTAATTAACTTGATGATATAATGTTCATATAACGTTTGTGCGGTTATCTGAGAGTTGAGACTGTCTACTCTTCACTTGTATTCGTTTTTTCTGTTTTTTCTATTTATTTTTTCTTGTATCCGCATTGAAACATTGCTACAATTACTTTCCGACCTTCAGCCCCAAAAATTCGAAAAAATCTAATATTTAAATCTTGAAACGCCAAATGTATTCTTGATAATATAAACGCCAAATCTTATTATATTATGTAAGTAATATTGATACATAGTTTTGCCTTTAGGTATTTTAATTTACTCTTTTGTTATCCAAAATTTTCTATCGTTTAGAGTTTATGAATAAGTGATTCAATTCGTAAATTCCCAACATTCGTAACTAATAATTCGTAATTTTCCAACAACTTGTTTCCCAACCTTTTATAAAATAATATACAAAAATGAAAGATCAAAATAATATTTTAACATGTGTTATTAATTTTTCATAATTGTAAAGGGCTTCCTTAATAAAGTTCTAAGAACAATTTCATATTTTGGTGTCTGCCACTGTTCGTCATTTTAGAAGGGAATTGATCTTTCAAAACCAATATATCAGGATATTAGAAAAAAAAGTAAATATTTGAATTCTAACTTTTAATTCCAACATATGCTTTTATTTAAAATCAATTTGTAATAAAAATAAAGTTTATATAAAAAACAAATTTGTAAAACATACTACCTTATCCCAGTATCAAATATTGTTATTTATTTTCATAATATGTTTTGAAAAAACAAATTCCTTTGTTAAAATAATTCCACCTTAAAAAATTAAATTTTATTAACTAATGGTTTATAATATTTTTAATATCGTTTTTAATACCATAAAATATTTACAGGTACTTAAGTTAATAAACCATAATGTCAGTGTCATGTCAACATTTTTTTTCAATACATGTACATATGTATGTGTCAAAATACTTTTACGCGCCATGTCGTATATAATTAGCTTTAAAAACTTTTTGTTATATTGTTTTGATCTATTTTACTTTCTTTTAAACGGTATTGTACCGCTTTTCAATTTAATTTTTTCATAAATTAGAGAAAACATAAACAACTTTAAAATCAAAAATTCAACCGACGGTTTAAAACCATTAGAGAATATTAAATTATGACCACGCAATGATACTCTAACATTGCGACCTATAGAAGAAATTCAAAGTAACTGAACTAATTTAAAGTATCTAAATTCTTTTAATTTTTGTTTTTTTTTTTTTTTTTTAATTTATTATTTTTCTGTTGTTTTGTTACCATTCATATTTTTGTTGTTGGTTTTTAAATGAAGCTTTGAAGATAAATGGTAATAAACATACAAAACTATTATGTTTTAAGCTCATGAATAGACTAATTTTGGGATAAAAAATACATAAGAATACAAAAGAAATAAAAAAGGTCTCTTTTCATCTAATCACCTATGCAGATAAGTTAAAAACAAAATTATTAGAAATTCTTTAAGTATTTTAAAAGACTCCATGAAAAAAGTCCAAAATTAAAAACAATAAATTTCTTATATTTTTGAGTAAAAAACTTTGGACTTTTTACATAATATTGTAAAGAAAGAAATGTCAAATATTGAGAACTTTTACAAATAAAAAAATTATGAAAAAAAATATTATTAATGTTATAAAACTAATAATGACGAGAAATAGAGAAGAATAGTCTGTGTCAACTCTAGAACACTAGCACAAACGTAATATATACATTTCAAGAAAATTTATAGCTGCGACTCAATAACCGTTGAGCAAACTGATTGGATTTCAATAATATGTTCTTGAATAACAGCTAATATTGAAAAATTTCTTAAATTTTTACATTTAAAATCCATGCTCATGGCAAAAGCAGTTAATGATAAAATGAAATTTTGGGATAAAATTTTTGCGAATGACATTTTTCTACTAACCCACTCAGCAGAAGAAATGCAGACCACCATCAATAAATTGGCAGAAAAAGCTGAAAAAATAGGCTTGAAAATAAACATAAACAAGACCAACTGTTTAAAAATAAACAACACAAGCCAAGTACCATTACTCATACACGACACCCAAATAGAAGAGTTAGCAGAAATTGAAGACTTGAAAGTTATAATAACTAAAGATGGTGGTGCAAATAGTGACATAGAATATAAAAAGCTAGAAGTGCCTTCGGAAGGCTATGGGCAGTATGGAAGTCAACACACATAGCACGCGAAACAAAGATAAGAATTTCGAAACATGTGTCAAATCAATACTGCTATATGGAAGCGATACATGGCTTGTATCAAGAAACAACAAATATAAGTCTTTGTGAATAAATGTCTACGAATAATATGTCGCATATTCTAGCCTAGGCGAATAATGAATGAAGAGCTTTGGGTGATGACAAAACAAGAGCCGATATGGGTCCAAATCAGAAGAAAGAAATTGAAGTGGATTGGTAATATTCTAACGCGGCCAATAACATTAGTGGCACGCCAGAGTAGAAGAAATGTGGGAAGACCAAGAACAACCTGGAGAAGAACAGTCCAGAGAGAATGTGACCTATCGGGAAAAACATGGTCAGAAATAAAAAGACTAACGCTAAATAGGGACAGTTGGAGGGCTATGTGGAAGCCCTATGTTAACTAGGGAAATAAGAAGGAAAAAAAAAATTATAAAATGAGATAAAACCCTTTTTCTATTATTGCATTTCTCATATCTCTTTTCTCCTTATTTATAAGAGAAATAGAAAGGCTAGTCATTGTAGTTGAGACGTTTGATTAAATCGATTGTTTTAACAAGGAGATGCAATGACTAGTTATTACGTATTAATTTTATATACTGAATAGTGCCATAATAAAATGAAAGTTTATTTCACTTTTAATTCAAAATCTCTCACACTCATCTATATAAATTTGCTAAAAAAAGGGGGAATTTGATTTTGATGATTGTACTCTTAAAAAGAAGTCTCCAACATTTGCATGATATTTAGGGGAATTTCCACACAAAAAAACCCTAAAAATTTTGAATTTAAACTTTTGGAACTGAATTTTCTAATATTTTTTAGAAATTTTCCTTATGGATTTATTCCGCGAAGCCCTTTGAAACCAAAACAACCATTTAAAATAAACCAAAAATGATCATTAAATGACTATATAACTATGTTTTCTATTTTCATTATTAATAGAAATTTTTCTCTTAAAATTCAGTTGATCGATAACATTCCCTTGGAACGCACTTTAAAACCTTTCTTAAAAATTTTGGAAAATACAGTATTTTTTTAAAAATTATTATTCAAAAATAGATATTGAAATGTTTTTTAAACAAAAACTAAGTAAAATATTAAAATTTAAAATAAAAAAAAAATTATTTTAATTAATTAAAAATTTTTTTTCTATATTTTCATCTTTCCAGTATTTTGGTTTCTTCAATATTTCCTATTAATACAAAATTTTACAAGTATTATTAGTTTGGAAAACAATGAAAAATTTTCATTAAAATTTTATCAAGAATTAATTAATTTACCAGAAAATACAAATAAAAATATAATTTATTCACCATTTTCAATCCAAACACTTGGTGCCATTTTATATAATGGAGCTGATGAACAAACCGCTAAAGAAATTTATGAAATATTTGAATTATTTGATAAAAATGAAACAATTATTAATAAATATTATGAAAATATATTAAAAGATTATACAATTGAAAATAATTCATTAATAAAGATAGCAAATAAAATTTATATTAATAATAATATAAATATAAATACAATATTTAAAAAAAATATATTAAATAATTATTATACAGAAATTGAAAAAATATCCAATATAAATGATTTAAATATTATTAATACTATAAATGAATGGATTGAAATAAAAACAAATGGAAATATAAAAGAATTTATTAAAAATGATAGTATATTAGATATGAAAGATTTTAAAATGTTATTAGCAAATGTTATATATTTTAAAGGTATATGGGAGATACCATTTAAAAAAGAAAATACAAATCGTGGTTTATTTTATACATCAATTAATACTATTATTAATAATACTGATAATATGAATAATAATAAATATAATGAAAAATCAATTGAATTGGATATGATGAATGTTACTGGTAATTATTTTCATGGTTTTAATAAAGGTTTAAAATATGTGAAAATTGATTTTAAAGATCCGAATGAAAATAATAATGAATTAGAATATTATAGATTACATTATAATAAAAATAATTCAATGAAATTATCAATGTTTATAATTTTATCACAATTCGATAATAATAAAATTGAATATATTGAAAATAAATTAAAAACAATTGATTTACATAAAGATATTTTTAATACATTAACATTACAAGAATTAATATTACGTTTACCAAAATTTAAAATTGAATTTGATATTAATTTAGAAAATATTGTTAAGAATGTAAGTAAATACAGTTTAAAATAAGAAATTTAAAATTTATTTTATTAAATAAATTACTTTTGGGTTTTTTTTTTTTTTATTTTCTAGATGGGTTCAACACATATATTTGGAAATGTTGCAAATTATAATAAATTAATAATTAATAATGACAATAATGAAATAACATTGAATAAAGCAATTCATAAATCAATTATTGATATTACAGAAGATGGAGTTGAAGTGAGTAGTACATCTGGATTAAATTTTGGACCAAAAATGCCATCAATGGAATTTAATATTGATCATCCATTCGTATATTTAATATTAAATGAATCTGGAGATATATTTTTTATGGGACGATTTTTAGGATAATCGCATAAATGTATACGTAATAAGGAAGTTTATTTGTAATTTGATTGATTGATTGAACAGGAGTTTATATAAGGTGTTCTATATAATAAGTTTTTAATGTATTTTTTTTTGTAAATGAAATAATAACAAATTTAATTTAATTTTATTATTAATTTTTTATTTATTTTTCGAAGACAATTGAGCATTTTATAAAATTTAGAATTAATATTCTTACTTAAGGTACACTTAAAATCTTTGGTTTATTTATTCTTATATTAGTCTTATATGCTCTTTAACACTTCTTAAATAATTAAATACTTAAATATTTTTCCCATTAAATCTACCCATAAAATATATTTCATCATTATAACCCTTTAATATATATATAAATGTTTGATCAGCTACAAATTTTAAATTTTCAATATATATTCTATCATCTAAGGTAAAACTAGTATAACTTGCAGCTTCAACACCCTCTTCATTAAATTCAATTACAGAGTTATGTTTTGCTTTTGATATTGTAAGTGCAATTTTTTCATTCAAAAATCCATTAAAATTTATTTCTTCATTAAATGTATTGGTCATTCCCATCTGCAAAAAAAGCCAAATAGTTAATAAAAACTAACTAATTAATAATTAGAATATTTTAATTTTACGTTTGTTAACAAATCCTTAAGATCAATTTCAAATTTAGTACAAAATTTTGGTATATATACATCTGTTTTTTCTTCAGTTAAATTGACGCTATCTGTTAGATTTTTTAAACCGTGTTTCATAATTAAATTTTCAATATAATTAATTTCTATATATTTTTGTGTTGGCATAATTATTTGTAATACAATATCAGTATCTTTAAAATCAAATTCACCAATAATATAATTTCTATTAAAATCTTCACCCAATTTAATAATTCTAGTATCAAACATCATGTCAACAGAAATCGTTTCATTGGGTGTTGAATAAAATTTATATTTTTGTGTAAAAATTTTATTGAAATTTTTTGTCCATTGACCTTTAAATGAAATTGCATCTATTAGAATTAATTTATCAAAAGATTTTATATCTTCTGATTTAATTACATTTTGAATTTTTCCATTTGTTGTTTCATACACCCATTTATTAATTTCATTTGTAACATTTTCTGGTTTTTTAAATATTACATTTTTAATTAAAGTTAAAAATTTATATTTTGCAATATTCAAAAAATTTGCATTAATTTCATAATTATCAGAAATAAAAATACCATTAAATATTTTAATTATTGTATTTTCTTCATCATATTTTTTTAATATATGAGAAAATGAATTGAAAATAATTTCTGTAGAATTTGATCTTAATTTAAAACAATTAAGGATTTCTTGAGCTGCAGTTTCATCAGCACCCAAATATAATAAACTACCAGCTATTTGTAATGAAAATGGTGAAAATATAAAACTTTCTTTTTCTAATTTCGATAATTCATTATAAAAATTAATTGAAAATTCATGATTATTTTCAATAAAATTTTCTTCAATGTCATAAAATTTATTCTTTAAATTAATATTTAGCCGATGATTATTTTCAATAAAATCTTCTTCAATGTCATAAGACTTTAAAGAATAATTAATATTTAGCAAGATAAAAGTTATTAATAAAAGGATTAAGATGAAAATACAAAAAAATACTTCTATTATAATTATTTTGGAAGACAAAAGCTTTGATTTCATTTTTCAGTTGTATAATTATTGTGTAATTTTGATGATAATAAAGTGCCAAATTGTGTCAAGTTTTATTATAATCTAAAATATTAATAAATATTTTAATTACTAATTTTGTTATAAATTATTTTAATATAATTATAATTAAAAAAAATTAAATTACTGAAAATTTTATATATTTTTATAATAAAATTTTAAAATAATTATAAAATGTGTTCTGCTATACCTGTGTGTGCATCAGATTGTTTCAGATTGATGATTAAAAAATTAAACGTATAGTGGTAACACGATCCAGAATATTATTTCATAAATATCTACAATGAAAATTATTGGGTCGGTTATTATGTTGGTCAATATAAATTTCTCATTTGTGTCTAATCATTAATGTATAAACTTCAAATAATTTAATATAAGCAATATAAATTTTGAAAATTCTCTGTTTTTTATAATTAATATAATAATAATATGACAACATAATATATGACAGATAATCAGAATCTCTTGACCTTCATGAATGCAACCGTACTTCTTTTGATTTGATATAATAATATAACATCCTTAATTTTTTCTTCTTTTTTAGCTGTCCTTCCTTTACTTCTTGGATATTGCCGAATCACTTGTAGAATCATCAAATAAAATTTCATATCATAACCATACCGAAAACACAATCTTATACACAATGCAATCTTACCAACTTTCGTTACTAACCAGATCAACAAATTTTTTTATAATTGCTTTGATTATAATTGTAATCATTCTAATGTTGGTTCATACCACACCTGTATAATACTGAGTAAAACGGTACTTAAGTACAGTTGAAAGTACCATTATTCGATGCTCATTACTTTGTCAAGTACCGGTATTACGTAGATTTCGATACATATGAAATTTAAGTATAAGTAAAAAAATCTAGTATAAATATTTTTAATTCCCCATAGTAATTAATTTTGAGTTTAATTACTATTGTAATTATTTTTTAATATTAAAGTGTTTTTGAGTGAGTAATTAAATACCAAGAAATACTTTTATTAAGAATTCAAAGTATCAAGAATTCAAATATTTTCCATGTATTTAAGTAGTTTGCAAATATTTTAACTCATAAAGTTCAAAAACCTCAAAATTTAGTTTTCTGGGAATTACAAATACTTTTACGTGATTCTGTTATTAAAATTTACGTAATGCTAGTACTTGACAAAGCAATGAGTATCAGGTATTGTAACTTAGTAATTGTACTGGTTTTTGGAATATACAGTCCAGTCATACATAAATTTTATTAGATCAGCTCCGCTGGAACAAATTGATTCTGAAGACATCGTAATTAGCATTAATCTATATTATCACATATTAAAATTTCTTCTACTTTTGGTAAGCTTTTCAATAACCCATCTCTTGCAGACGCTGAGTTGAAACATCCTATTGATTTAATAGAATTCAGAGCAATAAAAATTAACACAATTTTGAATCTGCGCATAAATTAAATAGTATAAATGTTCCTTAAATTTTGTGAATACTCTTAATTACTTACGTATAATTGGGTAAAAAATTAAAGTAACCAATTAATCTAATTTCAAACTTAGTATTAAAAATAGAATATTTCATTTTAATCTGTTATTGAAAACCAAATATATTTTTGGGCTTTTACGATATTATAGAAAATTCGTTAAAAATTTGGGAGCGGCACGAAATCCCGAATGACACAATCCAATAAGGACAAAACCCAGACATTTTTTAAAAATCCAAATCCTGAAAAGACAAAATTCGTGGAAGATAAAATCCAGAATTGTAAAAACAAAAACGCTTTAAATATTTTCTCAAAATTAAAATTTTTCAATTCACATACATACATATTTAATTGAAACATAAAAATTAATAACATTTCATTTCTCTTTTAAGATATTTTTTTTTCCGCAGTTGTTGTTCACCTGTGTTAAGTTTTACAATTGTCGTTTCGACTACGATTTATTCCTTCCTTATATTATTAAGTAGATCGTAAATGGGTTGTGTGGTTTCTTCCAATCAAGCAACCAAGCCGTCTGTGCCATGATTCAATTTTTTTTTGAGTTCGTGGTAAATTATTAATGACATTGTCATACACTGACTAAACAAAAGCTTGTTAAAGAAAGCTAAATCCAGATTTAAATCCAGACAAATTCATTCGACCGGCCAAATTTAAATCTGGATTATCTGGATTTAGTCTTTTCTGGATTTTGTCTTTTCTGGATTTTGTCTTTTCTGGATTTTGTCTTTTCTGGATTATGTCTATCTGGATTTTGGAAATCGGGATTTCATGACCAACCCAAAAATTTGTGCAAAACTGAAAAAAGGTAGGTACCATAAACTAAATTTAAAAAAAAAAAAAAACAATTTAACTACAGGTAACGATTTGTTAAGTATAATCCACTGATACAAAACCCTACATAATAAATATAAGATAAGTGGCACTTTTTATTAAAAATACCCGAAATATATAGTAATTAAGCCCATATACGGGTTTATCCATATACAAAATTAACCATAGAAAGAAACACTAAAAGTTTATATAATAAAACCTAAAATATTAGTTAAATTTATAATTTTACGATATAACGATCAAATTCACAATAGCAACGGTTTTAATTCACAATAATCTAATAATGATATATAAAAATAATAACGGTATAATATAATTAACACATAACTTAAATTCAAAAACAGAACTGTTATACAAAATATTCAACTACACACACCTACATATATGTACACATTAAAAAACTTTTAAATTTATACGCAATAATAAATTAACTATGAACTGAACGTAAAATTTAACCAAACGATACGATATAAAATCCAATTTTAACTATTTTGAATAGTAATATTTATTTCTGTATAGGTACTTATTTCATAATGAATTTTTTTAAAGAGGAACTCCCCAAATTTAAAATTTTTGACTCATTCGTTGCATTTATTTATCTTTGATAAGTTTTCACAGATGGCTTTTAAATTATTTATTTTAAAAGTTTTGTTAATAAATATTGGCCCATATATTTAATTATAATTTAATTATATTAACTATAATTGGGAATTTTATCCATTATTTATTAAAAGTTCAATTTTCAAATCAAAGTTTTAAGCTAATTTATAACCTTTTAATAAATGTACATATGTACAAATTTTAAATATTTGTTTGGTTTAAACGGTTTTTTTTCGTGGATACCTACATAAATGTCAAAATGATATGTCAAACTCGCCCCTATATTAAAAAATACAAAATAATAAAAATTTTTACATTCTGATTAAAAGCTTAAAACAAATGAATCGCAAATATTTTAATAAGAAATTAATAAACATTTTAAATTTAATTTGAGTTTATACCTACATTTTTAATTTTAATAATAAATAAAATATTTACCAAAATAAAATTAAAGATTTTCACTTCTTAAAACTTTTAAAAATTAACTCAAAATCAGTGATACCTATTTTCAACAAAGAAACAAAATAAAACTAAATATAAACCGCAAAGATCAAAGAACAATTAGTATAAAGAACAAATCTTCATACTTTGTGTGTGTGTGAATATGTGAGTATACGGGGATGTATTTAAATTGCTTCTCCATTTGTAATGGATCGATTTAGACATGACTCATGTCTATGGTTTGAATTAAAAAATTAATACAAGAATTTCATTAAAAATTTCGAATCTTTGTCTGAATAAATATGACATTGATTTAGATACGATTTATAAACGGGGTAGTCTCGAATTACCCCTAACTAAAATAGTTATATGATTTCATATGATTTTGTACGATTGTATGACTTTTCATATAAGTAACTATAATAGTCATAGGCATACAAAACGAAGCGTACATATCATATGATATCATACATACAAGCAAACTAAATTGAAAAGAAACTAAAAATAACTTACACTAAAATTAAAAAAAATTAAAAAATTCCAAAATCAAATATAACAAGGTAATTACTAAATACATAAAATTTTAATAATTAAATGTTTATGTTTGACATTTTATGCGTATGATTACAGTTAGTGTTATGATTTTGTAGATCATAGGTAATCATATCGAATATTTATCGAAAGTTCATATGATATCATACGCAACATTTTTATTTTGTTTTCAAATAAATGCAAACAAAAATTAAAAATATTTAAATATTCATAATAAAAGTCTAAAAGTCTTGAAGAAATAAAAAGCAACAATTTTAATCTAATAAATAATTTTAATAATTATTATATATAAGTTATAACCTTATTAGTTCATGTGTAAAGAAACGAAAACAAAACCACAGAACAGATATGTATGTATTGTTTGTATTGTATTTATCATTAAAATTAAGTTAGCAAAACTTTTGTTGCTTTTCGTAAACAAAAATAATTATTTAAAATGTTGAGCAGCATTGCTTTATGTTCCTGAACATAATATTTTTAAGTATTGCGTTGACTAGAGTTAAATCTATATGATTTTACTATAATTTTAAATTTGAAAAATTGTTCTATTATTAATCTTTGTCCAAATTAGCAAATATGTTTTTATTATATATTAATTTTTAATATTTTCTAATTTCTATAATCTTGCATATAACATTTTTATTTTGTTATCGTTCTTCTGAATTAAGTTTTGACTTTTCTAATTTTGATAATGATGATAATATTTATTCCCGTATGACTATATAGTCAAAGGGTATAATAAATTTGCCATTACGTTTATGACGCAGAGAAGGAGGGGGGGTAGATATAGACTCAAGTGTATGGTTGGGATCAGAATCGAAAAATAAATTAATTTAGCTATGTATGTCCGTCCGTCCGTCTGTCCGCCTGCAGCTTAACTCAAAAACTAAAGGAGCTAGTATCTTGAAATTTTCGCTAATTCGTTTTTTTGCAATAGCCGTCATCGCTATTTAAATACAGCCATTTTGGTCCATGGGTTCGGGTAGCTGCCATACAACTTCTTTTTTTATATGAGTATTTCTCTGTACCTATTACAGCTGCGTGTCTGAAATTTTGCCAAAAATAGTTTAGTTTTATGGCCAAAGTTTCTGCAAAATTTGGTTGGTCTGCTGCAGTGGGTTCGAGTAGCTGCCATACAACTTCTAATTTTATATGAGCATTATTCTCCACCTAATAAAGCTGGGTGTCTGAAATTTTTCCAGAAATAGTTTGGTGTAATGGCCAAAGTTACAGCAAAATTTGGTTGGTCTACTGCAGAGGGTTCGAGTAGCTGCCATACAACTCCTTCTTTTATATGAGCATTAAGCTATACCTAATAAAGCTGGGTGTCTGAAATTTTGCTAAAAGTAGTTTAATGGCCAAAGTAACAGCAAAATTTGGTTGGTCTACTTAAGAGGGTTCGAGTAGCTGCCATACAACTCCTTCTTTTATATGAGTATTCCACTAGACTTAATAAAACTGAATGTTTGATATTTTGCCTAAAGTAATTAACCGGATGTTATTATGTATATGTTACGGTCATACGGGTATCCCAGATTTTACACAGTCTACTCTACTACACTCTTCCTCGTTTTATTTTGTTTTTCTTTTTTTTTATATTTGGGCATCTTTACATTTACTCTGAAATTTATAATTTAAAAACTTGTATTTATAGGATTTTTAAATTACTTTTAATTATTGTTAGTTGTAGACTAAAATTTTTTGTTTTAGAATTTATAGACTTCTCCAAACACTCCTTCTACTTCTAAATTCGTAAAATTTGTGCAAGGTGAAACTCTTCAGCCTTCAATTATTAACCCACTTTTACCACCAATAACTAGAATGACACAACAATCTCTTGCCAACAAGGACTATACAATAGCTCTTTCCAGGCTAAGAGATGATAAAGTTTATAACATGGTCAGATTGTATTTGTCGTATTTGTTTGACGATAATTATAATAAGGTATTGGAAGGTAAGACTAGAATAAGTGTAAAGGTCTTAATTGATAACGAAGGTTTACCGACCGATTATAAAGAACTCTATAAATTATATATTAAATTTCACGAAATTAAAGGTATATCTTCCAAAGATGTTTCTGACGACTTAAAGGCATACCGTAACCATTGTAGTAGTAATTATTACAATCACTTGCAGGTTTCAAATGATAACCATAATAAATATTTTCATATTAAATAATATTTAAATAAGACCTCTACATCTTTGATTGATCCTTCAAATTTGATAAATTTATCATTATATTATCAAAATGTCAGAGGTCTTAGAACAAAAACTAGACAAGTCCTACTTAATTCAATAAATTTAAATTTTGACGTATTTGCTTTAACTGAAACTTGGCTAAATTCTTCTATTAACAATCTTGAGCTTTTTGATAGCTCATACTCGGTTTTTAGAAAAGACAGATACTCTGAACTTAATGTATCTAATAGTTACATTCCTAAAGGGGGAGGAGTATTGATAGCCGTAAAAAACTCATTTAATGCAAATGAAATTCCTATTTCTGACGCGGACTGTCTCGAAATAATTGGTGTGAACATAAAATTTTCCAATAAAAGTGTTATTATTGTTAACACATACATTCCACCTTCTTCGAATTTAAATATTTATATTACTCTTTTAAATGTAATAGATTCGATTTGCTGTAATTCTGGTCCTAATGATGAGTTAATTTTATGTGGAGATTTTAATCTCCCTAATATAACTTGGATCAATCATGACGAAGAATCTTTTTTGATTGCTGATTCTTCAGTGAATGAACCTGATTCTCAATTTATTGATGGTTTAAATACCAACGATTTACAACAGGTTTCCCACTGCCGCAATTTTAAAGATAAACAATTGGATCTAATATTTACTTCTGATTGGAATAATATTATTTTCTGTGAATCGGTGTCACCGCTTGTTGCGTTGGACCCCTATCACCCTTCAATAAATTTTACTTATTGTTTGACTAATTCCATAAATCATGAAGCAGCAGATTCTTATAGATTTAATTTCAATAAAACCAACTTTCCCGGACTAGTAAATTTCTTAAACACCTATGACTTCACGTCTATATTTAATAATATAGACCTTAATCAAATGACAATTAGGTTTTATGAAATAATGTTCGAAGGTTTTACACAATTTGTTCCTATTTCAAAAAACAGATGTTCTAACTCTGGCCCACCATGGTTCACAAAGGAGCTTAGATCTCTCAGAAATAAGAAAAACAAAGCCTGGCGTAAATATCTAAAAACAAAAGATATTAATGAATTTAATAATTTTGTCATATTGTTTGAGAATTTTAAAACTTCTTCTGAAATACTTTATAATAGTTACATTAACTTAATGGCAACTAAATTAAAGTCTGATCCGAAAAAATTTTGGAAATTCTTAAACTCTAAACGTAAATGTGATGATTACCCAACATTTATGAATTTCAATTCTCTTTCTAGTAATGATCCTTCAACTATTTCAAAATATTTTCGTGAGTTTTTTAGCACTTCATATAGTGAGTCTTCTTTTACGCCAAATGAAAATTATTTCTCCTATATGAATACATATCAAAAAACTTCTCTTACTGACATTAATATTAATGAACAAATAGTTTCCAGCTATCTAAATAAACTGGGTGATAATACTTTTCCTGGACCAGATGGTATACCAGAAATAATTTTGAGCAAGTGTTCTAACATTCTCACTACGCCTTTAACATTACTCTTTAAAAATTCATTAAATTCCGGATATTTTCCTCCTATTTGGAAAATTTCTTATATCAGGCCAATTCACAAAAAGAATGCTAAAAATGAAATCACTAACTATCGCCCAATAGCTAAATTATCTTCAATTCCTAAATTATTTGAATTAATTATAACGGATTCTATTTATAATCATTGTAGGAATCTTTTAATAGATAACCAACATGGCTTTGTAAAACAAAAATCTACGGTGACTAATCTAGTTGAAACCACATCTCTTCTTCTTAATAACATGGAAGAAGGATTTCAAACAGATGTTGTCTATACTGATTTTAGTAAAGCATTTGATCTATTACCACATAATATTATTTTACTAAAACTTAAAAAATATGGTTTTCCACTATTTTTCCTTAAGTGGATACATTCTTATTTATGTGATCGCTCCTATAGTGTTATATTTAAAAATGTGATTTCAGAACCTTTCGTGGCAAATTCGGGAGTTCCACAAGGTAGTCACCTTGGCCCTCTACTTTTTATCTTATCTGTAAATGATGTTTCTTCTTTAATTTCTAATTGCGAGCTTCAAGTTTACGCTGATGATATGAAACTTTTTAAAAAGATTACATCTTATAATGACGCCATCCTTATGCAGAATGATCTTCAAAATTTTAACAATTGGTGCGTTAATAACTGTTTACTACTTAATGTAAATAAATGCGCACTGATATCTTATACACGCCGATCTAGTCCTATTTGTTTCAATTATAACTTAGATGGTATTAGTTTACCTAAAGTTACCTCAATAAAGGACTTAGGGGTGTACTTCGATTCCCAACTTAGCTTTAAAATCCATTATAATAATATTATAAATAAAGCTAATTCACTATTGGGATTTGTTAAACGTTCTGCAAAGGAATTTTCAGATCCTTATGTACTTAAATCGTTGTACACTTGTCTTGTAAGACCAAACTTGGAATATGCTAGTCAAGTTTGGTCTCCGTTTTATATGGTACACATTGATAGGATTGAGGCAATACAAAAAAATTTTCTTAGATTTGCCTTACGCCATTTGCCATGGTCGAATCCCATTATTTTACCACCATATGAACAAAGGCTAAAATTAATTGATTTGTGTACTTTAAATTTTCGACGTGAAGTTTCTGATGTCATTTTTATTACAGAAATTGTCAAGGGTAACGTTAAATCTAATTTAATTTCTAGTAAAATTATTATTAGAAATCTTCAACGCCTTCGCTCTTGCAATTTATTTAAAACTAATAATCATAGGACTAACTATGGCAAATTCGAACCTATTAATAGAATGCTTATTATAGGTAATAAACATAAACATTATATTGACTTTACACTTTCAAAACACTCTCAAAAACAAAAATTATACAATCGCTATTATTAGGATTATTTTTGTTTTGTTTTTCTTGTAGTAATGTAAAGTTTATAATTTTTAACTTTTAATTTTAATTTTAGTTTGAACATATTTATAATTAGTCAAATATGTAATTTTTTATATTGATTTTAATTGTATAATTTTAATTGTTATTTGTATGATTTTTTGTAAACTGTTTGTGTTAAGCAGTATAATAAATAAATAAATAAATATGAGTCTATATTATCTGAATTAATATTGTATTTGGTTTTTAACCTAGTTTAAGGTTTATTATGTCTTAAAATTTTCATTAGGAAAATTTTCACTTGTATTAAATAAAATATGTAAAAAGGTTTAAACTTTAATCATTAGAAATTTGACAAAATAAAAATAACAAACGCAATTTTAATGTTATTAATTTCTTGTGTAGTTCAAGTTCAGGAATCGCTATCTTCAATTATTATGAATACCAAAAAAAAAATATATCTGCAGAATTGTTTTATTTTTGGAAAATAATGTTCTGACAGTACTTAATCAAAATTAATAAATATATTAATAAGTAAAAGAATATTGAGGTGATTTGAAAATAATTGTAGTATAATTTTCCGGTATAAACCATGCGGTAAATTTTATAATTTCAACTTTAGACTTTTTCTTTTTAATGTTATATTCTATGATTTAAATCTAACACAACTTCATTATTTAGCAATAATATTTAACTAAATATTAGTAATATATGTAAATCACATTTATTAAGTAGTATAAATAAATTAATAACAAATACAAATTAATGTAAATTAATAACAAATATGAATAATGTAAAAGATTAGATATCACTTTTTTACGATATATAAAAATTATTTAATTGAAACATAATTGTAGCGAAATTTAAAATTGAACTCATTATTAAATGTTTAAAATAAAGACCTAGAAAATAAAGCCATTTCGACGACGATGAAATTTGGTTGGGCGACGATCGTCACCATTATATGCAAACACATAAGAACCCATATGTTTTAAAATTTCGTCGCGTATATTTCGTCGGTGGTCGGAATTGTGTTTTTACCTTAATAAGAATGTAAAAATTATGAGTTCAGTTGTTAATAAAAGTTTGAGAGGAAGACACACAAGCTGAGTTTATATTCAAAATCCTGAAATTAATATAAATAATTATAATATAAACCAATAATATGGACAATTTTCTTTATACAAGACGTTCCTTTGCACGAAAAAAAATAGTAATTTTAAAGAATTTCGAACATTTAAATCTGAGATTTGTTAGCCATGTGTAATTAAAACAAATCTCTATTATCATTAAACAAAAATGTTATAAAGGGCAATAATTGAACAAAGATTTTAAAACTTGAAATATCTTTACTTAGGTCAACTTAATAAACATTTTGAATAGAGCTCTTTATTATATATATTCTAACATGGTTTTTGAATATAAGTTATTGTAATTTTGTGAAACTATAAACTAAAGCAATATTTTTTTTAAGTTCTAACTGTTCAATTGTTAAAGCCTAAAAGCCTGTCTATATATGTCCATGTTGGAACAGAGGGGGACATATTATATTCTTTCCAAATATGGAAAGAATGAAACATAGAAATGATCTAAATTAATTCCAAAATTTAAACATGAGATAGAACTACGCCTTATAACATGTAGAAATGTCTTAGATTTATAAATTTTAATTTTTTTTATATTTGAATTATAAGATATTTCTGTATTTGCGAGCTATATTAATCTAATTCAATTAAATTATTTGTTTATATTTTGTATTTATTTATTTTTGTATTAATATTATAGAATTTTTTTATTAAAGATATATAATTATTAATTATGGTTTATGCCATTAGTTTAAAAACCTAATGATAAAATTTAAAAACAAGATAAAAGTTTTTCCACTTTTACCAGGAATCGACCACAGGTTTTTGAATCAAAGGTTGATACTCTAACTACCCAGTAGTCTGTATTACAGTGATCATCTACACTCTAAAGCAATATTGAATGTTCTTTTTCTTTTTTACTTATTTAAAAAGTTAAAAAAACATTAATAAAAAATATTTCTAATTCCTATTCTACCATATATCTGAAAATAAAAGATTTTTGTTGGTTTTTTTTTTATGGGTCATTTTTATTTATAAGATATAAATTTATTCAAAAATATACGTATAATTAAAATTAAATTTATTATTTTCCATCAAATCGACCAATAAAATATATTTCATCGTGACCACCTTTCAGTACATATAAAAATGTTTGATCAGCTTGAAATGAAAGTTTCAATTTACCATCATCGATTTTATTTTCTAACTCAAAACCAGTAAAACTTGATGCTTCAACACCATTTTCATTAATTTCTATTATTGATTTATGGAATGCTTTTTCAATTTTAAGTTCAGCTTTTGTATTTAATAATTTATTAAAATTTGCTTCATTACTAAACATATTTCCAAATCCCATCTTTAAAAAAACAAAAAAAAAATTAAAATATAAAATAAAATATTTAAATTCAATAAAATTTATAAATTAACTGAAACTTACTTTTGTAAAAACATCTTTAAGATTAATTTCAAATTTAGTAATAAATTTTGGTATAACAATATTTACTTCATTTTCTTGTAAATTTGCTGCATCTGTTAGATTTTTTAAACCGTATGTCATTATTAAATTTTCAATATGTTCAATACCTAATTTTCTTTTTGTTGGCATTATTATTTGCAATACAATATCAGTATTTTTAAAATCAAATTCACCAATTATATAATTTCTATCTAAATCCACCCCTAATTTAATTTGTCTTTTATCATACATCATTTGGACTAATGTTGTTAGATTTTCATTTGAATAAAATTCACTTTCTTTAATAAACATTTTATTAAATTGTTTATTCCATTGTCCTCTGAATGCAATTGCATTTATAAGTATCATTACATCTGATGGATTTAAATTTTCTGATTGAATTACATTCATAAGTTTTCCATTTGTTGTATCATTCACCCAATTATTAATATCATTTGTTAAATTTTGTAAATTTTCAGATTTAAATGATACATGATTAATGACACTGTTGAATTTTTGTTTTAAAATTTCTATAAAATCTTTATTTAATTCATAATTATCTGATATAAAAATACCATTTGCAATTTTAAATATACTATTTTCTTTATTATTATATTGATTAAATATATATGAAAATGATTCTGTAATATCATCTGTTGAATTTGATTTGATTAATTTAAAACAATTTTGTATATCTTTAGAAGTGGTATCTTCTGCACCCATATATAATAAACCACCAGCTATTTGTAATGAAATTGGTGAAAATATAAAACTACCATTTTCTAATTTTGATAATTCCATATATAAATTCATTGAAAATTCATGATTATTTTTAATAAAATTTTCATCAATTTCACCCGAACCATTTGGAATAGCAAATATAAAACTAATAATTACTGTTAGTATTTTAATATTAAAATAATGCATTTTTGGAGAAAAAAAAAATACTTAATTAATTTAAATTTAATTTCAATTATATGACTAAGTTTTATTAAAAGAATTTATTTTTTTTTTTTTTTTTTTAAATTAATCCGATTTAAAATCCAATACAACTTATACTGAAAACTTTTATATAGCATCTGAACTTAAAAGTTCATTTTTATATGGATTAATATGATTATTCTGTTTTTGTTTTCTTTTTGGGAATTCCAAAATCTTCATATAAATTTCAGAAAAAGAAAAAGAAAACAAAAAACTTAAACTTGTTTTTTTTTTTTAAGATATATTAATATCTTTTCGATATTTTACATATTTAATTATAAATGGTATATAGAACAATAAAATGATAATGACAATGATATTAATCGGTTAATATACTTTATAGTATAACGTCAAACTGAAAGGAGAGTCATTTTCAAAAATATATAATAATATTTTAAATGATTTTAATAATATAAATATTAAAATCCGATCGGTGGAATAGTGGTTAGGACATCGGCCTTTTAATCGAAGAGTCTCGGGTTCAAATCCAGATCAGATCATATCAAATAAAACGAGGAAGAGTATAGTAGAGTAGACTGTGTCAACTCTGGGATACTCGTATGACCTTAATATAAACATTTAATCATCCGGTTAATTACTTTTAACCAAATTTTAAAGGCATAACGTATTAGGCTTTCCGTTATGAACAAAAGAAGATATAAGTTGAAAGGTAGCTCTTCGAACCTCTTCAACTACACCTACTATATTTTATTCAGACGTTGACCATTAAAGCTAACTACTATTCACAAAATTTCAAACATCTTCCTGTAGTATGTATACAGTAATGCTCATGTGAAATATGAAGTTGTATGACAACTACTCGAACCCACTGGAACTGTAGACCAACCAAATTTTTGAAAAAATTTCTACAATGCCACTGTAGATCAACCAAATTTTGGCCATAAAACTAAACTGCTTTTGGAAAAATTTCAAATATCCAATTTTACCAAGTATTCGGTTATTTCCATATAAAAAAAAGAAGTTGTATGACAGCAACTCGAATCTTTTAAGCAAACTGGCTGGATTTCAGTAGCAATGACGGCTAAAAGCGAATTTGTAAAAATTTCAGAATCGTAGCACCTTTACTTTTTAAATTATCGTACAGACGGACGACCACACATAACAAGATCGATTTACTTTTCGATTCTGATCAGATCCATACCTTTGAGTCTGAAAAATATAATTAATTTATATCAATAATAGTTTATAACATAATTTAAAATACCGCCCCACACCTGAAAAGGAAACGCTGAATCACTCACTTATCACACTGTATGTGGAAGTGGACTCTTTATAAATAAATAAATAATTATTAAAGCATACTAAATATAAATATTTTATAGTCTATATCAAATGTTGAGTCAATTAATTACAAATTAAAGTACAAAATAACTTAAAGAAACTCTTCCAGTGTCAATAGATTCAGTGTTTTAATGTTAGATCAAATTTTTAATAATGTAGCACCAATATTTTAAAAGAACTTGACTTATTACAAGCCTATTAAAAGATCCTTCATTTGTTTCTTGATTGACAACAAGACGGAAAAATTGTATTCGTACTTTCTATTTAATATTGTATATTTTTGTTTTTTTTTTTTTTTTACACGCTAACTAAACGCTAGGAACGGATTCCTGTATACATATATGTAGGTTTAGTTGGAAAGGGGAGGAAAATAGGATATTAAAGGGGAATTAGGTGGTAGGTTGGAAATGAATCTAAAAAGATTCGTTTTGAATTTTTGCAAGTTGTAGTATGGAACGTTATTAACACAGGGGAACACATTAGATGGAAGCATGTTCCACATCTTAGCAGTCCTCACAACAAATGAGTTTCCATAACCAGTTTTGAACCATCTTGGGATTTCCACAGTGTAGAAATGAGCACTTACTGCTCCTCTGGTGTTACGTTGGAATTGTTTAAGAGGAGGCATAATTGATTTTAGTTCAATAGAGCAAGTGTCATTACCTACAAGATATTACAATATATATATATGTTTTATTTTTTATTAATTTGAATGATGATGGATATGAGGTGATCTCATTTTAAGTCTAAAATTTAACGTTTCTAAAAAGTGCCAAACGTTAATCTGCTCAATTGGAATTGAAATATATGAAAAATTTTAAAAACAAAAGAATACGGAATCATTTCGCAACTTAAATTTATATCAACATTTATATTCTTATAAACTTCTTTATTTCTTTCTATTCCCGCTGTCATAAAGTTTTTGTGTTAAACGTCTACGTTCATTACTTTTTTTTTAAATGATTTATTTACTTTCATATCCAGGTTATCAGTTATTATTGAGAATAATAATAAACCGGTTAATTTTCTTTTTGCCTTAATGAAAAAATTCCATAAATCTGCATAAAAAAAAAAACTATGAAAAATCTGCATCAATTTTTTCTATAACATTTAAGTTTTGGATTTGAGGATTAATTATATACAATAAAATTATTAGTTTTACCTTTTCTTCAGTATCAATACTATTAAAGAAAGGGTTATGAGCTAACGGTAAAAAAAACATAGAATTTGTTCTGTCCGAACAAAAGTTATTCCATTTTATCAAAAACGTGTTAATCCAAAAAAATTTTTTTTGTGCATTCGTGTGTGTGGGTGTTGGTAAATGCAATAACTCGCTTATATTTCAACCAATTTTGATGAAAATTGGTTTAAATGTTTTCTTCGTCAATAGTAATTTGAAGTTTGTAGATGGGTCAAATCGAACCATGGGATAAGGAGGCTCCCATATAAAAACATCAGATTTTTCGAGAAGTTTCGAGTTCAAGCCGTCGGAATGATTTCAAATTGATGAATAGACTATTGGTTGGTGTCTTTCATAAATTGGTCGTTTAATATATTGTGTCTAGAAATACTAGTAGTTCTGGAAATGTCAAGTTCTAATAATTCATCAAAATCTCAACCGATTTTAATAAAGTTTGGTTTGAATGTTTTTTTTGTCAAAATTAAGAACGTCTTCACAAATGGGCCTAATTGAACCACGTGATCAGGGGCGCTTCTATATGATATAACCAAAAAATAATACTAACAAATATGGTTCCATTTTGTATTTCTACGTACATATTTATATTTTTTTCCTAAAATAAGGTAATAAATATTTATTAAGTTTTGAGATATTAAGTTAACTAAAGAGTCATTTCTACGAGTCTTAATTATTTTAGGGACTTATGTCCTACTAAATGAGTCATAAGTGTCTAAAAGAATTATAATCTAAGGAATTACAACCCTGCGCCTTATGATTTGCTTAATAACAATGAACCCAAATGCAAAATTTTGTATGAATAAAAAAATATTTTAAGCTTTAAACATGACATTAAAAATTTGGAATGGATTGGAATTTTTTCATAAAGGTATGCTACTATAATTAGTATTACTTTTTTATATTATTCTTTTTCAGCTTTGTGTTGATTAAGTCAGTAGCTCCATTTCTTCTGACAACAATATCCAACAAACACATTAAAATTTTAGAAATTCTAAAATTGTTTTTAAAAATCTTAATTAAAAACTTAACAACCAATTTTTTAAATTTTTCTAAAATAGACATTTGTTGTTTTGCTATGGGGGATAGCCATGGCGATTGTGAAAAGAATTATTTTTCAATAAAAAAATTAAAAATTCATGGTCCGTACGGGAATCGAACCTCGGCTAGAAAGCCAAATGAGACCACCCACCAAGGCCCAATTTATAACATTATTAATTTAAAGAGAATTATATTAAAATAATCTGTATCTTAATAGATATATTAATATGCAAATTCATGCTTTAAAATAATTGAAAACCTAGAAATATAAAATAAAATATATAATAAAATAAGGGGTATTTTTTAAAAGCGTCCGATTTTTGGACGTAACATCGGCATATAAAAAAAATTAAATGAAGTGTTTTCTAGAATTTAGAAATATCCATATCAAAATAATAATAACTTTTGGTTATTAAAAAATTACATCACATTTTCGGGATACCCGCAATGGAAACAAAGTTTTTTCTCAACATTTTTATATTCACATACACTTAAATAAAGTATGTATTGGTAAATCATAATAGGTATGAACATAAAAAAGTGTAGCAAATATACTACTTTTGAATTTTAGGATTTTAATCTTCATATTTTTTCATAATACAAAAAAAAACATAAGCTGTAGTACTTTGATAGAATAAACTTGAACTAAATTTTATATTCGACTATCTTTAGTATGCATTTGGGCATTGAGATGCGTATGGTTGCCAATCTTAGGTACATTAAGAAACATGATATAACACTGTTGTATGAATATTTACGGTTCGTTTTCAATTAGTTCCGGAGATACAAAGTTTCGTTTGCCAATTGCTTGTTGTAAACTGCCAGAATCCGGAGTAATGGTTCTATTTTTCTATTAGTGATAAAAAAGATAAAATCTCTTTTGTCGAAAGAAAGGTCTTTTGTCATTATTAATCAACAGTAAATGAATTAAATCAAAATAGCTCCATTATTTTTTTTAATTTTGTCTTTCATATTTAAATTGACACATCCTGGTGAAACATATCTGGCATATATATGTTTGCTCATATCTAACCTTCTCGCATTTGGTAATTGATAAACACCATATCAAAGTAAATATATACCTCTTGATATAGCTAATAGGTATTTTAGGTGTTGGGTATAACAATTGAGTTGTCACACACACTGAGTCATTTTGTCAAAATATAATTAAGTTGTCTTATTTAAAATGTAATGAATTTTTAATTTACTATCCAGTATTTTAAAATCAAAATTTCTAAAAATTTTTTTGTTTTTTTTTTAATTCTTTTATTATTATGACACATTTAAATCATTTTCAGATTCTAATTTGTTTACTTTTAGAAAGTAATTTAATTAAACCCGTTTTAACTTTCAATAAAGTTTGTAGCATAAATGTGTTGGTGATCAAATCACTTATTTATTTCTCTTTACCACATACTAGAAAGTTCAAGATATGCATTGATATATTTTGCACGTATACAGAAAAATAGTTCACGGGTATATTAAAATTACTTTTACGTTTGTAATGTATTTTTATAATTAGGCATGATAGCCATAGAAAAGTATATGTATATTCTTTTTCAGAATTGTATTACACAATTGACATAGTCAACTATAGATTCTAAGTACATATATTATTTATTTATTTACTATTAGTACTTGGACAATAGTAAATATTTCCTGATATTATTGCCTATTTAGCATTTGGGCTTCTTAAATTAAATACTTTCTATTTATTTATAATTACAATATTAATTATTTTGTTTATATTAAATATTTTGATAATTTTTAATTATATAAGGTTACTTGTATTCATTCTTTATTTATTTATTTATTTATTAACAGTCCCCTACCGCATACAATGTGATAAGTAAGTGACAGGTATATATTTTATACTGTGATCTAAACTATTATTGATATAAACTATAATCTGTATTTTTTTATTACATATATTTTTTTATCCGACCAGGTTTTGAATCCGAGATATTTCGATTGGGGGATTCTAAGGTTTAACTAGTATCCGCGTAGGGCCAAATCACTATATATAAAAGATAGCTGGTGTTGCCAGCTTTAAAAAAATATATAGCTTTAATGGCGCATATTATCCTTTAAGGACGAAAAGGACATTTAAAAGTATCCTTGTTATTTTAGTCTATTTTACAAAAATCGTTATAATTAGCGATCTGTTCAATATATATGTATTCAGTTCAAGCTAATAATTAAGTTGATAGTCTGGAGAATATTTTATCGTTCATTTGATGACAATAAGTGCTGCCGTTTTGGAGACCAAAGTCCTAATCACAACGCCATCGATTGTGTACTTGCATTATATTTAAAATAAAATAAAATATTTTAATAGTTTCTGTAATAAAGTTTTATTGAAAAATTTTTCAATTATTTTATATAATTCTATATTTTAATTATTTAATACTATTCCAATTCAAAAATAACAAAAATTTTTTTAAAATAAATATTAAATTAAAAGTCAAATTTTGTTTTTTACTTAAAAATATTTTTTTTTCATAGATTCGAACACTTAAGTTCAAAATAAATATTTACAACACTAAACTTAAATAAAAAGGATGATGTTTATATAAAATATTTTACACATTCTATAATGATTTATTGTTTGATATAATATGAATTGTTTATGTAACTTAATTAATATTATATAATTAATGGCACATAATAGGTTGTTGTATTAATTTTGTATGAAAACGAGGAAGAGTGTAGTAGAGTCGACTGTGTCAACTCTGGGATACTCGTATGACCGTAATATAAACATTATTATTATAAACATTAATTACTTTTGGTAAAATTTTAAACATACCAGCTTTTTTAGGTGTAGTGTAATGCTTATTTAAGAAGGAGTTGTATGGCAGCTACTTGAACCCTCTGCAGTAGAATAACCAAATTTTGCAGTAACTTTGGCCAATACATTAAATTACTTTTGGCAAAATTTCAGACACCCAGGCTTAATAAGTACAGAGTAATGCTCTTATAAAATAAGAAGATGTATGGCAGCTACTCGAACCCTCTGCAGTAGTACAACCAAGTTTTGCAGTAACTTTGGTCATTACAATAAACTATTTTTAGCAAAATTTTAGACACCCAGCTTTAATAAGTACAGAGTAATGCTTATATAAAAAAAGTAGTTGTATGGCAGCTACTCGAACCCGTGGACCAAAATAGCTGGATTCAAATACCGATAACGGCTATTGCATAAAAACGATGTTAAAATTTCAAAATCATAGCTCCTTTATTTTTTTAATTTAACGTGCGGACGGACGAACGGACATACGGATGGACAGACGGACGGACGGCCGGGCGAACGGACAGACAAGCGGACGGACATACGTAGCAAAATCGATTTATTTTTCGATTCTGATCATACACTTGAGTCTATATCTACACCCCTTCCTTCTCCGCATCAGAAACGTAATGGCAAATTTAGTATACACTTTTGACTAATAGTCATACGGGTATAAATAGTAATAATTATATATACCTACATTATATTTATATCTACATATTAATTTTTTTTATAATTATTTAAACAAAATAAACTAAAAGTTTTAACCCTTTCTATTTCTACCCTTTCTTTCTTTCTCATCCTTTTTATCACAATTTTGTTCACCAATATATCGGCCCATAAAATAAATTTCATTATTGCCACCTTTTAATACATATATAAATGATTGATCAGCTTTAAAGAATTTTAAGATACCACTTGCAATTCTATCTTCAAATTCATACCCGGTAAAACTTGCAGCTTCAACTCCTTCTTCATTGATCTCAATTGCAGATTTGTGTATTGCTTTTGATATTTTAAGTAATTTTTTTTCTTTCAAAAAGTTTTTCAAATTTGCTTCATCACTAAACATAGACCCCATTCCCATCTAAAAAAAAAAACAAAAAAACCACATTAAATATTAGAATTATATTAGTATTAATTATTTATATTTATAATATAATATGATATAAAGGGATTTATGGCAATTGACGTGAATCCATTTTGTTAAAAGAGATTTTGCCTAATGCCATTTCACAAAAAAAGGACACTTCACAAAATTTTTCATCACAAAAAGACTTTTACCAAAAGGGACACTCCCAACTCTAAAATCAATATAAATTCAGAATCTAACATATATATACATATTCAGTAAAAGACGTATAATCAAGATACTGAATGCAGCTTTAAAATTTTTCTTATTATAAAAATATTTGTGTGTTAAATATTAGTTTGTTAAAAGTTTTTTTACAAAGTGTCTCTTTTGTTAAAAGTATTTTTTGTCAAACGGCGTTAGGAAAAATTTCTTTTTGCAAAATGGATTTAAGCAATTAAGAGTAATTAAGACCCCGTGAAACAACACCTTTCCAATGTTCTATTTCACATTACACAGAAATAGTATCCTGGATATTTTTAAATAATACACTGAAAATTAATGAAAAATATATTTAAATATGAGAAATAAATTTCCAGTTATTTTAATTTTTACGATTTCCTGATAAATAAAGCCTTGAAACCATTTTACATATTTTCATAGTACGCAGGCGTGATAGGAATTGAAAAATGGGTTAAAAATTTTTTTAGAAAATAATCTATTCATTGTAACCTAAATTTTACTACAATAAGATTACCGCAGACTGAGTTGTTTCCAGAATATACATAGGTATTTAAAATTTTATAGAACTCCATTATATTTTGTAAATTCCGGAAAAGACAATACACTTCTATACTTTACTAGATACTTTTAATAATAGTTCTATTAGTAAATTATAATTCCAACAATTATATTCAAAAATATTGTTCTAGTGTGTATTTCAGTATCAGATTTATTCATACAAAACAATAATTCACTTATGTCATCGTTTATTTCAAAAATTTATGATTCTTGTTTTTCTTTTTTTTTGGTACATTTGAAATAAATACATTATTGATAGCGTGATAAGTAAAATTTCTGAACTTAAGGCCAGAGTTTAATCACAATAATTTATTTTTTTAACTAAAGAAGCATTCAAATTAAAGTAGGCTTAAATTTTTTCTTTTCGGGTATGCTATATGTTCTTGTTAAAAATAAGAAACCATTCAGCGATGGTGTAATTTTACGGTTGACTCTTTATTTTTTGACTCTTATTTTTATAAGTCAGAAACAGCGATTTGGGATCAACCATTTACAGTTATCACGCAAAATAAATGCAAAGCGTTCAGAAAAAGTAGATCGCACAAGACCTTTTCTGTAGATCTTATGAAAAAAATAGTTGACACCCCTGGTCTATAGTATTGCACAGGTACATTATATATTAGTATAATTAGAATTGATATTATTCAATTCCATTATATACAATTTATATATGGGATAGTACTAGGCCTTAAAACACGTATTAGAAGGCAATTATTCAAATTATACGGGTATTTCTGTATCTGCAAGTTATATTTTTAAATTCAATTATTTGTTTATATTTTGTATACTTATTTATATTATCATATTAATGTATTATCTACTAATGATATGATCTACTAATGATATAGAATTATTATAATTATTGAACGCGATGGCGAATAGTGGGTGTGTGGAGTCTTTTACCTTTCGAATTAAATGTGAAATAACACACTTAGAAACTTTATTTCACTATGTTTTACTTCAAGACGCCAAATTTAATTTGTTTATAATATTTTACTACATTTAAATTTTGCATACTTTGATAACAAATTAATTTATATTGCACAATGAAATTGAAATTTATTTATTAAATGTAATATTACTAACTAATTTCAAAATAAACTATATACTTATAGATAATAATATCAATATATTATTAAATACAAAAGTTATCATCAAATACAAAAAAATATCATCGTGCTTATACAATAAAGTAAATAAGTTTTATTATAGAAATAAAATAACTTATTTATACTATTGAAATATATATATTTAAATTAAAAAATGATGAATCCTAATTTCAGAATGAAAGCTAGAATTGCTCTTAAACGCTTCTAAAGGCTTCAAAAACGAGTTTAAAGTTTTGAAAGACAAAAGTTATGAAGAACTTGGTTTTACCGAAAATTAGGATTTGTTAGTAGTGATAACGAATTAAAGCTAGAATTGCTCTTAAACGCTTCCAAAGGCTTCAAAAACGAGTTTAAAGTTTTGAAAGACAAAAGTTTTGAAGAACTTGGTTTTACCGAAAATTAGGATTTGTTAGTAGTGATAACGAATTAAAGCTAGAATTGCTCTTAAACGCTTTTTAAGGCTTCAAAAACGAGTTTTAAGTATGAAGAACTTGGTTTTACCGGAAATTTGGATTTTTTAGTAGTGTTTAAAGTTTCGAAAGACAAAACTAATAAAAAACTTGGTTTTACCGAAAATTAGGATTTGTTAATAGTGATAACGAAATAAAGCTAGAATTGCTCTTAAACGCTTCTAAAGGCTTCAAAAACGAGTTTAAAGTTTTGAAAGACAAAAGTTATAAAGAACTTGGTTTTACCGAAAATTAGGATTTGTTAGTAGTGATAACGAATTAAAGCTAGAATAGCTCTTAAATGTTTCTAAAGGCTTCAAAAACGAGTTTAAAGTTTTGAAAGACAAAATTAGGATGAAAAACTTGGTTATACCGGAAAGTTGGATTTTTTAGTAGTGATCACGAATTAAAGCTAGAATTGCTCTAAAACGCTTCTGAAAATTACTAATAATTTACTTACATTTGTAAATGGTTCTTTAAGATTTAATTCAAATTTTGTAATAAATTTTGGTATTTCAATATCTGCTTCAGTTTCTCTTAAATTTGCTCCATCAGTTATATTTTTAAAACCATTATTTATAATTAAATTTTCAATATGTTCAACACTTAATTTTCTTTTTGTTGGCATTATTATTTGTAATTCAATATCAGTATTTTTAAAATCAAACACTCCAATAACGTAATTTCTTTTCGGATCAACACCAACTTTAATTTGTCTTTTATCAAACATCATTTTAACACTTGTTGTTTTATTTGGTGTTGAATAAAATTCGGTTTCTGTTGTAAATTTCTTATCAAATTTTTGTTTCCATTGACCTTTAAATGTTATTGCGTTTACAAGCATCATTATTGTATTAGAATTAATATTTCTTGGTCTAACTGCCAATTGAATTTTACCTCTTGTTGTTTCATTCACCCAATTATTTATTTTATCACTTGCTTCATATGCATTTTCAAATGCAATATTTTCCACTTTAATATCAAATTTTTGTTTAGATATTTCGGAAAAATTTCGATCTAATTGATAATCATTTGATATAAATATACCATTTGCTATTTTTAATATACTATCATCTTTTTTATATTTTTTTGTAATGTTAGAAAATGAATTTGCCACAGTTGTTGTTATATTTGATACAAGTTTAAAACCATCATATATTTCTTTAGCTGTTATATCACTAGCACCTAAATATAATAGGCCACCAGTTGATTGTAATGAAAATGGTGAAAATATAAAACTTCCATTTTTCTTTTTTGTTATTTCTCTAAAAAAATCTATTGAAAATTTATGATTATTTTCAATAAATTTTTCTTCAATTTCACTTAAACCACATTGATAACCAACAATAAAATTAAAAATTAATAATATTGTAATTTTAATACATAAAATATGATTCATTTTATATAAAATATTATTTGTTTTTTTTTTTTTATTTTAATTATAAACTTTTTAATTAATTTTTATTTTAATTTAAAAATATATATTTATATATGTATATACATTTAGTAAAAGTATTTAAAAATTTCAAATAAAAAATAAATAAATAAATCAATCCGATTTCAAAAAATACAACGTATTGAAGTTAACAAACAGATACTTTAAACTGAAAAACTTTTATTTATATATTCATTAATAATATATTCAATAAAATCCGCAAAGTTGTTTTTTTGTTTTTGTTTTTTTTTTTTTTTAATGGAACTTTTCATTTGATAAAAACTTTTTGTAATTTTATTTAATTTTTTATTTTAGCTGTCTGTCTTTCCAAATACATTTACGTCAATTGTTTTATTACTAATTTAATAATGACTGATATAGTAATTTATGTATTATTTTAGTTATGTATATTAACTTACACTGATTTAATATAAAGACTTTTTTTAAAGATTATTCAATATTATAATCTTAAATTATAAAATATACCTTAACTACAATTATAAAAAATCGAAGTAAGCATCTCATAGACGGTGAACCAAGTTTTCAACTTGGTACTTTAAATAACAAAAAAAGAAAAATTATTCAAAATGGCATTTAAGTTATTCAACTTGCTCATACACGATAATAGTCAAAATGCAAACCAAAGACTCCACCAATTTGCCAACCTTGAAAATGGTCATTCAATTTGCCTATACACGATTCAGCTTCGCAAGTACGCGTACTAAGTTGAAAACCTGGTCCATCGTTATACACCCTATCGTGCATGCAATAATACATTTACATACATAAAAGTATATGATCGCTATTATTGTCTATACTTCTATTGTTAATTTTTAACATTACATTATTAATAAGTAAATGTATATTGTAAAGGTTACTTATCGAATTAAATTGGATTAACTTACGCTCTATTGCACAAAAGACTTTTGACTAATCAAATAATTAATTTTTTGATAAGTTAGTTTTTATCAAATATAGTTTTGGAATTTGGTGATTGTGCAACAAAAACTACCATTCGTCAATGGGTTCAAAAATTAATGGCTTAATCAATAATTATATATCTTTAATAAAAAATACATTAATATAACAATAAAAAACAAATGCAAAATATAAACAAATAATTTAATTGAATAATAAAACTCACAGATATAAAAATTATTTATAACAAAATATTACATTCTCATGTTTAAATTGTATGTAGAATTCATTAAGATCAATTCTAATAACACGAATATAATATGAACATCTGTTCCAACATGTACCTATGGTATAGACAGACATATTAGCCTACCAGTTGAACAGTTAGTTCTTAAAAAATTCATATTATTGTATTGAATGCAATCAAGTCTTTTAAAGTATATATAATAAAATATTTAAAAAAAAATTCAATTATAAATACGTTTTTACTTTTATTCGTAGTGCATTTTTAACTCAAAATCACAGTAAAGAGTGAGAAAATACAAGTTATATATTATTTATTAAAATTGAGTTAAATCAGAATGCATTTAAATTAAATTCGTTCAATATAACAATTCTTATACTAGACTATAATATTATATTCTTTAATTTTATCATTATATTAATGATAAAACTTGTTTTAAATCGTTTTCATATTATGCCAAGAGAACATTTGTTTTTTTAACTCTATTTCAAATTGTGTTAAACTTACTTACCAAATATGAACCTGTTTTTTTTTTTTTTAATTTCTGGTTTTCCTATTCGTAATTGTAAATATAACAAAATACATACATATATGTAGTTCTTAACAGATTTATGCGATTCCTAAAAAAAAAACAAGACTTGATAATTTGATCATTTTAAATAGAAATGAACTCTTAATCATATTCATGGGACAAAAACAACATACTGGATGGCGTTTTGGTTAGAGTGTGGATCTCTAATTCATGGAACCCTGGTTCGGATCCGAGTTTAAGTGAAAAAATATCTATAAAATTTTCAATTAAATTTAGCTGCCATTGGGTTTTAATTACTAGTATATAATAAATAGTAATTAATTTTAAAATAAAAGAAAATTAACATAATAATATGAACAAATAATTTAATTGAATAATATAACTCACAGATATAGAAATACGGTATAACAAAATTTTTACAAAATATGATAATTAAATTTGTACATTAGCTATTGATATGAAAGTCATTTAAATCAGCATTTTTGCTCCTATTACAACATGAACCTATGGTAAAGACAGACTTGGTAGTCTAACACTTTAACAGTTAGTTTCTTACTTTACAAATTTTATATGATGCATTTTGTATTAAATATTTCAAGTTATGAAATTTTAATGTCAAATATATGTTTATTACCAAGAAGATATACTATAGAGGGGAATTACTGTTATATTCCATAAAAGGTAACTGTATTAGCTTATTATAATCAATCTATCTTTATTTATTCCTTTTTAACATTTTTTTCTTTTTTTTTTCTTGCTTTTTTTAAAAAAAGACTCTGGATCTTGTCGGTTACTTATCACGTTGCTTGCCATTAATAAAATCCATATTTAATTTAAATTTATTAAAATTAAATTTTAAAAATTCAAGAAAAACTTAAAATAATTCAATTTTTAATCTGTGTATACAATCTGTCTGCAAAATTTCATATTTTAAATTATTCTTCAAAATATTTTTAAAAAAGTAATTGACATGTTATTGTTTTTCAAATCAATTTAAAAGTCAAATTTGTTATATAAATTACATAATATATTGAACGTAAATGTCAAATGATCTTACAAACATACATATATTCAAAATTATAACATATACAAAGTGTGAAATCCATAAATAAAAGTTATTTTATCACTTAAAGAAAAAATTAAGCCATAAATCGAACTTTTTATGAAAACGTAAACTTGATACTATTGTTAATGGAATGAGAGGTCGTAAGGATGTCTATATTTTTGCTTCTTTAACTTAGATTTTGTAACCAACTTAAATCTTGCTTCTATTTCAAAGTTTTGCATACAACTGAACTCGCAAATAATCAGGAAAAAAGGACAACTCTAATAGTACCTGTATGCTTCGTAATAGTAGTATAGACTCCTCCATATACTGAAAGTTTAAAAGCTGTATTATTTTACTTATTTATTTTGATATTATCAGACTTTCAAAAATCTTTTCAAAATAAAAAATAAATTCGATTTTGTTTGCTTTTCAAATTTAATTTTTTTTTCAAAATGAAGATCAAAACTTAATCACATATTTGAAAATATAATGAGGAGTTATGACACATTTTAACGGGGACTTTTAGCTCACTTTTCGTGAGTCATATTTTCTCTACGACTTTTGACTTTGTGACTTTTGTCACCTCGGCACGTATTATTAAACAAATACATAATTATATTTTAACCAAAACAAAATGCCAAAAAAATATTTATTGAATCATAGTGAACCAACGTGTTAATTCTTGTTACTTAGCTGTATAAAATATATACTGCTTAAGATATTTTATCACTTTCTACTTTCTTTTAATTTCTTTTTTGTGCTTTATTTTTGTCTTTCATGTGCTTTTTCATTGATAATCTAATATATGTATAAAGAAGAAAACGTGTTTGTTTGTTTGTTTGAATTTTATAGGAATAATTCTAGGAGTCCCGGAGTGGCATAGGCTATGTGAAGTTTTAATAAATCAATAGGTTCCAGCTCCAGAGCCGTTTTAAGTTTTTTCAATCTTTTTGATGTCGAGTCGAAACGGCTTGACTTATAGGCTTAAAATTTTGCGTAAATGTTCCTCTAAGCTAACGAAATTCTTTTGTATGAATTTGGTTGGAATAAATTAATCCATTTCGACCCACCGGGGTTCCAAAAAATTTTTTGTTTCCGATTTGTGTTTAGTATGAGTATGAAATTTTTTTGTCAACTCGTTTGGGCATGAGGACGCTACGAAGTTTTTTCAATCTTTTTGATGTCAAACCGAAACGATTTGACTGATTGACTTGAAAATTTTACACAAATGTTCCTCTTAGCTAACAAAATTTATTTTATAAAATTGATTGTTTATTTACCCATTTTAGGAACCCACCCAAATTAACCAATTTTTTGTTCGCGATTTGTGCCCAATTTTACAGGGTAATTTTGCAGTCCCAAAAAGAGTTTGATACAAATTTTTATTAAGTTAGGTTATCATGTTTGGGCAAACGTCTCAATAAATTTTTTTTTGCTTGAACGATTAATTTGAAAATCGACTCGACTAAAAGCTGACTAATTAATAAGACTAGGATCTCAGTGGGTTAGTAAAGAGCATTTGGCTTACTAACCGAAGGCGTGCCGATTTGATTCCCATACGGGTCAAGAACTTTTTTAATTGAAAAAAAAAATTTTTTGGAGTGATTTAATAAATTCATGGTAATGTGACATTAAAGTTATATTTCATAAAATTTTAAACATAGTTTTCAAAATATTACTACTGATAACAACGTATATAAATTCTCATTTTTACAATTATTTGTAATCAATTTTCGAAATAATATAAGTACTTAATGGTTTTTTTTTAGTATTTTGAAAAATTTTCAAATTGGTAATTTTTTTTTGACGCACTTTGTTTTTTTTTTTATAAAGAATTTAGAAAAATTAAGCTTTATTTTAAAAAGAATTTTTAACAAATAAAGTTAATAGATAAGAAATTTTCAAAATATTAATGACGTTACGTATATAAAAAAAAACTTATGTTTTTAAATAATTAAATATTAATATATGTGCTTATAACGTTATAGAGAAGAGATTATGTTAATTAATTCTTTTTGCGATCTTAAGAAGAGAGCGCTTAGAATAATTGTCGAATTTTAAGTGTAAAATTGTATCCGAACTCTGACGTTCTCAATAAAGAAACGGTCAAATCTTAAACTGTTTCAATCAAGTTTTTGAATAAAAATTTAAAGATAAAAATTATCAGGTGATTGAATTTATTTATTTAATTTTGACTATGTACCCTACCGCACATACAATTTGATAAGTGACTTGTTCAGACATTCCTTTTCAGGGGAGGTATATATTTTATAGTATGATATAAATTGTAAATTATAATTTTAATTAGATATGATCTGACCTAATTTTGAAACCGAAACCCTTCGATGTAAAGGTCGACGTCCTAGCAACTACGCCACCGGTTGGATGTAATTGAATTATATGTATTCAATAATTTTATAATTCGAAGGCTTTTCTGAGGTTTTAGTAGTATCCGCGTAGGACCAAATGACTATATCTAAAAGATAGCTGGTATTGCCAGCTTTCAAAAAATATATATCTAGCGATCTGTCTGGTATATTTATATTCAATTAATGCTATTAATTAAGATAACGGTCTGGAGAATATTTTAACGTTTATTTGATGACGATAAGTCATAGGTAAAAGTCATATTTTTCAAAATTAGGCCATTAAACTTCCTAAATATTTTTACATTGTTGGAAAGCTCTAATTCTTTTCTATAATTTGTGCATACATAGTGTATGCCTATATTAAAGCGTTTAGAAGATGAAATCATTTATGAAACAAAAAATTATTTGTTTTGTATTTTTTTTTTTTATAAAAAATAATGTTATGTCTTTTACAAAGTAAAATATAAGAACCTATATATTTTTTGAAAGCTGACAACACCATTTATCTTTTATATATAGTCATTTGGTTATATATATAATCAATTTGTTTCCAATCAATTTTTGGTATATGACGTTTGTCTTTATTAATGATTTTATTTAATTTGACATTTTAAAATCATTTGGATTGCGTAGAGTGCTCTTCGGTCAAAACAAGTGCAATATAAATGTGCTCTAATAAAAAGAAAACTCCATCTTTTAACTTAAGTTCAAGCTTAATTACCTATATAAAATATTTTGATAAAAACAAAAAGTGAATTAGAAAAAAGAAGTTAACACGTTTAAAAGTGGCATGATTTGTTATTAATATTACATACCACATCCCAAGCAAACTAGAGTTTTATTGTAATTGGGCTACCTCACCTTGTACGCCTAGGTAAAATATGAATATATTAAATGTGATTATTTTTAAAAAATTATTTTATAATATTAAATATTTATAAACAAAATACTTATGAAAAACCGCACACGGTTAAAATTAGAACAAACAAAAGAGACTTTCAGAGAATTGTAAATGTAAACATTATTAATTAATTCCAATTTTTTTATTAAATAACAAAAACCATACATTTTTTTTTAATTATTTACATACATTTAAATATATTTATGAATCACTTCTTTTGTAAATTTTTTTTACCACAAACAAATAAAAATATTCACACAACATCATTCAAAAATTTGTCATAATTTTTACAAAGAAAATTAACCTTGTATATTAATATTTAAGGAAAATCCAAAAAATCTTTAATTCATAATGTCAATTTCCTTTTTTTTACTATGCAAAAATATCGGAAATATACAAACGTCATGTAAAATATAATTTATGTTTAAAAATTATTAAAACTGTCACATAACTTTACAATGTAAATTTAAAAAACCAAATAATGGTTATAAAACGTGTAAAACTATTATTATAAAAATAGTTTTTTCTTTAATTAAAGAATGTATAGGTATTTAATGTTTAAATTAAATTATGTGAGTTAACTATCTGACATTAGTAAGAACGCCTTAAGTAGAAATGTTAGCGTCTACCTAAATAAGACGCCTGGCGTTTTTCAGTTTCATACGTTTTCGGAGAAAAATAAACCTAAAAATTAATTTTTTTACTTAAAAATTTTTTTATATATCCATAAACCCTAGATTTTGAGAAATTGAAATGATTTACGAAAATTTAATAGATTTTCGGAAATAAATATGTCAAATCCTTACGTACTTCATTTCTAAAAAAGATTTGTGAAAACTTGACATTTTCAGTTGATTTTGTACTAGGTATGCAACTAAATTTTGAAGTTAATAAAATAAAAATATTAATTTATTTTTAAAATATATTGTGTCAAAATTGACAATTCTAATATTTGACACTATACATTGCCTTTCTTACTGTGGTTGTCTTCATAAAAAATTTATGTACAGTTAATTTTAAGATTAAATTTAAGTGTGGCATTATAAAGATTTTAAAACTATTGTTTCTCTTTTTAGTCATTGAACCTGTCAATGAGATGGAAATTTTTTTTTTTTTAAGCGCTAACTGTTTAACTGTTAGGCTAATAAGCCTGTCTATACCATAGGTACATGTTGGATAAGGGGGTCATATTATATTCGTGTTATTAGAATTGGTATTATTGAATTTCACATACAATTTAAACATGAGATAGTACCAAGCCTTATAACATGTCTTAGATTAAAAATTTTTCATAACTAATAAGTAATATAATAATAAGCCAAACAACAAGAGGTTGAGTTTGTTACAAAATCAGGCATCGAATCATTTGTTTAACGAGGTTTTATGGATGGTAGTCGCCATTATATTTAATGTTACGATAGGGATAGAAAAATTCCCATAATTACCATAATTATAACTCCATCTCCTTAAAAACGAAAACTAAACAACTTCAATTTTGTTTTTTGCAACTCAATTTTTTTAATATGCAAAAAGTTCGCAAAATACACTTCTTGAAACGTTCTCAAAATATAAGAAAAAGTCCCCAAATTTTCATAATTTTCAGGACTTTTTTTTACATACATTGAGTCAAAATATAAAAAAATCAAAAAAACCTTTATTTTGAGTTATGATTTATAGGGATTATGAAAATTTCTATACGTTCAAATGATATTTTGGGTTTGGGAAAAAAAAAGTTGTTGCATAACACACCTTCACTTGAATTACTAAATTTTAATCTTAAACGTAGATGTTCCGGGTTTTTTTTTTGTTTTAAATATAAAATGTTTTATACCAATTAAAACTCATTTTAGCTTTTAAAATTTTTTGATATCAATTTTCCAGAAATATTTTTTTTTTTATTAAATAAACAAATTTATTAAAATTTAACAAAAATAAAATTTTTAATTATCAAAAATGTACACGATTAGGTCGGGTCACATTTATAATCTGTAATACTGCAAGGGAAATAACAGAACGCAATAAATTGTTAATATTATACCCTATCCACACATTAGTGGTTAACAACACTTGCTTTGACGTAATCTTCCAACGTAAGTGAATATTGCTCAATCCCTATCCACACATGAGTGGTTAACAACACTTGCTTTGACGTAATCTTCCAACGTAAGTGAATATAATGCCACACGAGAGTGTTGTAAGCAACTGTTGTCAGTTATTATCAATTTATGAACTTATGAATGTATGTGTAAAATTTAGTTCATTCGAAGATAGTTATCGTCGGAGAATGTTTAGTCAACTGATTTTTCAAAAGCGGAAAGTTTTTGTAATTTTTTTATTCATATACAAAAAAAAAGGTTTGTATCTACCTAAATAAAAAAATGGATTTGTAGATAATATAAGAAATTTAATTTTTTCTTTACATTGAGTAAGTAGGTAATTTTATTTTACTTATATCATATCTAGGTCATTTAAAAATGGATTATTATTTTAATTAACATCTGTGGGACTGAGCAAACATTCATAATTATACAATTTTAAAATTAGGTTCTAAATCTGTTCCTTAAACTAATTGTCTTTTATATCATTAATTATTTTTTGCTATTATTTATTTTAACTAAAATTTTTATTTTATCAATCATCAATTATCAATCAAAATATATTTATACTAGCTGTTGGCCCGTCACAGAATGACGGAAGGTCAGTTGAAAGAAGAACTTTTTCTAATTAAGAACTATTTTTAATTTAATTACATATATTACATAAACATATATTATATATCAATACCATTTTCTTAAATAAAATGGTAACCGTTGCATTCTACGTAATACAGACTATGCTTCAATTCTAGTTATGTACAAAAAAAACAAAAACTTATACATATGTTGTTGTATCTAAAAATTTGAAGATGAATAATTTATTTAGTCTACCTTTTTTATGTTTTGAATTTGATAAAATTTTGGGGCTGTTAGTTCAAATCCCTTCTTGGTGAAATGTTTTTTTAATTTCAATTAATATTTTTTTTTTTATTCAATTACGTACTTTTTAAAATTAAGTTCGATAAATTTGTGTTAATAAGAGATGTGAAATAGATTTATTTTGTTTCAATAATGATTTATTTCTCCAACTATTAATGTTTTGTATATACATTTTTAAAAAATGTTGTTATACATTCTATATTGTTTCCTTTGTTTAGATTCAAATCAAAATACTTGTTTGAAGGCTAACCGTTCTATAATGTACTTATTCAACATGCTAAATAATGTATCTATTTATATGTACGTGAAATTGTATTAAATAAATGTTGATTTTTGAATTGAGTTTTGCATTATCAAATGCAAATTATAAATTTTATTTGAAATTTTTTTAATATACCTAACCCTAACTAATTTTAAAATCTATTTTGTCTGGTTTTTATGGTGCATTGAACTCAGAGGTATTGTATACCTGAACCCACTTTCCCAACCGTCAGTTGTTACATAATTTTTTTCCATTTTAACTTTTAAATAGATAAATAATTAAAAAGTTATGAAGGAAGGGATGAGAGATAGATGAGGTAGAGTTGAGAGCGAGATGAGGGGAAACTTTGAAATTACTTTAATACATTTCTTGGTTTATTTGCTTAAGCAAACCAAGCAATGCATCAAAGCATACATTGGGCTTTCGCCCTTATTTCAGATATTTACTGAAAATTATTAAGACCAACTACACAAATGTTCCTGTGAAGCATTGTCTTCTTAATTTTTATTGACAAAATGTCTTACTATATATTTAAAATTTCCAGAAAATCTTCTGTGATTTTTAAAACTGAAATGAAATTTTTCATAAACTAATAAGTAAATTTTATTTCAAAAAAAAATTTTTTTTTTTTTATTAAAAATAAATAAAATATTTTTTGGCCTGCTTATGATAATTTATGATATTTTATTTTCTAAAATAAAACACATCCAACAAAACGTCAATATTTTATTTTTTTATAATTGAACACATCCAACAAAACACATTTAATTGAATGCGTTTGTTACACCTCATTCTAGACAAATATATTAATAATAATAATAATAATAATAATAATAATAATAATAATAATAATAATAATAATAATAATAATAATAATAATAATAATAATAATAATAATAATAATAATAATAATAATAATAATAATAATAATAATAATAATAATAATAATAAATAATAATAATAATAATACTCATATCTAATGTCGAAGTTGTTTAATTAAGAAGTTTAATGTTTTAAATAAAATAACTTTAGCTTTAAGGGGTGGGAAGCGCCCTACTTTATGGTGTGGTCGAATTGTATAAAACCCAAATTCCACTTGTACTAAATAGACACAATTAAAGGAAATGTTGAATTTTCTAAAAATAACTAAATAATAAATGAAAGTTCAAATTTATAATATCCAATAATCAAAAGAAATATACGTTTTATTGGAAAAATGGTGGTGGAAAATTTAGATGCTTAAAAAATTATCTGAATGAATAAATGAATGAAAATATAAATAAAGTTTAGATCATAACTTTCAAAATATTTACAATAAAGCCAGGTGGTACCAATACAGTTTTTCTAGGAAAGTTGGAAAAAAAAAAAAATTAAAAATTTCCAAAAGGATTTTCAAAAAGAAACTTTAAATCAATAAAATTTTATAAATTTTTTAGAAAAAAAAATGGATATTTAAGAAAATTTAAAATAAAAATAAAATTAATAGAAAGGTCAATAAAATAATTAAAATTTATTACCTACAGATTTTGATTTAATTTTTTATATTGATTATGAGAAAATAAAACACATCCTAAAAGTATGCAATGTGGGTAGGATTATACAATCTACATAAATTTCTTTCATTCGTGTTCCACAGAATTTTTATTTTTTTTTTGTTCAAAAAATTTTTCCATCAAAATAATTTTGATAATTTTTTTGCATATTTTTAGGAGACTTTATAATTGAACACATCCAACAAAACACATTTAATTGAATGCGTTTGTTACACCTAATTCTAGACAAATTTTTTTGCATATTTTTAGGAGAATTTATAATTGAACACATCCAACAAAACACATTTAATTGAATGCGTTTGTTACACCTCATCTTTGACAAATATATTAATAAAATTGTATATTGTATTTAATATAATACAATTAATATATTTGTTCAGTATGTAGTTTAAAAGATAAAAAATAACCTAATATAAAACCTAATATGGTAATCTTATATTGATTTTTATCAATTTCCAATACCAGAAATATTTTATATTTTGTCCGGTCTCAAATTTTTTTTGTTTAAGATGCGCACAGTTCAAAAATTTTTAAATAATGAAAAAAAAAGAAAAACAACAAAAAAATTAAAGAAAAAAAAAATCAGTTTTTTGTTGGTGTTGGTTAGTACATCGAGTCTTACAAGTAAAATTTGGTTGCAATGAAACCGGTTTTTTTTTACAACAATATTTACCAAAACCGGTTTGGTGCATAAAGAATTTTAATCGATTACGTCAGTATGACGTCAATGCAACTGATGCAAATTGCCGTCTGGCTTGACTGATATGTATATATTAAATTTATACTAGTATATACAAAAATTGAAAATTAAGCTTTTATATTTTTTAAATACATCACGATTTCATATTCACAAATTAAATACTAAAAATACTAATATTTAATTATAAAAAAATAAATAAAATAAGTTTTTTAACTTTTAATATTTAGAAAATGTTTGCAATTTCCGTTAGGTTTCATATAATTTGGATAAACCCAACGTTCCTTAAGGGTATATATTCAATTAATTTTAAATTTGCCTTAAAAAAATTAAAATATATGTATATTCTTAATATTTACAATTTTTATATTTATATTAAAAACATTTGATAAATCTATAAATACATGCAATTAGATTTTGTATGTTAGACAAATAGCTACGAAAGAATCTACAAAGAAATAAAATTTATTATTACAATTCAATTAGCAAAGCACTAATGCTTAAATGTCCTTCTCTTATTACTTCATTATATTATTTCATTATATTACGGGCTCCAACTTGTCACAGAAAAAACTGAGTTGATGCTTTTCACCCGGCGACAAACACCACTCGAAATAGAAATGAGGGTGTGCGATAACATTATAACGACACAGAAAGCAGTAAAATATCTGAGAATTAGATTGGACTCGAAGCTGACCTTCGGGGAACAACTGCGATACGCTAGAGACGAGGCAGGCAAGGTAACAGCGGCGCTAAGTAGATTGTTGGCAAACGTTAAGGGACCCCTGCCTAGCAAACGAAAACTGCTAATGGAAGTATGCTACTTATCCTTTTTCACGAAGTGAAATATGGACTGACACACTAAAGGCCAATTGCAGGTGTAAACCGATGATAATAAAGAACAGCGGCACTACGAATCATAAGCGCATACCGCACGGTCTCTGGAGCAGCAGCATTGGTGATAGCGGGCATGATTCCGATTGACCTGCTCGCTATTGAAATGAAAAAATTATGGCTAAGAAAAACAGCAGATGTTTTCACTGTCGAAATCGCGATAGCAGCAAGGCAACAAACAATCACTGCCTGGCAAGAACGATGGAACACCGAAACACGAACTTACACTATATATACTATCTTAACTTACCCTATTTGCAAGTTAAACGAGATTAATATTTCCAAATTCTATTTTTTTTTATTAAGTCTAAGGTTTTATTATTAAATTAATTAAATTAATTAATTTAATAATTTTAATAATTAAAATTATTAAATTAAATATATATTAATTTATTGGCAAATGCATTTAAACATTATAGCCAACAACAGCATCCTTTTTTGACTTCAAAAAGAAAGTCAATTTTGAGTGTTTCGTTTATCTAACACAATTGAACTCCTCAGTAGGTTATACTAATGTTGAACTGCATAAACCATTTCCAATAAATTTTCATCTAAGAAGTTATTTATTTAAAAGTTTTTAAACATCATCTGTGAGTTGTAATAAATAGATAAAAATTTGTTTGTTTTTATTTTTAAATGGGTTAAGTGATCGTTTACTAATTCAATTTATTTAAATCTTAATTTGATTTACTCGTAATTTGATTGTTTCAATAAACTCTGTGTTTTTCAATTTTTCACAATTTTTCTTTCAGAGTCTAAAAGATCAGCCCAAAATTAGTCAACACCAATTTTGAAAACCAAATATAGAAAAATATGTTTATTAGAATCTTCTGATTCATAATAATAAAGAATCCGCCGTTTAAATACATATTTAAAATTAATCTTTAGAATATTAATTACTGGGATTATATATTACATGATCAATTAAAATTGATTACTAAAAACTTAATTATTGTTGTAAAGTTTGAGTTTTTTTATAAAAACTTAAAAAAAAACAGAAGCAAGGAAGACTACAGTTACCCTTGTCAACTTTATACTACTATTATTATTTTTTAATTCAAATCTCCCTTTCCTCCAGTCTTTAAAAACTTTGGTTAGTGTATCAATAAATGCAAAAGCTTGTGTGTTCTCATTCTATTCAAATACTTGAAGCTCTAAAAATTAACTTATCGTCTTTTATTAACTATCGTAGCCTTTTTAGTTCTAAATAAATAATAAGCCGGGATCAGCAATTTACAAGTTTTGGCAGGAATATACTTCCTAAGATAGTCAAAAGCAACATGCAAAATTTATATATGCAGTTTTAAAGTTTTATTTTAGATTATCCAATACGCCATTTTTGCCATAACCTTTACACATTACAAATGAAGTAAGATTTTTAAGATAACCGTGATTCGTGACTATCGTTCGTGCTATTATTAAAATTATTTTAAATATTATACCATAAAGTAACATATAATATAGAGTATTCACGTAGAGTAAAATTTTTTTACCAATTTTTTTAAAAAATATTTTTCGTTTTTACTCAGTACTCAAAAATTATTCTCATAACAACTATTTTTGCTTAAAAATTGAGAATAATTTGTTTTTAAACTCATAAATAAAAAAAAATTCTTCTCAATTTCTTGTTTTGAGTATTTATTAATATACCTTTAAAAAACTATATGAAGGGTATATACATACATACATACATATTTATTTTTATACATTATTCTTCTTATTCCATATAAAAGTATGAAAAGCTAAATCTATACTGCATGCATAGTGTATAGGTATATTAACACATATAAAATATTTAAGGTCTTTTTACTTTTTTTTCGTTACTTTGATTTGAAATTAAAAAAACTAAATAGAGATTTTACATCTTTTATTGATGCATGTGTGAAATATGAAATTAAAACAGCTAAGTGTATTTTTCGTTCTTCTTGTAAATCAAAATAGAAAAATTTATTTTCATATTTATTATTTGTAACTTTTGATATTAATGTTGAATGAATGTGCGACAGACAAGCTTATTACTAAAAGTTGTATGGCTTGTAAAATCATAAATAATCTTATCATTTTAATAAGTATATATAAGAATTTTACGTTTAAGAAGAATTTAGTTCGTTATTTTGATTGACTCAAATTTTTTTTTTTAAAATTTAAATGGACATGAAAGGTAAAAATATAAAATTTAATAAAATTTCAATATTTTTTTAAATAATTCTGTTTTATTATTAATTCTTAAGTTAGTTAATAAAGGAAAAAGCCAAATGGAATAAGTATTGCATTACATTATTGAAAAATATATAATATTTTATATTCCATTCGGCATAAAAAACCCTTATAGCAAAAAAAAAATATAATATAAAATATATACATAGGTATAAACAAAACAAAACAATTCATTGACTAAAAAAAATTATCGAAAACAAACAAAAATATTCATTAACTTAAATTTAGTTATTTACATTCAATATTTACAAAATTATATTATGATTAGGTACTTCAATCGTGTTCATCCAATTTTCTCGTTCATGAAAAGAAAATAATATAGGTATCAAGTAAATTATTCAAAAAATAAAAATTATTTTAATAAATAAGTATTACAAATTACATACAAAAATTTATTTGCTAAATCTATAATGAGAAAAAATTTTTAAACAACAGACAAATAGACAGACAGACGTACAAACATATGCAGACAGACGGACGGAAATAAACAGACAAATAGACAGACAGACGTACAAACATATGCAGACAGACGGACGGAAATAAACAGACAAATAGACAGACAGACGGATATTATGAAATATATTAAAAATAAGTTATGCATTTAATATTTTAATTTTACTTTGATTACTCTCAGCTTTTTTTTCGTCATTTTTTAAAAGCTTTTCCCTTAACCATTTTGCTTGCTTTTTTAGCAAAAGATTAATTAGTAACTCTAAAAACTTTATTTTATGCGTGTAGCATTCATCATTTTCCCTAAACCATGTAGGATATTTATCAGATTTTTTTGTGGCTTCTAAACAACATAAAAATATATTTTTCCTTAAATTTTTTTCATGATAATTTTCATAAAAATAGTGATCAAATATGCTCATATGAAATTGTGTAATTTCGAAAATTTTTTCGGTTGGAGCTTTCAAGTTCAGGATTTCTGATTCATTTTTATAATTTTTTTGATAAATAAATTGCTCCGAATCAAGCAATAATATATCATTAGAATTTTTTAAAAATGAAGAAGTACATTGATCACAAGAAATTTTTTTTATCAATTTAAAGATAACGTAGCCACAAATGTATCTTTCGGCGTTATTTGAAACAATATTTAACTCTTCAGTTTGATTATCCTCTAAAATTTTAGATTGAAATCCCTCTAAATAATTATTAACTAAATTAGTTAAATCGTCATCAATTTGATCATTTGAATCCGAATCATCTTGTTCTAATTGATAATCCTTTAAATCGTCTATATTTAAAAATTCAGCGTCATCTTCTTCACAGTTAGAGCTTTCAAATTTATAATTAATTAACTTAACCGACATTAATTTTGCTAAAATATTACTAAATTCATGGACGGAAGGATTATTGTTACATCCATTTCTATACCGAATCAAAGAAAATAAATTTTCTAAAACATCCTGATTTAAATGAGCTAACAGTAAATAATAACATTCGTGTTTATTATAAGTTGAAAATATTTCGGAACTTAGTTCCGTAATGCCTGTTAAAGTTTGTAGCATACCGTCGATACAATAAACTTTTTTAGATGTGATTGGCCTTATTAATTGAAAATATTTTTTCATTTCTAAAAGATATTTGGATATATGATTATCTTGCTGCAATGCTGCACGAAATGGATTTTTTTCATATAATTTCCTACTATTGAGACAATCAAATAAGTTATTAATTTTTGAAACAAATTTTGCTGTTGATACAGCACAAGAAATCCTATCAGTAAATTTTTTTGTTGAAACTAGAGTTTTAATTGCAGCAGCAACAGAATTACTGAAAATTTGAGTAGCCAATCGCACATTCATTTTTTCAAATGAATTAGGAAAGATATGTTTTTTTGAAAGTTTGGGACACATTTTTCTATTATTATTTTGTTCATGGAAATAGAGGCAACGAATAATTTTAAAAGAAACCTCACCATCATCTGTATTAAGGTCATATTTAAGAAGGGTGTTGCGAAGCGATTTTATTAAATGCACTGGATCGTAAAGAGCAAAAATTTTTTTTTCTACTTGATTGAAGTTAAAATAAAAAAAGGGTTTTGTTTTTGAAACGCCTAACATATTAAAACACTTCCTATTATTAGCACCCTGATCACATATGACGGCCCTAACATTAATACCTAAATTAAAAGCTGCACCTAAATTAATATATAAAATGTTTTTAAGATCTTCGCCACTAATGCCCTTCTCTGTGGCATAAAAACTAAGAACATACTTCCAATTATGTACTAATCCCCTTAGGAGAAAAACACAAACGTATTTTGCAACGCTTTTCGTTCTTTTAAAGCTATAATCCGAAAAACCACTAATTTGATCCAATGCACTATTATAGTTAAGATCCCTTCTAATACTAATTTCATCGAAAACTAATACTGCTTCCTTTTCAAGAGAATTTTTATTTGAAAATATAATCCCTAATTCATTAATATTCTTTTCATTAAGACCTACATTTAAATATTTAATAGGGATCCACCTATTAAGGGAACTAAAATGGGGTAAATTTAACTTTATCGCATTCTTTAAAAATAAATAACCTTTTGGAGAACTAAAATGTATATTTAAAGCTACCTTTTTTTCATCTTTTGACCATATCTTTCCATTTTTGAAATTCATTTTTAAAAAAGTTTTGGCATCGTTTGCTAAATGAGACTGCCTATCAATTGTATTAGATAAAGAATCCTGCTTTTCCTTTTTTATTTTTAATTGTAATTTCCTATTCTGAATTTTTAAATACATAATTTTTTTTTTTAAATAAACATTTTTTTTTTTTATATGACCTAATGTTTTATGACATGTGGAAAATTTTTTAAAATAAAAATTTTCTTTTTTTTGGAATTTCAAACAATGCCTACAAAAATTAATCGACAATTCATTTGGAGACACCGTTCGAATGTTTTCTAAGGGTACTTTTAAATTTTCTAAATTTTTTTGACTATAAACTTTAATATTTGAGTTATTATTAAATGTTTTAGAAAAAATATTTTCTTTATTAAAATTTGAAAACTCTTTTGACTGAAAGTTTAAATTAGATAGTGGAGTTATAGGATTGATTTCAATATTATTATGTGGCAAACACAAACTTGGAAAAGCTCCCTTTTTTAGTTTTCTCCCTAAAAATTTTTTCTCGAAATGGTCTTCGCAAATAAATAATTTTTTTGTTTTTAAATTTTCTATACTTACACTACATGCCGATACCCACATTTCGAATAAATTTTTCTCTTTTGGAAATTCATACAGCCTACCGTCAAAATTACGTCTACTTCTATTGCACACTATGCAAGGGGTACCATTCTTACGGTAATCTGCTTTTACGTCCTTAAACATTCTTCATTTAAAACATGCATAAAGAAAATGAAGGAATGACAAAAGGAATAAGCAGAGAAAATAGATATTTCTGACAATGCGGAATATATCTATCAGGCCGAAACGCTAATTTGATGTTCAGAATTTAACCAAATTTAAGTATATTTATAAAAAAAAGTTTATTATTTTATAATAATACATCAAATACATAATAATCATAAGATTATTACATAAAAGACATAAAGTATTATAATATTTTTCAGAAGATTAATAGACAAAATTTTTACATGGCTTTATAAAAATATACCGCATTGTTTCAGATGAAGAAAATTAGAACATATAAAAATGCAAGGTGTTTCATGAGTAAAGTATTTTTTATTCCTAAATAAATGTAGCAATTAAGTTTACTTTTAAAATTCATAATCCAAATTTTTTTTTACATGTATGTAGGTACATACATATTATTATGATTACTATTTCTAATGTAACATCTTGCATGATAAGTTATAAGAAAAATGCAATGAAATTTAGAGAAAAGCTATAGTAAAAGCAATAAGCTATGATGTGACAAGTTATACCTCGTAATTACACGAAATTTTGGGGGATATGAAAAAAAATTTTTAACTGGAAATTCAAATTTTGTAAAAAAAAAAATTTCGCAAAAATATGTAATTACTTTAATAGTGATAACTTGTCATGTAGCGAATGTTATTTTTCTTTTTTAATTGCTTTTGTCTAAAATATAATACTTATTCTAATAGAAAATTTATAAATTAATACTTACATGTAAATTTTGTTCCTCAATTTTTTTAATTCAAATTTTAATACTTAATAATATCTTCATAACAAAATAAACACTTGTAACAAAATAAACACTTGACACTTTTAAAAATGCGCGCCTTTATTAAATTTATTATAATTCTTAATATCAAAATAAGAATACATAAAAAATACATCAAAAAAAAAATAGAGAAAAATATCACATAAAAAAAGTTACATTTACAAAAAAATATGTACACACATACATTTTTCTTAACATTCATAAAAATATGCATAAAAATGTAAATATGTGAATATGTACATACATATACATATACTCTTCATATAATATCATATGATAATACTCAAATTATGAAGAATTTTTTTTTTTCTAGAGCTTAAAAAAAATTCTTCTCAATTTTTATGTAAAAATATTTGAGTTTTAAAATTAATTTTGAGTGTTGAGTAAAAATGGGACTGGATATTGAGTAAAATGGGACGGGATTTTTAAAAAGAAATGACTAACGAATTTTGTTCTACGTGAATACTCTATATATATGTTACTTTATGATTATACCTACATTTACAATGTCTTCATTAAACTTTTCTAATTAATTACAAAATATTAAAAAAAAAAACATTAAAAAAATTAGTTAACACATTATTTTCCGATGACAATTATACAAGTCAAGTTTTTTGTTGTATTAAATTAGTTATTCGAATGTCGAAATATCAGGTTGAAGACGAAATTTCGATTTAGTAAATCCCATTTTCAAAAAATAGTTTTTAGAAAATCTCATGTAAGAAAATCTAGTTTCTAAAAATCTTGTTTTAGAAAATTTCTTAGGAAAAGGGGGTTGGGTCTGAAATCTTGGTTTAGTAAATCTCATTTTGGAAAATCTCGGTTTTAGAAAATCTGGTTTTAGAAAATCTTGTTTTTAGAAAATCCCTTTTTTTATATTCTGGAAAAAACTGATTATTTTAGTTTTGTATCCAACTCAAAAGTCGTTAAAAACTAGATTTTTCAATTAAAAAGGAGATTTTCTTAAAAAGCGAAATTTTTCAATAAAAATCGAGATTTTCTAAAACGAAATTTTCTAAAAAAGAGATTTAAAAAAAAAGATTTACTAAACCGAGATTATGGAACGCTCCAAGGAAAAGGCTGATAATTCTAATTTGGTACTCAACTCTAAAACTGTTAAAAACGAAGTTTTGTAAAAACAAGATTTTAAAAAAAGGATTTACTTAATTGATATTAAGTGACATCCCATAATTAACTAATAATTTTTAACTTCATATACATGTTAGATTGCAGGATATATTATATTCTTATTATTAGAATTGATCTTAATGAATTCCACATACATATTATTAAACATGAGATAGAACTACGCCTTAAAACATGTAGAAACGCCTTAGATTTATATATTTTTATTATTATATATTGAAGCAATTTTATATTTGCATTATAAGATATGTCTGCATCTGCGAGTTATAATATTCAAGATAAATTGTATTTTGTATTGGTTTATATTTTAATATTAATATATTTTTTATTTAAAGATATATAATTATTAATTATTGATTATTGATTATGCCGTTAATTTGAACATAACAATAGCTGAGTTAAGTTTGAAAACCATGATAAAAGTTTTTTAACTTTTTACCAGGAATCAAACCCCCCGGGCCTTTCGAAAAACACTCTAACTACTGTGCCATCCAGCCTTTTAACACTTAATTTTTAAAATTACTTTTGAAGAATTTAGTTTATATTTTTTTTTTTTTTAATTTCAATTTTAGTTATATTTCATTTATATTAGAAATATATATACATACATAGTTAAATTACATGATACCAGTTAAACTATTTTACACGCTTATAGTTTTATACGCCAAAATTTCTTATTTTTAGCCATCAAATTGCTATTATCTAAAAATTTTATAAAAAAATACACGTTTTTAAAAATTTAATCTAGTAGAATAAAACTAATTATAAATTTATATAGATTTCTGTTGAATGATTTTGTATTCTATTACAATCCCATGACCTATAAGGCAAATGTTAAGAACCAAAAACCGAATACGAATATATTGAAGAATATGGTGTTAAAACAGGGAAATGTTCAAGCAAACAGTAATTAAATAAATTTTTAATAATAAAATTCAAACTTCAAAATAGTGTCAAATTCTGCTTAAAAAATGTGGTGCCAAATATTAAAAAAAAAAACACTAATGTCTGGATTTTGTTTTTTTTTTAAATGGAGATGATTATTTAAAATAATCAAATAAATAACATGACCTAACCATTATTTAATAGTTTTTTTTTTTTTGTTTATTTTTTCTTCAATTGGAGAAAAAAAACTTCTAAATATAATTTTTATAATATGAAAGGACAAAAAAAAAAAAACCATAATATTAATCAATTTTTTTATTATTTTATTTTTAATTAAAATAAATGAAAAAGATTTTATTATGTAATTTCCCCACCAAAGAATAATATATTAATTGATTTTAATTACTTTACTTGTATAATATTTTTAATATTTTTAAAATTTCCTTTATAATTTATTAAATAATATTTTTAAGTTTCAGTTAAAGTACGAAACGCAAACGGTATTGGCGGTTTTGTTTTTTCTAAAAAGCATCGTACTTCAAAAATATTGTATTTTTTTAAGTGTTATCTGTTTGAAAAATTGTTATTTTATTTTAAATAAGATCAAAGTGTCATCTAATTTTTTTTTTCTTATTAAATAAAAAATTAAAAAAGAAAAAATTATCAAAATGAAGTTTCGTAAGTAAAATATTTTTATTAATATATATATATTTTAAGATTATAATAATATAATATATATTAAGAGTGGCATAGATCATGTATTTTGCCATGTCTGTGTAATTTATTTAAACACGAAAAAATTTGTAGTTAATGTGAAGATATTTTATAGTATAGTAAAAAACTTATTTTTAAAAAATGAAAATACAAATAAATTTTAAAAACGATATGTCAAATTAACATTCAAAAAAATTTCCAAGTGTTAAAAATTTTCACTCTAGTAAATAAAATATGCAATAGGATTAAGACAAAAATTATGTACCAATTCTGCATACCCATAATGCATATTTTTTTTCTAAACGAAATTTTCCTCTTCCTTAGTCCTATTGACAAAGCCAAATACAATAAAAACAAGTGAACAAAAAAAACCAAGGGTTTTTAAAAATTAAATTTTCAAAATTATATAGGGTTTCTTACTAAGTATATAGTATATATATAAAAATAAATGATATTATTATAATTTAGTTATTTGATAAATTTATTAATTATGAATAATAGTGAAATCAATACTTAGAATACAATCCCTGTTAACAAGTGCGAAATATAATGTTGAATCTTAAATATTAACGTTTAATTTTGGAAAAACATACACTATAGTGAATAGTTACTGTTTTATAAAAGCATAAAATTTATAATTCTTAAGACCTAGTAGCCCTTCAATATAATATATAAATGGCTTTACAAGACTCTAGAGTCTCCGGCCGACTTCAGATAATTTCTCCATGGGTCTCTATCCTGGGAAGCTGTTCTCCATAAGCCCGGAAAACCCAAATTTCGATAGTCCTATAACTTTACTCTTTAATTTTGGTCCTACCACAAAGCCGCATCCGAGTCTTCGTGTTTTCTGTTGGCCGCTGTAGTAAATACACCATTTTTTTCTGTGGTATTCTTTCATTCCAGATCCTTCCAGTTCAATTCTTGGATTGCGGTTATATCTGCTCTATATTCGCTGAGGGTGTTTATCAGCTCATAAGATGCACCTGGAGCAGATAGTGATTGTAGATTCCAAGGGCAAATTCTAAGATCGTTGTCCTTTTTTCGTTTGCCGTGTTCGTTACCGTAAATTCCTCCTGTTCTTTTATCTTTAGTTTTTCTAATAATATTGTTTTACGGTCAGGTTATTAGCCTGAGATCAACCTCTGTTTACGGGCTGCGCGGGTGTCGGTAGGTTCCCATTTTTTAAGTGACGGAATTGTTCTATCGTCGCCACTGGATTAGTTGCTTCAGAGTTTCGTGTGGTGCGCCAAAGTTCTCCTAACTATGTTACGAGTTTGACTGCACTCCAGAATTTCCTACTTCCTGAGACGCCGATGTTGTTGGCCATTCAGGTTACAACTAATCATCCCTTCTCCTTTCTCAACCGGGCTTGGTACCGGCTTTGGCGGAGTTCAATAGGGAAGCCCTTCAATAAGGAAGATTTAAAAATTTTGCTTAGCAAACTTATGATGGATCTGCCCATCCCCCTCCTGTCTTTACTCTTCCATTTTTTTAGGTTCTAGGTAATCAATTGTGAACTCCACCAAATTTTAAATTTCATCCCAAATTTTATTATCTAAGCAAAAATGGCTAAAGCTCAGAGACAATTTTTCAATTTAAATAACCCCTTTTAAATTTAAAAAAAAACTTTTAACATATGTTAAAATATAATGCTGCAGATTTAAACTTTGTATACTTGTAAAAAAAATTTGAGCATGTATTCAAGTTACCGGTGTTTAAAAATAGCCAAATTTCAATTTTTGAGCCCTTATAGCTCTTAAACAGTGGGCTTGACAAAAAAATTTTGTTAACCGTCTCCCAAAATACAAGATCAAGACTCTAGCTTAAACCGTTTAAAAGATATTTGGGGCCAAACATTTTGCAAAAATTGAGTTTTGCATAATGGTAAATTTTAGTACCATATAGCAACCCTATACATTTTAATCTATTTTTGTGAAGCCTAAGAAGCAGCTCTCTTTTGCCGTTTTCAGATTGGAAATACACCTTGTTATAATAATTTAAAAATAGGGCTTTTTCCGACTTTGGGGGGCTGTAGCTCCGTAACGGGTGGAGCTACAGAAAAATGTTCTTTTACGAACGAACGACAAGGAATATATCCGTGGTTGAAATTTCATGACCCTATTTCAAACGGTATGAAAGTTTTGTAAACATACGGACGGACGGCCGGACAGAGTGAAGCTATATAGGCACATTTTTACAAAATTTTTTGAAAATGTGCTAAAAACAACAATTTCTGTCGAAAATTTCCTAAAACCCTCTGATCCCTCGATGCAAGACTAGTTTGTGTAAAAATCCCGAATTTAAAATTCAGGATATTTTAAGTTAATAATTAGTAAAAAATTATAAATTAATAATCCTAAAAATAATTTATAGTAAACCTGCCTTTCAACAATTTTTTAAAATAAAGGAAATTTTTTAATATAATTATATTTCTGGTAACACTCTTCTGTATTATTGACGATATTGATATATATTTTTTTTATATTATTGACAATATTAAATAATTACATTGATATTATACTTTTAATCACATCAAATCGCATTATATTTTTTAATCAAAAAAATTCAAAAAATTAAGTCAAATTGTAGTGTTTCGTCCACCCAACACTATTAAACTTCTTAGTGTGTAATATTATTGTTGGACAACCCAGCCAACTCCAAATAAATTCTGAACTAACAAATGCTTTTTTATAAAAAATTATTAAGATCATCCGTGAGTTGTAAAAATAGATCAAAGATTTACATGTAAATCAATAAAAAAAAAATTTTTTCAATAATTGTAATCGAAACCTCTTTATTATTATTAATTAAAATTTTAATTTTTAATGTCAAATAAAAATATGTAAATATATAATCTGTTATGTCAAATCATCTAATTACTCTCATATTATTACTCTTATTCTCATATAACAAAAATTGACATTATACTTCTTTGAAGTTTTTAAAATTTTAAAAAACTAAAATATATTGAAAGAATATGTCCAGTGAGGCATAAAATGGTGTCAAAAATTTGTAATGCAGGGGCTTAAACCGTCAGGTCGCTAAATTAAATTGATTGTCTCATTAGTGAAAGACGAAAAGACTGGTTAGAAAATTGGACGGAACATTTACAGATTTCTATAAGGAAAATTCGCAATCAGTGAATTATGAGAGCTGTTTACCCCCAAATCCCAGCTTAAAAAATAATTGAAACTTCAATTTACAATTTAATTGTAAGTTCACTTCTAATTGAATACGTACAAATATTCTAGAAAAAGAGAAATACCCTGAATTTAAATTCAATTGAAAAAATTCCCTAATTTTAATTTCTATAAATATGTCATTTAGATGGTCATTCTATTCTAATTGGAGGAATTTTATTTTGGTATATATGTTTGAGGTACAAAGTTGTACTTGTATTAACTTTGTACCTGGGAAATACAAAAAATGCAATTATGTTTGTGACGCTCTGAAAGAGACAAGACAGATATTGACTCATGGATCAGAACCGAATATATATATGGATCTCGGAAAAGTGAGTCAATTTGACTGTGGTGACTGTTTAAATTCGTAAAATAGGTCTAATTTGTATTCCCAATTCCCATTCTTTTATTTAAAGCGGGTTTAAGTTGCTTCCGTACACATATGTGTATCATAGTATAGTAGATATACCTAATAAAGCAGGATGACTGAAATGTTTACAAAAGCAGTTAAGTTTAGTTCGCTAAATTTAATTAAGTTAATTTAAAGCCAAAAACATCGATTTTTCAAGTACAAGAGGTTCGAGCAGCTCTTATACTACTTTTTTATTGTTGTATACATAATTTATATGATCCAATGAGGTTTTGTGCTTGAAATTTTGTTAAAGGTGATCAAATTTTACCCTAAAAATTTTTATAAAATTTGTATGATTAAACAACTCAAGTAGCTGCGAAACAATTTTAACAAAAATTGTGAATTCCTTAAACCAGCTTTAATTACGTTCTGATGCTGGTATCCCAAGGTAGACAGAGTCGACAGTTTACTGTATATAAGCTTCTCGTTTTTTTTGTTTTTATTTTTAATCTCGAATAAAAGATTCACACAATGTAAATGTATATTAAATTAAATACCGTAATTAAAAGTTATTTAACTAAATAATAATAAATTAAGTTCGAGCTTCTTAAAAAAAACTTGCAAAAGCTTTTTAAGATTAAACTCTTGTTTTTTTTAACTGCAGCTTTTCTTAATTAAGTAATTATTTATAAAACAATTTGAAAACAAAAAAATTGGTAAACGTCAACAAATGACTTGAAAAATTAGGACATTAAAAATTATTTAAAACTAAAAATAGAAAGAATTAATCATACCATAAAAAAACAAGTGATTAAAAAAAACCAAGAGTTTTTTTAAAAAAGTATATTTTCAAAATTATACAATGTTTCATACTGAGTTTAGTGTAAAAATTATATATATATATATATGTATATATATATAATATAACATATTTAAAAATAATTTTTTTTATTTTTTATATTTTTAAGCGCTAACTTTTAACTGTTAGGCTAATAAGCCTGTCTATACCATAGGAACATGTTGGAACAGGGGGTCATATTATATTCGTGTTATTAGAATTGGTCTTATGGAATTCCACATACAATTTAAACATGAGATAGTACTAGGCTTTATAACATGTAGAAACGTCTTAGATTTTCAATATCTACAATTCTATTTTTTTATATTGTAATATTTTGTATTTGAGTTATTTGGCATTCTATATCTGCGAGTTATATTATTCAATTAAATTATTTGTTTATATTTTGCATTTGTTTATATTGTTATATTAATGTATTTTTAATTAAAGATATATAATCTTTAATTATTGATTTTTAATTAATTGATGATCCAACCCTACCTTCCCGGCCCCCGTCTAAATTTTTTAAGTTCTAAAATTTAAATTTGGACTTCCACCAAAATTTGAAATTTTTCTTAGAATTTTATTATTTAAGCAAAAATGGTTTAAAAGTAAGAGAACTTTCTTCAATATTTAGAATCCCCTTTAAATTTAAGAAAAACAATGAACACATGTTAAAATATAATGTTGAAGCTTTAAATTTTGTATACGGACAAGTTACAACAGGACTCCTACTAACTTCCGGCGATTTGATTTTTCCCAACATTTTAAGTCTCTATCTAGAAGACATGAAGGGTCAAAAATTTTGCAAAAATTAAGTTTTGCGTAATTGTAAATTAAATTGCCGTATGGTAACCCTATACATTTTCGTTTTAAAAAATTTATAAAGCATATAAAAGCAGTTGTCTTTTACTGTTTCCAGATTGAAAATATACCTTATACACCTCTTGACTGTTTAAAGCTATAACTCCGTAACAGCTGGAGGTACAGAAAAAAGTTCTTCCCCTATCCGTTGTTAAAAGTTACATTATTGCAAACGGTGTAGAAGTTATATTAACACAAAGACGTACGGACAGACGGAAACTATTTAGGAAAATTTTTTCAAAATTTTTTCAAAAATGTGCTAAAAAAAAAGATCCACGTTTAGACATTTGGCAATAAAAAAAACACATGTAGAATAATCAAATTTAAACTATTCTTTCATAATTATCATTTCTGTACTTGTATGAAAAGGTTATCAAAGTCAAAAATAAGTTTTGGATTTTAACTTCTGTACCATCCATTTTTTTTTTTAGGTTTTGATTCAAAATTTAAAAATATTATTATTATTAAATCATCCTAAAAAACTAATTCCAATTTTACAAATCAACATATAAATTTGTATAATATAAAGAAAATTTAGCAAACTTTTATTTGCTCCGTGGAAGTTTCACATGATACCGAAATGGAAAATACATGAACTTTTTTCTCGAATTTTGTTATGCACTCTGTGCAAAATATAGATGCTCTTAAGTTCTCTGAATATTAAAGTAACTTTTATAACTTCTGCTTTTACAACATTTGAATGTTCACTATACTTGGCATTAAGGATAATTCCTAATTGCAACTAAATGGTTGAGTGTGCATTCTTTTTTCTATTTACGATCCAAACGCAAAACAAGATGAATGTGGTTGTTAATTTTATTTGTTTAATCTAACCTTTAAATTTATATTTTTCGTTCACAATTCTTAAACTTCTAAAAAAACTTTATAATCTTAATAAATTATAAAAGAGTAGAAATAAAACCTAAAATCCTAAATTTTCAAGTACAACATTTTTTGTTTAAAATATTGACTTTAAAAACTAAAAATTATCTTATCGGCTAATAGTAATGTAGAATAAATACAATTATGAAATATATATCTTATACATTTTTGTAAATTATACTAATCTAAGTGGGTGACTTTTAAAAGACCCACGATGGGAGCGCTGTTATTGGAAACTATTGACTCAGTTCAATGAATCAAATATCCCATGGGACTTTTGTTTAAGTATAATTAAGTATGGGACCTCCCACCGTTTATAATGCTTTTTTAATGAATCTTAATGAAACGACTTTCCAGAAGGTGTATTTGAAGGTGTTTGTATATACATACATATTCTGAAAAATGAAGAATTTTGAAATTGTTAACTTAGATTTCTCTTAAAATTCTCTCCAAATTATATTTTTACGTACCTTAACATTTTCTTTCAAAAGTCTCAGGGAACTTTTGATTCAAAAGAAACAGAAATCACTTGGGAGGGATCTCAATTTAACTCTATCTCGATCAACCGGCATTGCTTCCGGTTCCCTCTTCTTATTCCAAATCACCTATTGTCGAATTTTCCATCTTCAGTTGATCTTTGGACTTTCATATCAACAGCTTCTTTACAGATTCCATTCTAATTCCTCTCTCTCTATTCTATTTCGTATTTGTGTTTAATCTATTCAATTTCACGTAAACATATTTAAAAAATTAATTGACATTAATTCAATGTTGATTCCTTGCAATTTGGGTATCCGCAGTAGGAGTAAAGGGGCTTCCGAAAACTCATTAATTTTTTATTTTAATGGCTAACTGTTCAATTGTAAGGCTAATAAAAATAAATTTGAAATAGGGAGGACATATTATAATTTTATTAATAGAATGGATCATTATGAATTCTACATACAAGTCAAACGTAAGATAACACTAGGTCTTATCACATGCTATTAGTTACAAATTATAAGGAATTTCTATATTTGCGATTTATGTTATTCTAATGGACTTAAGTTTATAGGAAAAATGTCTTGATTAATACTAAATATCTACCATAATAATTTTATTAAATATTAGATTAATTGAAATATTTTTAACATATAATAAGAAATTTTATGTGAATTGTAACTGTATAGAGATTTAATATAGATTTTTTGCAGTGCAAACTGTTCAATTGCTATGCTAATAACCCGACTTTTATATCATCTATCATATCTAGCCTACTTTTATTTACTTCATCCATACCATCAGTACATGTTTGATTTAAACGCATTTTAATTAATTTGTCTTTCTTTCGACACTCTTTTTACAAGAGTCTTTCTATAAGCGTCTGTTGTATTGAAAGGGACAATGACACATTCAATATTAATCATAATTATTATCGTCAAATAAAAAGTATGAAAATAATTCATTTCTACATTCAATATTGATTATTTTTTGAATATTTTTATTCATTCAAAATTTTAGAATAATAGAGAATAAACGTCGATTTATTATATTTATTTTTTTTTTTTCTCTTGAACCAATTGTAGGTGTCAGAATTTGCTGGATCAGAAAATTAAAGCTAGTCATAGGTACATAATATCCATAAAAACGGTTTATATTGTCTACTCTTTGCCTGTCTCTGACCTCAAATTATTCAAGTTTTTTATTTTTTTTTCGTACTTTCTATCACAGCTTTATTTTCGTTTTCCAACAAAAGCCATAAAAACAAAAAAAAAATACCACACAACCAAAAATAATATTTTGAACTTTTCAATATAATACATTTTCAAAACTCATATGAGAAAATTGACAAGTAATATTGAAACACTCTTACAACGATTACTTTATTGTCTCTTTCAAAACACTCTTACAACGATTACTCGTAAAATAAAAAAATATCGACAAAATTTTTGACTCTATCAAAACTTTTTAATTGATGGATAAAACCTTTTGCTTGAAGTATTCTTTCTACGATCAATAATTCAAAATCAATGATTTAATTGAACTCGAATAATATTGCCAATAATATTGAACGTGTAAGAAGTCCTTAAATTAATTTTTTATTACTGTGTTAAAACTTTCCAATAAATTATTATATTTCTATAATAATAATTAATTTAATATAATCTTTTCAAAGTCTTTTCCATTTCTAATTTATATTTTAGTAGTTATAGTACGCGAATTTACATTTACAGTTAAAAATTTAAAAAAAAATATTAAACACCTCAAATCGCCAATTCGTCATTTAATTTAATAATTTAACCGTCATAGTAATTCAGTTCTTCAAATTGTATTTGAACATAATGCGAAATTCTGGTGAAATTTAGAAAAATATAATTTGAAGATTTTTAATCAAATCAATTTTCAAATATGGTTTTGGCTTTCTTTCCAAATTTTCCATAAGTTACTAAATATAATACAGGCATAAATCCTCCTAATCTCTATAAATAAATAGCTTTAAAAAAATGTTGAATATTTAATGGTAAATAAACTAAGCTAATTTTTATTTTTTAAGACATATTTTATTTTAATTTTAGTACATAAATTCAAATATGAGAAGTATTTGCCGTACTAAAAAGATTTAAGTACTAAAATATTTTTAGTACAAATTTATTTTAAAAAGTCTGTTTAAACATTATTATTTTAAATAATAACACCAATTTTCTTATTTTATATTTTTTATAAATAAAAATTATATATAATAATAATATTTTTATAATTCAATTGATATTTTAAACTTTAAATAGTTTTTATATAATCTAAGTCTTAGAACAAGTTATTTATCAAAATTTTTATTTGTCGTTTCCATGCTTTTATTTCGCAACCCAACGTCAACACTTAACCGTCAGGTTCGTGTACATACTAAACTATTTTGTAAAAAATAATAATTATAATAAATAAACATAAATTTTTAAAAATTAATATAATAACTAATTAACGAAATAAACTTTATTCTACAATTAAATATAATATGATTTGTATGCAAGCAAATTCAAGGTGGTAAACGTGTTTAAAAATCAAACAGTTTTTTCAGGTCTTCTGTTTTTAAAGATTCTCATTACGTCATACGTGTTTCATCTTCTCTGTTGTTTCCATTTTCCACAATTCACAATTCACATTAGATTCGATTAGGTAGATTTTCTTTATATTCGAGACTCGCTTATTGTTGAACCCAACAAACTTGAAACTTTGAACAAACTAGTCAAGTGGCAACCATATGTTACTGACATTTATTTTTAGTTTTAGTTTTATGTTCTTATTTAACCGGCTTTCAAATAACAACTTTTTTTTTTATAATATTTTTATTATTGAAAAAAACAATATGAGTCAATTAGTTTGTTTGTAAATAAAATTGAAAGCTTTTTCAATAATAAATGAAAAAAACAAAACAGTAATCAAGTTATAATTAAAAATAGCTTAAAGTACACATTAAGTATAGATTTGATAAACAAAAAATTATAAACATTTCTCGGAATATATTGAAAAATTTAAAGTTTAAACGGATGACGTGTTCGATAGGTATATTCTGTTATTAATATTAAATTATATACATAAGTAAATGTATATTTTATTTTTTATATAAAAGCTTATTTGTTTTAAATATTAGTCTTCAAAAAATCTGAATTCAGTTGATTTTCAACTAGTCGTTAGTAAAGTTGTATTGTTTTAAAATTCTCCAGTATTTTTTTTAAATCAATTTTTGATTGACTATTTTTAAAGTAATTTTGATAATAAAATAATTTTTTAAATTTTTTTTTTTTAAATCACATTACTATTATTTTTTAATTTTTCTATTTTTTTTTTTTTACAGTTTATTTGTTATTTATTTCATTTTTTATAACAACTATGGCTGAAGATTTACAAGAACGGTTTTCAGAAAATAACGCCAAATTTTCTTTAGATTTATATTCTCAAGTAAGAAAGGATAATGCTAACAAAAATATAATTATTTCACCATTTTCAATTCAAACTTGTGTTGCACTTGCTTATGCTGGAGCTGCTGGTAAAACAGCTGAAGAAATTTCAACTGGTTTACATTTGATCAGTAATGAGAAAAATGTAGTCGGTGACTCATTTAAACATGTATTGGATTTATATAAAGATAGCCCTCTACTTAAAATTGCTAACAAATTTTATGTAAAAGTTGGTTATGAAGTAAAAGATGAATTTAATGAAATTGCAACAAAATATTTCCATTCTGAAGCTGAAAATATTAATTTTGAAGAAAAAAATGAAGCAGCTACCACAATGAATACATGGGTTGAGAGCAAAACAAATAATAAAATTAAAAATTTAATTAAACCAGATGTTTTGGATAGTTTAACTAGAATGGTTTTAATAAATGCAATTCATTTTAAAGGCGAATGGCAACATAAATTTAGGGAAGGTGGAACTCAACCAGAAGATTTTTGGATAAGTGAAACTGAAAGTGTTAAAGTTGATATGATGAATACAAAGAAAAATTTCCGTTATGGTGAATTTGATGATTTGGATTGTAAAGCTCTTGAAATGCCATATAAAAATTCAAATTTGTCAATGTTAGTTTTATTACCAAGAAAAAAAGATGGTTTAGCTGCATTGGAAGAAAAATTACAAGGAAGAACTTTATCAAGTATTACTCAAAATATGTTCTTTAGTGATGTTATTGTTAAATTCCCTAAATTTAAAACGGAATTTCAAATTGAATTGAAGGATACCTTTGAAAAAGTGAGTACATCATTTTTTTAACTTTAATTATATACTTAATAATAGATATTTTATATGTTTAAACGAACGTAAGATATTTTCAAATTTGAATAATACATACATATATTCTATTTCTTATTATATCATTATATATAATATAGCTTTTAAAATAATACATTGTATGTAGTTACATTTTACCGATTCTAAAGCTGCTACAATTATTTTATGATTTTTTGCAATATATAAAATTTGTATCTCATCATCTAAATATAAAAATAATTTTATCTTAAAATAAAAATCAATAACTATTCATAATAATATAATTTAAAGACAATTAGTTTTTTCAAGAAAAAACAAAATATAAGCAGCAACTGCCTAATTTACTAAAAGTTCAAAGGTTTAAAAACCTATAAACGTTACCCTTCCTAAACATTCTTAATAATTACTATGATTTGCAATAAAAAGTAAAATTTAAAAAAATAACTACCTAATTGAGGTCAGAAAATTTTATTTGGTATTTAGTCCTAGTAATTTCATTATTATGATTATACCAATTCATCATTAAAATATTTATTATTAAAAATCAACTTGATATTTAAACAGAAAATTACTTAGAAATAACCTTTTCATAAATATAAAAATAATATGAAAATGGAAAATTGCAAACTGAATTCATATTAAATATAATTATTATTTGAATAACCAATAATTAAGGACAAAAAAGGTTCTTTTTTTCTTTTAAAACGTGATTTAATTTAATATTTTCTGACTCCTTTAATATTTATTGAATACAGTATCACCTCAGAAATCGTTGACAAGTTTTTGATTTCAGTATTTTTTGTGCTTTAGTTAAAGTTTATTAATTGTGATAAAATATTTTACGCTTCAAAAGTTATACCAAAAATTACAATCGTTTTATGATTTAAAATGATAATGTAAATGGTAAACTTCTTTTAAAATTAAAATATTTTGTTATTTAGGAAAAAAAATTACATGTTATCATTAAAAAAATTGAAACTTTTAATTTTAAAAATATTTTTAAAAGTTGTCAATATTAATTTAAAAAATATATTTTTAAAAATTGTCAATTTTGATTTCAAAAATCTACTCGATTGTTAAGCCAATAAAGATAAATTATGTGTAGTTTTACTGCACATCTATATTAATAATTCCTTCTGTATTAGGAGTCTTAAGCCACTTAATAAAAATTATTTCATAAGACGTTTAAATAATATAAACAATTATTCGAAATTAAATGTGAATCACTGTACATAAGTTATTAAAGAAGAAAACAAATAACTAATTTACTTAATAATTTGTTCACTTCCTTTATTCTGCCCGGCTAAAACTAAATATTGAAAATTATTAAAGCTAAAAATAAACAAATTAATTGGTTTTATAAACCAATGTAACATTATTTGTTTTAAACATAAATTCAAAATTAAATTCAATTTTACTCTTAATGATTAATGTTCTTAAATTGAAATTTCTTTAATTAGAATGACTATTTAATTATATGTTATTATAACCTTTCACCTTAATTCAATGATTTTTATTTATGATTTTCATTTAAAAATAATAAAATCAAAAATAGAACAATTCAAATTACTATCGTAAAATGAAAAATAATTTGATAAAGAGAGAATTTTGTAGAAATTTTAATAAATTGTAGAGGAGCAGCAGTTTTTAAATGATTCACATTACTTTTTTTAGCAATTTCATTTTTTTAATTATAATTAAACCAATAAAATTATTTTCATGCATTATGTACTTTTTTTTAAAGTAAATACTTAAGTATTAAAAATATTTTTAACTCTATTAATAATAATACATTTAAAAATTCCTAGGCGCCGATTGTTTTCTCTCTTACTCTCTCTATGAGGAAATTACCTTTCTATATAACTCTGTTATAGTTTGTTTTTCACCCACATCTAAATTGAAAAATATTTTATTCAATATTTTATTTTACGTTTTGAATGCTCAATAGCTTATTAGTGTGAAAAAAGAAATTTTCGAGCGAGGCAGAAAATATGGTTATTGGAGAAAGGACGTGGACAGAATCATGAGAAAATTTCAGCATTTAGGAGTACATCAAAATATTATGGGATAGTACTCGAAATCCCATTATATTTTGATATTAGAAGAAAAATAGAAAGAAAATCCGATGCGGTCCTAGAATCCTTTAATGTTTCCATTAATGGCTTCGGAAAATCTTAACTGACTTCGACTAAATTTTATCCAATGAGTATCGAAAACTTCTATAGTACATTAGAGTTAAAATCATTTTTATATAAACAAATCTAAAAGCAAGACCCGCTAGTTCGACGTTCAAATTTGAATTGAAAAAAAATTATTGTAACCAATCTAAAAAATTTCTTAAGTTTATATATAATAGATCATGTGTTCCTTAAAATTCTTCCATACAAAGAGTTAGACTAAACTAAAATTTAAGATATTACCAGTTATCTTATAGTTGTTAGTTTATTTAATTAATTTTTAATATTTAAGTAATTGAAAAAGCTACATACATTGTTTCTAATATATAAAAACGAATATATGTAGAAAATCGTTGTTGTGATATTTTTTATTTTGTTTTAAGTATATCCTAAAAATAGTTGTTTCCTCGTAAAATGATTAATGTACTATAATTTCCTGTTCTGCCAGTAATTAAGGGTCATGTTGAAGTTTTTCTTTTTAAACTTTTTATTTATTTCTTTTACAATGTTATTGCTATATATTCTGCTGACCAAGTAACATTTTAACTAATTTGGTTGGAATACAGTGTTATAATGGGCTAGTCAAATTTTATTTTATTTTTTTTATATTTTCTTTATAACTTTCTCATAACGCAATACAACTCAAAGTCAAAATCAAAATTAGCTAGCTATAGTGTTAAATATTTGTTTTCAAAGTAGTTTTTGTGATATTTAAATGGTCAAATGTTATAAATTTGCATACTAAAATAATCAGTAAATTAAAACAGAAAAATCCATGGTTTAAACATTTTTCTAAATGAAAAGTAAAATTATTTTGACACGTGTTATTTGATAGAATTGTGTGGCGTGGCATTTAGCACTATTTTTTTTTTTTTTTTGTTAATTCTTACATTTTTGTCAACTCCCCCAACCCAAAAATTTTTTTGAACACCAGAAAAAAAAAAGCAAAATTAACTTAAAAAGAAAAATGTTAAAAAAATTTTTTTTGACCCAATTTATTGTAAAGTAAAAAATGTAAAAAGAGGTTAACATTAAGAAGGATCAATAAACTTAAAGAATTCATTTTTGAATTCATTAGTGAAAACGGAGAAGTAAAAGGAATTCTATAGAATTAAAAAAACAAAAAATATTTTTTTTTAAAGGAAACTTTATACCAATAAAATTAGAATTAAATCCGTTTAATATAAATTTTAACTGTTTCAAAATTGTTTTTATCAAATGATTGCAAAATCATTTTCTTATCTTATCACATAAACAAAAAGCATAAAAAAAATGTATTTATTACTTTTAGTACTATTAGTAATAAAGTTTAAGTTTTTTCCGTCATAAATTAACTAAATTGATATTAAAAAATAATGTTAGTCATTAAAGTAATAGGTATTAGTAATGGTTTTAATATATTTATTTATATTCCTTTTTATTTTGTAATAATATTGTTCTTATAAATTATATATGTATTTAATACCAATAAATTACATATCTCTAAAGCGGTGTTTACACTTATGTCGTTATATCTCTTGCGAATTGCCATACATTCAATACATACAAGTCGCGATACAAATATGAATTAATAATAATTAATTAATAATCTTAGATTTGAAATATTAATACTTATACATTTCATTAATATGCATTACAAACTATTTATGACACAATTAATACAGAACAATTTTTGGAAATTTTATATGAGTAAATATAGATAATTCTATGACCTTATGTAGTTTTATGACACGTTTTTTAAGAAATTTCAACTAATGAAGTTAAATTGGAGGAACCAGTTATTTGAACCCTCTGATAACATCTGTTTCACAAACTTGTTACGATTGCCGTATGGCATTGTAGACGCTATTTCGTATTGTTTTTTTCAAAAAATTCTCCACACCCACCATCGTGTGTAAGATCGTGGGAGCTTATAGACAAATTTGAACAAAAGTAATCTTTTTGATCAAAGTCGATAATTATTTAAACATTTGTACATATTTTTATACATTTCAATTTACAGATCACGTTATACAAGTGTCGGTAATTGTATTTTATTGTGTGAACCAAGCTTTGTTACAATTTATATTAATAATAAGTTAATTTCAACTAAATGCCCAAATTTTTTTTTTAATTTTTTTATTTTAAATCAATTTCAATAAATTTTGTTAAAAATAAATTTCTTTCAACACAGTTGCGTCATACTACTTTACAATTAATTTAGTAACACTTATTTTATCTTAACGATTAATTATTTAAAATAATTCTAAATAAAAAAAATATGGGGTGGAAATTAATTCTATTCTATGTAAGTAATAAATATACATTTATATGTAGTTCAAAAGTGTCTTGGATTGATAAGACAAAAAAAAAATGGGTTTTCAACATAAGTTATATTTAATTATATGATATTACAAGGTAAAAATAAGTATTATATTGATATCTATAGTCAGTTAGCATTTTATTTAAAAGTGGGCCACAATGTGAAAATAAATAACAATATGTTATTAGTTATTACATTATCTACACTCAAAAAAAATTATTTTTCTCAATTTAATTTTTGTAATACTATAGTCAAGTGTATATAATATATCCCTAAATATTGTGGAAAAATAAAATATCTATAGCCACTATGATTCAGATTCTAAATCAAAAATACCTCCTAATTCAGAATTTCGAATATATTGTGAAAAAAACAGGTAAATGAAATAAATCATTTACCCTCACCTAATACTACACAATAAAAACAATGAACCAACTGAAGATATCTTACACTATTAAAGCTTTGACATGAAATACAAAAATGACATATTAAAATGTAAAAGCGAAAGCTCAATAAAAGTACTTTTCAACAATTTTTTATTTTATTAAATATCATGCATAAATTGTTTTGAGAACTATTTTTTACTGAATTTTATCTTAAAGTATAGCAAATAATCTCCAGCTCCCCAAAATTAGGAAATTATTCTTATATAATTTTGTTAAAATCTGATTGAAAGTCAAATTCTTCGGTGAGTTTTCCCCTTTACGAAGACGCTCGAAAATGCAATCTTTTTTTATTTTGATTCATAATTCTACTTAATCAAAAAGCAGATTATTAATTTAATCACTTACTTGTTAACCGTAAAAACCGTTATCTTGGAAAAAATTTAAAAAAAAAAACACTTCAATTATTCCATAAATCGGCTTTCATTGCACACACACACTTGTTAACCTTAAGTAATTTATAATTGAGAATTTACTAACTTTAGACTTCCAAAATTAGAATTTAGAGCTCTAAACATCTCTATATTTATAATATTTCAATATGAATATTAAAAAATTCAGATTATTTTTTTTTATAACATATGTTGTATGACTTTTTTCTTTAATTCACGAGTTTATGAAAATTTTATCAGTGGGTGGACTATTTGCTAATATAAAAATTTCAAATAAATTAAAAAAATAAAGAACTAGAGTAAAATAACAAGTGGTTGTTGGAAAAAAAAAAGCAGAGAATATTTGCAGAAGAATTATCAAATCTCTCTGATAAGTGTAGTAATTTTTTAAGAATTGATGTTGATCTTCGCTTCTATCTTTAAATTTAACTTCTTCTAACTTTAAATCTTCGCTTCTATCTAAATATTTTCAACTTTTCACTTTCTGTAATCATTCGTGTTCACAATGCATTCTCTTAAATCTAAGATAAGACAAAAGAAACATTTTAATTGATGTAAAAAATTATTTTATTTGAAGCTCTCTTTCAACAATCAACTTATTCACTAAATCCAATGAATATGCCAATTGTCAATTGATATTGATCGTGTCAGATAGGTTCTATGGTTTTAATTTCAAATTTAATCATTATCGATTTTATTATTTTAATTATCTATAAAAAAAATACCTTTATTTATAGATTAAGAATTAATACATTTACAATTTTAAGAATGATGTTGGAAAAATTAATAAAAAACTGAAATAATTTTTAGTATGAAAAAAATTATCAAAATTATATTTAAAGATAAATTTGTCTTTAAAAACAATTTTAAAATTAAAGATTTAATATTTTTTTAAGCTAATTTAAACTTAATATTACGTGATATTAAATCGAAATACATACGTGTTCCCTTAATGGTAAATTAGATTCCTTAATTTGGAATTATTCAAGTTTAAAAAGAAAAAGATTATTAAATAAAATAATTTTTAATGATAAATCATAATGTCATTTTGAATTTAAAATTTATTTAACCCTCAGATAACCCTGTTTTTTTTTTTAACCCAAATATTTACATGTCCGTAAGGTCACAAGGTATGTTTTACGTACATATTTAATATATATATATATATCTATAACAATTGAATTGTATTAAATATGATAAATACATGTTGAGGTAATAATTCAACAAAACTATTAAAAAAAATGATAATAGGCACTAAAATTTAAATTTAAATATGAACATGGCACCATAATTTGTGCAATTTATACTTGATTGTATCGATGACACTACAAATTTGATTGATTCCAATTGCTCACACACGAAAAAATTTTAAATAACTTTAAATTTCTTTCTTCTTATACTGGCTTTAATAAAACATTTCCTCAATATATAGTGTAACGTGCGATAGATCCATTAAATCCTTCAATTTTAGATTGAATCTTTCCATCAATTATAACTGAATCATAATTTATAAGAAAAAAATAAACCTTTAGTTTGACATTTTCAGGAAAAATCTTTTTTCCCAACTTTTGTCATTCATCTCATGTTAATATGTATGTAAATTTTTAGTCTAAGATCTTTTCGTCAAGAAATACTTTAAAAAATCAGACTTTTAATAATTTAAAACCTTATTTATGAAATATATTTTGTAAAGTTAGTTTCCAAACCTCAAATCACAACTATAGCCGAACCTATACAAATAGTTGACTAATTAATCTATATTACATTATATTTTTAATTAAATAACTAATTAAATATGAAATATTTAATAACTTCTTCATAAATTTTCTTAATTTTTTATTATACTTAATATTATAATAAACATATATTTTTTTTTTAGATGGGAATGGGAACAATGTTTAGTGATGCAGCTGATTTCAGTAATCTTTTAAAATCACCAGAACCCCTTAAAGTTTCAAAAATAATTCATAAAGCATTTATTGAAGTAAATGAAGAAGGTGCTGAAGCTGCTGCCGCTACCGGTATGTTAACCTTGAATTTAAACAATTTAATTTATTTTTTTTATTTTATATTAAATTACGTGTTAACTTTTTGTTTATATTATTATCTAAAATCTAACCACTCTTTATTTAACAAATTAAATGCTATTTTGTATCGTTTCTTTTTTTTTCTACTTGTTTTGTGATTCATCTCTTTTAAATTTAATTATGTAATCAATACTAACACATTTCATTAATATAAAGTAAACATTCTTTTTTTCTATTGACTAACACTTGCTTATACCATAAACACGCTTAAAAATTATCTCATCACCAAATTTTCTATATTTTCTATATATAACTTTAACTAATACAATACTTTTTAAACACAATCTTTCAATTATTATTTATTTTTATATTTGCTTTTATTAGTTTTCCAATTTTTTTTTTCAACTTTTTTTTTTATTTAAACAATTGTAGTCTAAAGCTTTTGCCAAAAAAAAAAGTATCTAAACAAATTCTTTAACTTTGAACATATTTAATTAAAAAAAAAAATAAAGTTTTATTATACATATATACGTACATAATATAATTTATTAAAATTATTTTAAGTTTTGTTTTTTTTTTTTGCAAATTTCTTTTTTTGCTTTGATGCCTAACTCTCTCTCTCTCTGTTTATGAATTTTTTTTTGTAGCCGGAGTTGTTCGTATGAAAAGAAGTCTACCAATGCCAATTAATCATATATTTTTTGTTGAACATCCATTTATCTTTGGAATAGTGAACAGGAATAATGAAAATCAAAAATTAAATCAGTTTATATTCTTAGGGTCTATGAAATCAATCAATAATGATAATATTATTATCTCATTAAGTCACGATGAACTTTAATCTGAACATAAAAAATGTACCCTTTTAAAAATGTAATTTAATTTATTGAAAAAAACAAAAATAACTGCATTTAATTTTAAATTTATAGTGTAATTCATTCAAAAACTTTTTCAAAAAACTCAAAATACATAATTTTGAAATTAAGAGTAATTTATTTTGTTTATAAAAAGAATTTCTATTTAAAAAAAAAAAAATCTAATTTCGAGACTCGATTTTTAATTAAGTTTTACTTATCAAATTCATGAACCATTTGTTTTTTTTTTTTTAACTTATTGTTGAATCTCAAAATCTGGTTAAGATTGACCATCTGGTGGTCAATTTTTTGTGTTTTTTCTTTAAAAACAAAATAAATTTCAAATTTCAACAATTAATTTATAATTAAATAAATTTATAAGCTACTTAGTTTATAAATATTAAAAAATTTAAAAATTACATTAAAGCGTTTGAATTTGCTAAATCTTTTGGTTAATTACCTAATGAATAGGAAAATTTTTCTTTTCTCCTAGAATTTGAATTATTCATCCCAGAATTTAAATTATTATAAATATATTATTGGATTGGATTTCAAAAATAAAACTTACAAGCTTTTAATATAAATTTAATATACTTCAATTTTATTTCATTTTTTTTTATTATTTTCAAAATGTATAGAATAAAATTGCACTTTTTGAAATTTTTAAACACACATTTAAATTCCCAACAAAAATATATTTTAAATTTAGCACTTTTTTCAATATTGTCTTTTATTTTGAATTTTTTTTTCAATAATTTCATTGTTATTGATTCTGATATGATCCCATTTTCTTTTCTTAAATAAAATTCTAATCAATATAATAAAAGCAAAACAAAATTTTTCAGGTGTGGAATTTATGTTATGTGCAGCGGTTAAAACACCTGAATTCGATGCTGATCATCCATTTGTCTATTTTATAATTGATCGTCATAATAGGCCCTTTATAACTGGAAATTATTTTTTAATTGATTAAAACTAAATTTTAAAAATAATTATTCAATCTAAATTGAAAATATATATAGGTTTTAAAAAATAATATTACGAAATTTATCGTAATATACATATTATATATATATATATAAATCATTACTTTTATGATGATATTTATTATAAATTTATACTTGTCTTAATTGAATTTGTTTTTAAATATTTTATTATAGTATGTCTGATTCGTCAATTAAAATTCCATACCTTCTTTAATAACATTTAGAATTAAATTTAAAATTATAAAATAAAAAACTTATAGCTTTCCAAATTTTTAAATGTGATCTCAAATTATATGTCAATATTTATTGTATTATTGTAAATTAATTAATAATTAGTAAAAAAAAATTTAAGCTTTCATTACAAATTTGGTTTTAGTTATCACAAATATTATTTCGTTTTATTTTGCTTAAATTAGATGCATTTTCATAAGGTGTTTGTTTGTTTGATTAAAGCTTATGTTATATTTAAATTAATAAAATTTAAATTATTGTTACTTAATATAAATAGTTAGTAAATATTTTGACCTTTTATCGTTGAAAAAAATTAATATTATTATAAATGAGTTTCATCTTTTTGCGGTTTAGAGCTTTTTTTTAAAAAAAAAAAATTATTTTAATGCCTATTTTTAGTTTTCATTTAAATTCATTAAATCAAATATGTGTCTGTACCAAATCTTTTTTCATTATAATCGGATAATCATCTGATTTAGTTGATTATATTGCAATAATGAATTTGAATGGAAATTGATTAAAACAAAAAATAATAAAATTACAATAAAAAAACCACATTTTTTATTTAAAATACAGCAACTGCGATTATGATGAGAAGTGCAAGACCTCCTGAACCAGTACCTAAAGAATTTATATCTGATAGACCATTTTTATATATAATCACGAATAATGAAGGATTTAAATCAAACTTTTTTTATGGAAGATTCAAACAAATTTAATCCAAGAAATAATAAATCTATAAAAAGAAAAAATGAAAATTGAATTGTCTGGATGAAAACCTCTATATTTAAAGAATAAAAATATTAAATATATTACGTTAAAATTCTTTTTGTAAAACGAAAAAAATTAAAAAAACAAGAGCAACTTTTATATAATTTAGATTTTTTTTAAATAAAAATTAATTTCAATATAAATAAAAATTATTTGTATTACAATATAATATACGTACGTACGTATAGAAGTTTTTAATCAATTATATAAAATAATAAATATATAAAGAAAAATCAAAATACAATTTTCATCCAATTAATATTTTATGGTATCAAATAACGTAATAATTAGGTTTCATTCGATTTTATTATCAGATTTTTAATTCTAAAACTTTATTTTAAAAGGTTTTTTTTAAAAGATTTGATTTTCCTTAATTCAGTTCTTCAACTTTTCATCAAAAGTTTGAAGAAATAAGTTTTTCCAATTAGTGAATCCTTTTCTAAAGTGTATGTTTTCCTGTTTACAACCAAAGTTATATTCTATTTTGCTTTTTTTTTAACAAAATCTATTCCCTAAATAATAAAAAAATAATTTTAATAAATTAATTAATCAAAATATATGTATCTTAAAATTTTAAGCTTTCATTTTAACAAATTCTTTCAACAAATTTATCATTTTCCTCATTTATGTTAAACATTCATATATTTTTTAATTTTTTGTTTGTTTCATCTTGTATTTTCATTAAATGTACAAACTACATTTCCATATCGTCCTTAATCCACTTTAGATATGTTTTAAAAATGTATGTTTGATTAAAATAATTCAAAAAATAGTTTTTTTTTTAATTTTTATAAGTGAAATAAAAGAATAATTGAAAAATTTATATTAGATATAGATAACCTTGTATATTATGTTTGTGTAGCTTTCCTTCTAATATAAATTAATTATTCATCATAATCTGATTTGAAAATTTTGTAAAATTTTATTTCAATAATGAATAAAATAACAAAAACAATAACAAAAACAAAAAAAAAAAAAAACACAAATCAATATTGTTCAATTTTTGTTTTAATACACAGGAATGATCATGATGATGAGATGTGCACCAATTATTCAAGAACCCAAAGAATTTTTCGCTGATAGATCTTTTGTGTATATAATCAAGGATAATGAGGGGCAAAGCTTCTTCCTTGGAAGATATGTTAAAAATTAAAAACAAAAAATTAAAAAAAAAAAAATAAATTAAAATGAAAAACGAATTTCCCCTGGTGGGACTGTATTAAATTCAAAGAATTAAACTATTTTATTATATATACACGCACATTAACAAAGAAAAAAGAAAATACTTTATAACTCTTTAATATTATTTGCATTTAAAAAAATTGTTTTTTTTATTATTTTTTATTTTTAATTATGTTTTAAAATGATGTACTTAAATAAAATTTAACTATACTAAAATAAAATTATATCATTTGTCTTTTTAATTGATAGTTAATATACGAAAGTCAATAAATAATGCTATTCAATTAGATATATAGATTTACCACATAATACACATGTTCCAAGGGATCCAAGAGATCCTTTAATTAGATCAAAAATAATATTTACCACCTTTTTTTGATTTTTTAATTTTATTTAAATTTATTTAAATAACTATAAGTATAACAAATTAATTGTATTATATTAATTTTACCCTAATACATTTTGAAAAATTATAATTATGATATAATTTAAACTTAATTATAACTTTTAACAATTATAATTATGAAAACTAATTAAGAAAAAAGACACAGTAAATCTTAAGCTGACCTAGAATATCGACATTTTTTTAAAATATTTTTTTATTAATTCTAAATTAAAGATAAAAGTAGTTAAATCTGAATAAATCATTTACATTTTTCATCTCTCATAAGTTTTCGCATAAAATTATCTGGGTTAATTAAATTAAAAATAGAAAAACTAATTTTCTATTGCATGATGGGAAAATTATTTAAAAAATATTAATCTTTATTTTAGCATTCTCTTCAAATTCATATCATATTTAATAATTATAAGAAAAAATTGCATTTTATACTAAACATTACTATAACGATGACAAAATAAAATAAAACTATGACTTAAATAATATATTTTAACTTAATATCTGATTTGCAGTCTATATATTACTATATAAATATATATATATTAAACATTTTTTCTTTTAAAATTTATGAACACTATAAAGTTTTCAGGTTATTTAAAAGCAGATACTAAATTAAAATTACAATTGATTAAGGTTGCCAGCTTAATTTAAAAGAAATCTTAAATTTAGAGAAATGTACAGAGATAAAAATAATGTAAAACTGTTTATAACTTAATTTCAAGCTTAAAAATTTAATTTATTACAAAAAAATTTACAAAAAAAAAAATAAAAAACTACGATATTAATGATTAAATAGAAATATGTTTAATGTTAACATATTACTAAAGGGTATCACCTTAGTATAAAGTTTAAATTTCATTTGTTAAGTAATTTTTCTCTAGTTTTCGCAACAAAAAAAAATGAACTAATACTTAAATTAACAATGTACTTTTCCCCAAATAGAAAATCTTTGCCAAGCCATGCTTTGTGTTAGTTAACAGTTTTGTTTTTGGAATAATAATGTAATTCAAAAGTTACAAAATATATTTCCTTTTTTATAAAAATGTATCCTATTGTTACATTTTTTACAGTAGATTTTAGATGTATGCTGAAAAAGCTAATAATACCCAAAAAATTCTATGCATATCAACCTTTTTTGTATTTAATTAAGTATTCTTGCATTGGATTTTTCCATGGAAGTTATAAAAATGATTTATCTAAACCCATTCAAAAGCATACAATCGTTCCTTCAACTCTAACTACTGATTCTGATTCTGATGAACCAAATTGGGGAGATTTAAAGGAATAAAAAAAATAAATTTTTTTAATAATATATACGTGTATGTAAATTATTATACAGTATGAAATTTTAATTAATAATTGTTCTAGAATAATAATTAAAATAAAATTCACAAATCACAGAGTAAATTTGAATTTGTAGTGCCTATTTTTTGTGTTTTTTCAGAGAATTGGTGAAGAGTTGCTTTAAGATTTATTAATAAATTTTTTTATAAACTCAATTTTCCAGTTTTTTAATAACAACTATATATTTGTTGCATACTATCTCTTTTTTATTTTTGAAACTATTTCAAAAGTTTTTATTTAAATATAAAGTTTTCTATTAATATGTATATTTTAAAAGATTTGTATAGAATCTTTAGAATGATAAAGAAATTCGTTTTTTTTCTTCTATTTTAAATTAGCAATGATACAAAAAAAAAGATGCCGTATAATTAAGCCGGTTACAACTTACAACTAATGAATTTTATGCCGACAGGGGATTTATATTTATAATCAGAGATTATTCCAATACTAATTTCTTTTATGGAAGATTTATAAAAAATTAAATAATAGGTATTATTATTTCAAAAAGGCATAAATTTTAAATAAATTCAAATAAATTTTTTTAGAGCTATCGATTACGAATATTACATAAGATTCAAAAACGCAAGCTTCAAAATCTTTGTTGGCTTATTAATTTTTTAAGATTTAATTCTATTATATTTTAGAAATTTTTATATTTGATCGCTCAAACAATCTAATTGCAATCAAAATTTTTTAAATTAAATAAATTGTTTAAATATGGTTAATTTTTAGCACATTTTAATAATTGTAAATTCTTTTTTGAATATATTAGATTATTAGTTTATGTAAAACTGATCTAAATTTTTAAATAGGTCACTGTCTTCAAGACGCCCAGTTCTTTTTAATCCAATATTTGTATATATATAACGTATTGCTTTGCATGCGGTTTGGAGTGGAGGTTAAGAGATGAAATATGTTTGCTCTTGAATTGAATGGGGGACTCTATGAATAAAATTCAGTAATTTTTTAAAATACACGTCCTTCTTCCTTTGATAAAAAACTACGTTCATGGTCTTCCACGATCTTTGGTCTTTGACATCAGAATTAAGAAAAAAGATTTTATATAGTTTCAGGATAGGGATGTTTTTGACTTTTGATGCTTGTATCACCTTTCGGAAAATATTGTAATTATGTTATAATGGAGTTAATATCGATGCCATTTTATATATTAATGTATTTCATTTTAAGTAATTCATGCGCCTTATTTCTTTAATTTAAGATCAATGTTGTTTTGATATTTTTGCTTGAAAACTTAAAAGAAATTAGAAGTCTTATAAACTTGCTCATATATGTATATTCAACAATTTTTTTTTTTTTTTCTTTACCTAGCTGTGGTAACAACTTTCAAAAAAAGGTTATTTAATCGGAATCAAACACCTCCTAAAGAATTTTATGCTGACAGACCATTTTTGTATATAATCAAAGATCATTCTACAAACAGTTTTTTCCAGGGAATATATTTGAAAAACTAGTGTAAAACCATTCAAATTAAATTAATTAAAAATATTCATTCTTTTGCAAATTTAAAACGATCTGAAATGAATATAGTTGGAAGTTTGTTTGAAACAGCCTTAAAGATTTAAGTTCTTTGTGAAATCTGTTTTTATATATTAATTTTTTTTAATTATAATTTGCAAATTATTATCTTTTATAATAAAAATTCTGTATTTTATCAGAATTAACTTATACTACATATATTTAATTATAGCAAATGCATTTAAAACCACAAATTTTAATTTTATAATTGGTGTCTTATAATGCCTTTTTTTAATGTTATACGCAAAAAACAAAGTTCAACTTAAATTTTATAAAATATAAATGTTGTTTTTTATTAAGCTTAATAAATTGTTAAAATATTGCAATAAAATTTTTTATTTTTATATATATAAATTAATATATAACTAAATAAAGGAACGATAAGTCTTCGATTCCCCACAAAGTTTTTTAAAAATTTTTTAACCAAATATTTATTAAATATTAGAATTTCATAGGAATTTCTGATACAGTTTTTAAAGTTAAGAATTTTTAAAGACTATTTAAGGATTTAAAGTATTTATATACGAAGAATTTAAGTACTTTTGCCAAAATAAAAATTTAAATACACTTATAGCCATGTATTTAGATTTAGATCTTCCCGGTTTTGAAATGTTTTCAAGTTTGTCTAAAGTCAAAAAAAAAAAAAGAAAAAAAATGGAATAAAACAAGTAAATTATCATTAAGCTATTATTTAATTATTTTAAGCACATCATATGAAATACAAATATATCATTAATTAAGCTTATTCCTACATAATTCGATCAATTCATTTGCGTACGCTTCTTGCTTTCAATTTGTATAAAATTCAATAAATATTTCATATAATTTTTTTTTGTAGCTGCAATTAGTATGTCAAGAATGGCTGCAATACCCAGAGCCCTTCCATTGGACCAATTTTATGCTCAACATCCATTTTTGTATATAATCAAAGATCGTTTTAATGGTAGTTTCTTTTTTGGAAAGTTAATGAAAATATAAATTTTTCAGATAATTACTTTTAATACAATGTACTAAATAAATTTTATAAATATATAGAATATGAATAAAAAAAATTTTAATACCTATCCAAAATTATAAATTTTTTTTCTATAAAATAGAAATTTCATACACACACTTTTCAAAAACTTTTTTTAGTTATTTTTCTAGATATTAAAAATTTTTTAAATTTTAAAAATTTTGCAAAATTTTATTTTAGTATAAGATATAATAAAATTTACATATGTACATCCCAAAATGGTTTTTCAGCACATTCTAATCTTGTAAACCGCATATTAATTAAAGTACCCTAAATCTTTAAATTATGAAGGAACAATGTTGAAATATAAATCAATGGTTATACTCATTTATTAATAAATACTATTTTGGGAATCAAAATTAGCGATCATTACAATTTTTTTCATCGATTTGAAAATATTTCCGCATGTGAGATTCAGATTAAAAGAATCTTAAGCTTTATAAGCAAATAAAAAGACGCATAAATTATTTGGAATGAATTTAATTCTATTTTGGTTCCAATATTATTTAATTATTTAGTTTTATTAAAATTGGGTCAACAAATGTAACTTTCTTTAATTGTACAAGCACATTTTAAAAATATTTTTTGAAAAAATTTTTCATATAAATGTATGGTTTAATATTGTCAGTCTAACTGTCCAGATGTAAAAAATTAATTTTGTATACAAAATTTTTCATTTACCAGCACCTGTTACGGAGCTACAACCCTCCAAAAATAAAGGCCCACTCAATTAAAATAATTATAACACAAGATCTATAAGTAAATATTTTTTCTGTTTGAAGAAACATAATTATAGCGAAAAATAAAAAATATGAACAAAAAAATCAAAAAATTTAAAAATGAATTTGTTAAAAGATGTATGAACTGTACAAACTGTTCGTAAGGTATTGACGACATATACATTGTCTAAAAACAATTCGAAATCGTAGAAGATGGTGGTGGGTACGTGAAGTAAATTTAACCTGAGATAAGCTTGGGTTTTTTGAAAAATTCTTCAAAGTTTAAAATAAAACTAATTATTAAATGTTTAAAATAAGAGCTCGTTCTTTGTTTACAAAAACTTATAAATAAAAACGTTTAAAAATTCTTTCAAATTCAAAAATTTGTTTTTAACATTTAAAAATTTTGTCAAACTCGACTACAGCGAAAAAATTAGAAAATAAACCTATTTCGACGACGATGAAAATTTGGTTGGGCGACAATCGTCACAATTATGTGTAAATACATAAGAAAAGAACCCTTATGTTTTCGTCGGTGGTTGGAATTGTGTTTTTACCTTTATATTTTTAATCTATCACCAGAAGGCAATTGCTTTCATAAGCTTTATAAATATTATATACATTTACATTTATATAATTAATTTCAATTTACCATTATCCGAAGCTCAGTTTTTCTAAAATTTTTAATTGGTGTTTTAAGCCAAAAATTTGGAATTTTGAGTATTTTGAGAAGAGTTAGATCATTGTAGTTATAAGTATGGAAAGTTTATAAAAAATATTTTTATATTATCTTCCGTTCCGAAGTTGCAGGGTTTAAAAACTGAAAATTAGTTATTTTCAAAAAACTGTAACTTAAATACCTGTTTATTATTAAATACCAAATTATTTTTGTAAATAAAATATAAAATTTAAATCCCCCGATTATTATTACTTTGTTTTTCAACTCTTTACCCAAAACTTATTATGAAATATTATTTAATTTTGGAAATTTGCTTTTTTAAAGATACTTGGGGGTTTCCATCACATGTTTTTACATACATTTTTGCTTATTAAACATAATACATAATTTACATAATTACAATGTAAACAAATACATAAATATAAATTCAACAAATTTTTGGTGTTTACATTACAAAATTAATTTTTCTTTTATAATTAACAGCAATGCTTGTTCCAATACAAAGTTCGCTTAGTTTTTCACCAGTACAACCTATACTATTTCATGCTGATCGACCATTTCTGTATTTGATCAAAGATAGAAGAAATAATACCTTCTTCCTTGGAAGACATTTAAAAAATTAAATATTAATTCAAAAAATTTGTTTTAAAAAATTATTTTTATAATTTAAAAATTTAATTTTGAAATTTAAATAAAACAATTAAAATTTCAAAATTATTTTGGTTTTTTTTTTCCATTTAAACATTTTGATTGGCAGTTAAGTAAAACTGTACTTAGATAAAAAACGAAAAAGTGTTTTAAAAATTGTAAGAAACGAATATTGATCTTATCTTATTACGGGGCAAGTACAAAAAATAATTAATAAATAAGATGCAAAACATTTTTTTAAATTTTCCTACGAGATTATACTCTAAAATCCAATTCATATAATAGTCAAAAAAAAGGCAAGAACTTTTAATAAATTTAATAGCAAACAGTTTTACAAAATACAAGTACATTTAATTAAAGTAATGCAAGTTAAAGTAATTCAAAAATACGCAAATTGTATTTAATTATTTAAAGAAAAGTTCAGTACTTATACATAAAATTTCGAATCAGGATTTCAAATCTATTAAATTTCTTTTTTTTGCGTTGAACAAATTGAGCTTCTCCATAAATAATATTGTTTTAAATTTCAGATCTTCTGTATAGAGGCAAGTTAAACTCGCCCACATGTTTCCTAAGTAGTAAAATATAAAATATTAAATAATTTATCAGCATCTAATGTTTAATTTTGAAAATAATATGCTACAGTGCATTGATATTTAATCTTTAAACTATTCTCACCCATCAAGTGTAGACATCCTATCAAATATTCTTGTTTGATAATACCAATTGGTTACTTATGCGCAAGAACTAAAAACACGCATAAATTATTTGGAATGAATTAACACTGTTTTCGTGGCTAATATCATTTAATTTAATGTTATTTAATGTAAGGGGACCATAAATTTTTATACCCGTGCATATAAATAAGGCCACGAACATATTAAAATTACTCCTCCAGTTGTAACGCATCTATCTAGAAGAGCTAGATACAGTGTCAAGGGTATGTATTGGATCAACATCGAAAAGTGAAATAATTCTGCAGAGTGTGTTTGTCCGCCTGTTTGTCAGCAAAATCAAAAACTAAAAGAGCTACAAATTTGAAATTTTCTCAAAATATTTTTCAAACAATTTCTAGGTTTTCTATTTTTTTTGGTTAAAATCGGACCAAGGTTTTGGGGAGCTCTGAAACAACTAACTTTTATAACTCCAAATTGTTCATATAAAAATTACAACTGGACAAGTAAAATGATAGGGAAAGTTACTCGGCAAAGTTGGAGATTACACGGACCAACTTTTCGAGCGGGCCAAATTTTTTTTTTTATTGTTTGTTTCGCAAAGTTAGAAATTACTCGGACCAACTAAATAGGATGTGACAATTTTTTTTATATCTTTTTTGTAATTTTGTTTTGTTTTCATGTATTTTTTTAACAAAATTATGGAGTAAAGTGGGTCAAATTTTTTTAATTTTTATTTTTTTTTTTAATATGCACAAGGGAACTAATTAATGGTTTATTTAATTATAAATATTATAGTGGGTATGCACGGTTATCTAAAAGTTGACAAGGGCAACTACGTAATCTTCGTCTTTTTAATTTAAACTTTCTTTAATTGTAAGCACATTTTCAAAATTAATCTTCATACATATGTACTTGTAGTTTAATTCTGTCCATCCAACTGTCAGAGTGTTTACCCAAAACTTCTACACCATTTTAAATAAAGCAATGAAATTTTAATTACATATATGTATTGTAAGAAAATTAATTTTTTGGAGTAACAACCCTCCGTTCAAGAAACCCATTTAAATTTTATAAAGTAAATTAATTCTGGAAACACCAAACCACAGCCGCTTTAAATTTTTTTAATTTTTAAAATGGTTTAACTCCTTATATTTTTCAAATGGTTTAAGTTGAAAATTACTATTTTGGGATGAGTTATAGTCTTGGATACGAGTATGAGTCATTTAAGAAAATATTTTTGGTTAAACTCCGTTTCGGAGTTGCAAGAGTTCAAAAAACTGGAATTTCTTTTTATTTTAAAAACTGTAACTTGAATGCCCGTCCACATCTTTTATGAAATAATATACAAAATTTGAATCTCCAACACTAGATATTTATTTGTGTTTTTTTTAATTACAAAGAGTTTCCTTAAAATTGAAAAAAGGGTCTTCAAAAAATTTTTTTACAATTTTTGCTTATAAGTATAATAAAATTTAAAGAAAACGTTAAAAGAATTATCAATAATTTATTTACCCAATAGTTTTTATTTAACATTTTTTTAATTTTGGAAATGTGCTTCTATAAAATTCCTTGGGGGTTTCTATTGCTTGTTTTTATATACATCTTTTGTTATATACATAATTTCAACTAATTTGTGATCTTTACATTAGATTTTTTTTTTATAATCAACAGCAATGGTTTTTTCAGTACAAAGTGCCATGATTCCTTTACGAGATGAACGTAAACTATTTCATGCTGATCGACCATTTCTGTATATGATCAAAGATAGAAGAAATAATAGCTTCTTCGTAGGAAGACATTTAAAAAAATAAAATTTAAATTTTTTTCGTTCTATCGTTTTTGGTGAAATTAATTAAAATTGATAATAAAATTTAAGTTTTAAAATATTTTGGTCAGTGTATTTGTTTAATATGTTTCAGATAAATTTTGATTAAGTTAAATGAAACTAAAAGCAAGTTTTTTTCTAAGAATTTTTTAATAAATCGATCTTACCTTATTAAAGGAGAAATACAACAAAGAATTTATTAAGAAAAAATTACATTGTCCTGCGAAATTATAAATTTTATAACTCAATTTAGTATTTATGAAAATAATGGAATGAATTAACTTTATTTTATTTTGAAATTCCAACTTATTATAACTTATTTTAACTTATTATGTTTGGGCTTCGATAGCCAGACTGAAACTTAACTTTACAATTACTCTTAACTTCTATTTATACTAAGATTTTATCAACTAATTTTCCATAAGTCTGCTTTTATAAATATGATTTTTAATTATTAACATGAAGTGTTAATAAATATAATTATTCTTTGCATAATATGTACATTATCTTTCATTACATAATATAATTGGTTTTAATATAAAATGTTGCTGACTTAATATATATTAGTAATTTACTTAATAATATGTTAATGACCTTATGAATGTAATATAGCTTTAATTTATAGCGGAAATCATTTAGACATGAATATAAATGTTATACTGTTTCCGAAAATTTTTTATTATACTTTATACTTTTATTAAACTTTAAAATGCAGTTCTAAAAATAACCAAAAAACAGAAAGATAGCTTTATAAATAAAACTTTCTAATAAATTGAATAGAAAATAGTTTAATAAAATACAAGATTCAATTAATTTAAGTAAATAAAGTTTAGTAATTCAATAATACAAAATTGTATGCAATTATTTAAAAAAAGTTTAGTACTTATACTTATATTCTTTATACTTATACTCGGAATTATATTTCCGAATCAGATTTTTAAATCTATTAAATTTCTTTTTTGTTTAGTAATTTCTGATAATCCGTTGAACAAAATAAGCTCCTCTATACATAATACTGTTTTGAATTCCAGATCTTCTTGTTAAATCCTGTATCATCCAAACTTGCTCTTGATATTGCTAGGAAGATTATTATAAAAATGGTATATGAATTTCTAACCGGATGATATAATGTCGATATTACTGTCACACGAGTATCCCGGTGTTGACACGGTCTACTATACTACTTTTCCTCGTTTTATTTTATTACGCAAGAGTTAAAATTATTACAACTTATATGCCTTTACTAATATTAATATTGGCCAAATATCGTGTGAATTTAATTTAATATTCTGATTATGAAACCAATTTGCTGTTCGGTATTTTAACCCAAATGTTGTCAGCTTGTAAATTAAAAACTTTATAAGCAACTAAAAACACACATAAATTATTTGGAATGCATTTAACCAACATATATATTTTTTTTTTAATTAACACTATGTTCGTTGCATTAATACCTATCTGTTTTTACTTAATTTTTTAAGTTTACAAATACAAAAATTCTTAAATAATTTTTTGGTATATTTATTTTACAAAATTATTTTTTCTTTTATAACCAACAGCAGTGATATTTTCAAAAAAAAGTGCTTTAAGACTTTTACCAGATGAACGTAAACTATTTCATGCTGACCGACCATTTTTGTATTTAATTAAAGATAAAAGAAATAATGGTTTCTTTTTTGGAAGATATTTAAAATAATAAAAATTTGAATTAAAAAATAATTTAAATAGTTAATTTTTAAATTGTCTTTTTTTTTGTGAAATTAATGATAATAATTAGAAAATTAAGATTTTAGTTAATTTTAATTAATAATTTAAAAAAATATATATATTTAAAAATATGTTATACAATAATAAAGCGTAAATATGTATAATGAATTTGTTGATCAGATTTTTCGTTTAATGTGTTTCAGATACATTTTAATTGATCATTAAATATTTAGTTAAATAAAACCATAAGATCAAAAGACTACAATACAGATTGTCTTATCCTTTTAAAGGTCAAGTAAAACTAATAATATATAAGTTAAGAGAACATAAATAAACTTTTTGGTTGCAAAAACTGGCATCAGTCCAAAAGAACAAAATTTAAAAAAAAATAATTTTATTAAAAACAAATCAATTTACAAAAAATAAATGAGGATGTTATGAAAATCATATCCCTCATCGGTGAAGGGTAGGAAACTTGTTTATTTCAAATTGATTCAAATTGAAAATTTCACGAAAATGTAAGTTCAATAGATGTCAAAACATTTCATTTTAATTTTCACAAAAATATATTTATAAACTTTTTATTAACTCTTTTTTTAAGTTAGTTATAGAATCGTTTATTGGTTAAGAACCAAATAATGACCAGAAATAAAAATAATCAAAAAGGATATGAAATAGTGTAATATTTTTCCAATAACTTGTGTGGCGAATTTCTTGCCATTAATTCAGCAGTTTTTCTTAATTCGGTAAACATCATTCTTTTAAATCGATTACGTTGTGATAAACAATGCATTGACAGAAAATGATAATGAATAGTGTTATTAAGCCAGCACGACCCCTTAAAAACAAAGTATAAAAGAATTAATAAAAATAATTAGCATAGATTATATACTTTAATTCTTACATAAATACTAAAATAATGCATAATAACATAGTAAATATTTCGGAAAACGCACACAAACGTAAAATTTACGTTGCACGAAATTCAACAAGAAAAATCATAAACCATGGCCAAACCATAAGTTTTGTCCTAAAATCTACATAAAAAAAAAACAACAAAATTTTTAAATTGTACTTTAAATTTGACAATATGAACTTTGAAACTTACATCCAATAATTTTAAAGGATATAAATATACATTTGGATACTCTTCTGCATTAATTTAATCTAAAAACGATTCAGCTAAAATAAAAAGCACAATAAACGTTACTTATCAAATGTACAATTATAATTATAACGTTGTAAAAATTCTGCAATAATTAATGGTTTTATCAACATTTTTGTAACCAACTCCAACATGGGTATGATAAGAATAAAAACATCATATTGATTGTTATTATTAGGTTTAATACATTATAAAATACTACATATTGTTTGTATATTTTCTCATTAGTAGATTCTGTTAACTTTCTGTTGGCTATAATTGATTTCCATTTCTCAAAATATTGTGAATATCGTTTTGTAAATATAAATCTATATTTTTTTTTTATTTTATTGTCACACAAAGGAACACAACACCACTTTTTATTTGCCATACTTATTTTATTATAAATAGGTATTTTTCTTCATAAGTTTATTATTCATTTTATTATAAATTTCAAATGTACATAATATTTATTAAGAATTTTCACAAACAAAATTTTACAACAATTTAATTATAAAAACGAACTGTTTATAATGGCGGAATTGTAAAACTGGCATATAAAAGTGACAAATGAAAATACAACTGTTCGCTCAAAGTAAAAAAAAAACACGATTCTATTTTTGACAGTTCATGTTCTGCTCTTAAAAACCTATTTATTATAATAGATATACCTATTGGCTATTACCTTTATACGTATTTAGAAAATAGATACATATATACAGAAAAAAAATTTGTTGATCAATTTTGATTTTATATTAGAGCCTATAATCTTTTCTTGCCTTTGATTCTTATACTGAATATTTTAATCTGATCAAACTTTAAACTTATTAGCTATTTTTCTTTTAATTATATTTTAAATCTACAAAAAAAAACTTTAAGTTTGTAAACAGTATAACAACAATAGGTTATTAGCTTTTTATTTATTATTATTATACTTTACGCCATGCGCGCATTAACCATTTGGGATATGATCAATATCATTATATCATTTCATTGAAGGTTCTTCTCTATACCGATTTACAAATTTTTTTATACTTTACTTCTCGTTACCTAAATTGTTTTATACCAATTTTCAAAATTTACATTATAAAATATATATTTTTTCTTTTATATTCAACAGCATTGGTATTAACCCGTAAATCTGCCATCAGATTTTTGCCAGCTGAACCTCAACAATTTTATACTGATCGACCATTTTTGTATATAATCCAGGATAAAATAAATAATATTAGTTTTTTCACTGGAAGATATTTAAAATAATATATAAATAATCAAAAATTTAAATTTATTTAAATTATTTTGTAAATTTAAATAAAATAATTTAAAAAATTATAATCATAGAAAATATATAAAATATATTTATGAAAAAATAAATTGTATGTATCATGACATTTTTCACACTACTTAAATCCTTTAATTGTATACGTATGTTTCAGATACATTTTGATTGATCTTCACTAAATGATACATGAAAAAAAATACTTCTTAGATACTAATAGAAAAGATATTTAATTAGTAATTACAAATGATCTAATCTTCTTCTTCTTAGATAGGATGACTTCCATATTATAAAACAATATTCAATCTCTGCTTTAATTCAATTTTTAAAACGTCCAATAGTTTTACATTATGATGCAACGTGATAGCTTTGATTGTCATTTTATGTAATTGCCAGGGTTTCTAATAATTTTAACGAAAAATGTCAAAATTAAAGTCAACATTAATAAAAAGTTAAAATAAAAATATTCGATTTTTTACTACATTATTAAAAAATATCTATTTTACATTACATTATGAAAGTCAAGGATAGCTGTCAAGGATAACTGACATATAAAAACAAAAACAAAATGTTTAACAAAAGATATCAATTAAAATCACACCCTCGTATTAATAAAGCCATATTTTACTAGTCAAATATTAATATAAAAGTCATTTTTAATAAATAAGTACCATATTGTTGAGTCTCAAGGTTCATTATGAATATCAGTTATCACTATTTATGGTTTATCATCAATATATGTATAGGTGCTTTTAAAAATTTTAAATTTTAATATTTCACAATTTTTTTTTTTTACTTACATTATCAACAGGATCTAGTAGTAGAAGATTTGGATTTAGAAAGGTGCAGAGGCCCATTAAATATTTTTGGGCTGATCGTCCACTTTTATATATGATTAAAGATAATTTAAATAATGGTTTTTTCTTTGGCAAATTTATGAAAAAATAAATGAAAATTGTGTCAACATATGGTTTTTTTAATAGGATCTCAACTACACTCAGACTTATTTTTTTTTTAACTTAATTTTAAATTTCATGTGATTCACGTTACCTAACATTTTTTATTTACAATGTTGAAATTATAATTTAATTAATAAATTAAAAAAATAAAAATTTTTAAAAGCAAATAAGTTTTTTGATTTTATGTTTTTTTGTTAATAATAGTTTTAAAAAAAATTTTCATTACATTTATAATAACTTACAAAGTTGTTTTGGACTTTGTTGTTTGTTATGGAGCGATAGCATGTGCCATTCTAACACGTAGGCCTTTGCGGTTCGTTGTGCGCATCCGTGACCTGTACGGGATTCGAACCCGCACCCACTCCGTTAGTAAGCCAAATGTTTACCCACTAATCCACCGAGTTCCTTGTTTTGGACTTCATTTATTTATTTATTAAGAATTTCCAAATATATACAATGCTTTCGCAAATTGACGGCCATTTACCTTTCGGATGTGGGCCAACAATTTTATAAATTTTGTTTATATCATATATTTTATTTTTTACTATATATATTTGGTCACCATGGATATTTGTAAAGAAAAATAATTTAATTTTTTTAATTTAATATTTCGTGATCCACACTCTCTCGGTTTGTAAGCCAAATGCTTACGCACTAATTCACCGAGACTCACGTTTTGGACTTTTGTATTTTAATTTTTCATTTGCTTTTAAAATACGATTTGAGGTACTGTTCGGCTACTGTTGTTGAGCAGTTAAGAGAATTTAGATAATTTTGATAATAGAGAGGGAAAAAAGGGTATAATGTAAGGAGCGAAAAAATCTATGGGGGTTAACTTTTAAAGAATTAACTTAAATTTTTATGAACTTACTAAATATACAATTGAAATCTCCATGGTACATCTATTATTATATTAAATGTGTATTTGATTGTATTATTTGTAAATTATTAAATATAAAAAATAAAACATATACTATTATATACTTGTTAGTTTTTTATACAATTGCTTTTAAAATGAGTTAAAACACATAAGTTGCGGTATTGCACTAATAAATTATGCTTGGTTCCTATTGTATTAAATTTTCGAATTAAGCTATATGAAAAATTTTTGGAAAAAATTTTAAGATTCGTTTTTTTTTTTAATTTGCAGCAATTTTGATACGTTATCATTCAATAAGTTTTCCAAAAAAATTTAATGCAGACAATCCTTTTTTGTATATAATCAAGGATAATTCTAATAATGGTTTCTTTTATGGAAGATTTATAAAAAATTAGAAAAACCGTCTTATTCAGAATTGACATGTTATTTGATATTATGTAAATATATGAATACATAATAAAGTGATTTCAAAATTAAATATTTTTTTTGCTTTTAGATGATTTTTTATTTTAATTTTTCAATATTCTAATAATATTTGAAAAATAATAGTTATCTAATTGTGTTTTTTAAAGGAGATTTACTTATCTATATACGCACGCTTCGAAAATTAATGCTATAGTTGAATATCAATTTTATAGAACATTTTATAGGTTATAGTTTTACTTTTCTGCCGACTAACGCACCTAAAATACATAAAATCCATATATTTTTAAAGAGTTATAACAAAAATCTATAAAGTATATTTAAAATATGGAAGCGCCAAAAGATAGCTGTTGTTATAATATTCTCTATATATGTAACACAATTCGTGACCTCAAACGCTTGAAAAAAAGAAATTAGAAGAACTTAGGAGATAGGAGTTATTCATGGTAGATATACGCTTCGTTTAGAAGCTGTAAGCGGTTACAAACTTGTACTTTTAGACGCCCGTATCTTTGGTAAACTAAAAAATCAATAGAAAAAAAATTGTAAAATTTCACATGAATTGGCTCTCAGTTATTGCAGTTAAGCCACTCTTTTGGAGTATTCTTAAAAATCATTGTATTTTAATGACTTGAAATTTACACAAAGTCATTTTTAGACAAATTTTAGGTTCCCTATTGTTTTTGGTTAAAATCAGTTTCAAAATGTTATGGCCTCATTTTCGGGCAGCTGCCATACAAGATTGTCATTTCAATAACTGTGAATCTAATGAAGCTAAGAGGTTAAAATTAAAACTGGACAGGTAAAGTAATAGGGCAAGCTACTCTTAAGATAGACCAATTTTCTTTTTTTTTTAAAGCAAAAATTATGGGATATTGAGATAAATTTTTTTAACGATTTTAGTTTTTTTATATTTTTTTGTAATATAACGATTTATTTTATTTTATACATCATAAGCACTGGTATCTAAAAGTTGACAAGGGCAACTATAATCTTCCTCGTTTTTTATTGTCATTACAATCAGAAATTCATTAATTTTAAATTACCTTTTAATAAAATTTGTAAATGTTCATCTTTTTAGATATTATTTTATTTCAAATACTGTTAAAAATTAATTTAATCTTTATTGTAATTAATTTCTTTTTTATATTAATCAAATCAACAGCACTCACTTTTGTTGGTTATAGTGCGGTTAGAAGACTCAATCCAGCAAAAGAATTTCATGCTGATCGACCATTTTTATATATAATCAAAGATCAACTTCAAGAATTAAATGGTCATCGTTATCAAAAAAGCTTTTTCCATGGAAGATTTGTACATTAAACTGTAAAATCCCATTTTTAATAAATGGTTATATTTATTTATAGATATATGTAAACGTATATATCACTGATATGAATTACTTGTTTTATCTAATAAAGGTATATAAAAACAAAACTAATTTCGTATTTATTATTTTCTAAGTAATTTTAACTTTTTAATAAAACAGTTTTAAAACATTTTTTAATAAAGATTCTTTAAATAAGAATTTATTAAAAATTTGCAATAATTACTTTTTAATATTTTAAATTTACTCGAACTTTTTTTAGTTCAGAATTTAGCAGAGCACGTTTTTCGTAATGACACGCTCCATGTGCTTAATGATCGAAATTTGATATCAGTTTTGTATATTCCTTTTTCACTCCTTTAACGAATACTCCCTTAAATGTTATATTCACTAAGCCGTTGATTACTCGGCTTTAGCTATTGTATAAGATTTTCAGTACACAAATAGTGTATTCGTGTTTTTTTTTTTTGTTTTAATCAGAGCGTGCTCTACGTATTCAGTGGAAATGTACTGAGCACGGCTGAGCAAAATAAAATACAAAGATATTTTGACGTTTGTTTAAGATTTTACTTGTTAAATAAAAGTCAAAAGGTTTGGTTTATTTTAAGATATCCATTTTTAATTTTATTTTAATGATTTAATTTTTTGACAATTTAAAAAGTAACTAAAATAAAAATGTTAGTTTTTTCTCTGATCGTACTTTATTCATTTTCTGCTCAAAGCGTGCTCAGATCTTATAATGCTCTTAAAAATTAAAATTAAATTAACGTCAAATAGTATTCCAATGACAGTTTATTAATGGCTTTTTTTTTAAATCAAACGTTTCAAATAAGCAAATTTATAAAAAATTTTAGTATTTTTAATTATTTTCTATATATTATTTAAATTTCATTCATTAAATGTGCTTAAGACTATTGCAGTTGGACTTAATATTTTTTCAGTGTTAAAAGTATCTTAAACTATCTATCTTATAGCGCATCTTATTTCTTATCTGTCAGCTTTTATTATTGCATAATGTTTTTACTTCGCTTTCATACTTTCTTTCATACTTCGCAATATATCAAATTTCAATTATTCTTCCAAGTTTTCATTAAGTTTTCGCATCTATTAATCATCTTTTTAGAGAAAAACTTTTAAAATTTCAAAATTAAAATTGTCATTCATTACAAGCCACCCAGCATTTTGATTAAAATTCATATTAATTTTAAAATTTAATGAAAAAAAATTCATATATATATTAAAGTTAATATTTTTTTAATGTAATTGACAGGATTGCTTACGGGGGGATATAGTTCAATAATAATTAAAAATGATCCAAAGTTATTTTATGCTGATCATCCATTTTTATACATAATAAAAGATCGCTCAAACAGTGGTTTTTTCTTTGGAAGATTTATTAAAAATTAATTAAATAATCGAAGCTTAAAATTAAATTAAATTTTTTATAAAAGATCGCTTAAACAGTGGTTTTTTCTATTGAAGATTTATTAAAAATTATTAAATAACCGAAACTTAAAGTTAAATTAAATTTTTTATTATGAATGGCTAAAATTGTAACACAATTTTTTTTTAAGAGAATAAAAATTTTATAACACATTAACAAACAATTATTTAGTACGATTTTTTATTCTTTTAAAATATATGTAAGTCATATTAGTATAGGTATCCAAATAATTGCCCTGAAAAATTGCAAATATCTTACAAATTATTATGATTTTATATTTTTAAGAAAAGGTACATAAAAAATTGCAAAAAAATTCAATTTAGCAAGATCTTCAGCCAAAAATGTATTAAATTAAGAGCCATGTGTTAAAAAAATTAATTTCAATTATTAACTGAAGATGTATATATATATTCCGGCGCTGCTTGTCATACTTCTGTAAAATGTATGAAGAAACTTTCGGAATTCCTGGTCTAGACTGGCTTTGTAGCAGCTCGGATTTAACCACATTGAATCTTTGTGGTAAATAATGGGAAAACGATTACAAAAGATTCCAGCTCGAAATGTAGATAAGCTCTAGTTAAAGCTGCATATAAAATTTTGGTATTGCGTTGCTCCGAAATCCTGTATAAGTATTGTTTTTACAATGCCAGATTACACAACAGTTTATATACCAGTGATTACATAACAGTTATAAAATTTAATGAAGGTGTAACTCATTATTAATAAAATTTATTTTGTATAAATCAATTCATATGAAGAAATAGAGGGAGAGCAATATTGTTTTTGTGATCTTTCAAAATTCTGACTGGATGATTACACACATATATATGAAGGCTTTTCTGAGGTTTTAGTAGTATCCGCGTAGGACCAAATGACTATATCTAAAAGGTAACTGGTATTGCCAGCTTTCAAAAAATATATAGGTTTAATGGCGGATATTATCCTTTAAAACAAAAGGACATTTGAAAGTGTCCTTGTTATTTTAGTCTATTTTATAAAAACCATTATATCTAGCGATCTGTTCGTTGTATATATATTCAACTAACTTAAAAAAAAAACAAATATTTCGAACAAATATTTTTTAGAGAACAAAATATATAATATATATAACATACACCAGTTTACTTTGAACGTGCCTTTGACGAAGTTAAAAGTAGATTAATTTGATAATTATTGGAAGTGCTGTGTTCGAGTTTTTGACATTTCAAACCGTAGCAGAACGTCGTCCTCACCTATTATAAACTATTACTATATTTTTTTTCTAAAAAAAGTTATTCTATGTTCTATAATTCTTTTAATTGTGTGAGTAGTTAGAATACTCTTCTATTTTATTTTTCTTTTCTATTTTATTTTCTACTTTTTATTTTCTATTTTATTTTCTATTTACTTTTTTTTCTTAACTTTAATTTTGATTAAATTAACTAAAATTTTAATTTTGAAAAATGTCATTTCCTGTTAAAATATTTCCAAGTATGTATTTAATATATATATATATAATATTACTTCTTTTTTTCTTATTTGCAGCTGTTATAGTTTCTGCAGTGAGAGCGTTTATACCGCATCTAAAGAAATCGATTGAATTTTATGCAGATCGACCTTTTTTGTATATTATCAAAGATTTTTCTAACAATTGTATGTTTTCTGGAAAATACTTAGAGAATTAAATTTTATGGAACTATTCCGTTTCTTATAAAATCAGTTATAATTAATATTATTAAAAAAACAAAATTTTAATAAATGAAAAGTTGTTTGTTTTTTTTTATATTTTCATGTGTTTCAAACCATTTCCTCTTATTCTCGAATCTAAACGTTCTGAACCGCTTGAAAAACCTATATAGTACTTACGAAATCTTTTAGCTGTCTTTTATTAATTTATTTATTTATTTATTTGTAGTCTTTTTTTATTATATTTTTTTATGTAAATGTGAAATTTTAAAATATTAATGTGAAAAAAATGCTCTCAAATTCCGGTTCAAATTTCGAAGTGCTGATAGCAAGAATGGGTTTTAAATGTTCACTCGATAAATTTGCTCTTTATTTAAATTTAGTATACTTCAATCAAGAAAAAGTTTGCTGACAGAGGTATGTTGTACCAAAAATTGCGATAAATTTGCAAGCGAATTTTTGAAAAAATTTGTTAACTGCTCATGTCATGTCATACTCATCAGCTTAAAGTTCAATAATTTCCATTTGAAGTTGACTATGGAACTTTATTAACCACACAGCCAAATGGATTTTGAAAAAGTCTTTTAACACCATAGCGCTGGCGTCTATTTGACAAATAAATTTTACATTAGAAATAACTATGGCTTCAAAATCCAGCTCATATAGGTATGTTTTAAGCAAAGTGATTGTTGATGGTTAAACAATGAACAAACATTGGCTTTGGTATTTTTGCATCTTCATAAGCTTTTTTGATTAGTCTCATTAATCACATCTCATTAATATCATAAATAATATACATAGTTAAAAGTTGGGTTAAATATATTGATTATATATAAAAGTCAATGTGAACATAAAAAGTAGACAGCGGATCGGATAAAATCGTATTACGAGCCGTAGTTTGGAGACCTTTGAGAACTTAAAAAAAATATGCAAATGTTTTTTAAAAAATACACAATATGGGGTTCTTTATACCCGTATGACTATATAGTCAAAGGGTATAATAAATTTACCATTACGTTTGTGACGCCGAGAAGGAGGGGGGGTAGATATAGACTCAAGTGTATGGATCGGATCAGAATCGAAAAATAAATCGATTTAGCTATGTATGTCCGTCTGTCCGTCTGTCCGTCCGTCTGTCCGTTCGTCCGCACGATAACTCAAAAACTAAAGGAGCTAGAATCTTAAAATTTTCGCAAATTCATTTTTTTGCAATAGCCGTCATCGCTATTTAAATCCAGCCATTTTGGTCCATGGGTTCGGGTAGCTGCCATACAACTTCTTTTTTATATGAGTATTTCTCTGTACCTATTACAGCTGCTTGTCTGAAATTTTGCCAAAAGTAGTTTAGTTTTATGGCCAAAGTTTCTGCAAAATTTGGTTGGTCTCCTGCAGTGGGTTCGTGTAGCTGCCATACAACTTCCTACTTTATATAAGCATTACTCTCCACCTAATGAAGCTGGGTGTCTGAAATTTTGCCAAAAATAGTTTAGTGTATTGGCCAAGGTTACAGCAAAATTTGGTTGGTCTATTGCAGAGGGTTCGAGTAGCTGCCATACAACTCCTTCTTTTATATGAGTATTCCACTAAACTTAATAAAGTATGTTTGAAATTTTGCCTAAAGTAATTAACCGGATGATATAATTTATATGTTACGGTCATACGGGTATCCCAGAGTTGACACAGTCTACTCTACTACACTCTTCCTCGTTTTGTTTGAATTTGATATTTAACATATTTTTATTTGTTATTTTTTGTTAACAAATTCCACCGTCATACTAGGAATATTATATAACTAGGTTCATGTACATATAACTATAGTCGGAACGGCTGATTTTAAAACTAGAAAATTTAATACGATTTTTGCGTAGTGTGAATAGGATATAAAACAAAAAATAAATTTTTTTTCTATTAAAACAAATACATAATAATATTTCTAAATAATTTAAATACAATTTATTTAAATTATCTTATTGTACATAACCCATTCTACGCTACAGGTATGAAAAAATGATATAATTATTAGTAATCTAAAACACTGCATAAACAAAATATAATTTAAAACACTACAGTTTTAGCCTGATATATGCGCAATATACAAGTGGTTTTCAATAATAGGCACTTAGATCTGTCTGTATTATAATTTCTTTATAATAAAAATCTCAAGTTGAAAACTTGACAACCTAATTTGACCTATTTAAAAATATTTTAAATTGTTGTTAAAGAGTCAAACGAAAAGGAAATAAATTTTTTAATTTAGTCCTAAGTATATATTACAGGTGTGGTCGTAATGTAAACTTTTTGACGTAAAATATGCCATTTGACATTTATTATGATTTTAAGACCAAACAATTTGCAATCAGTAGACATTCAATTTACAAATAAATTTTTGTGGTCGTAAAAGTAAATTTTTTAGTTTTGCAATGGATATAAAATCAACAGATTGTTTTTGTTTTCTACTTTTGAAATGAGTTTCCATCGCTAATCTTGTACAAATTAGTAGTTTTAAGATGGATGTCTCCCACAACAAACTTTGTTATTCACTTTCAGTTTCACTCCTGTTAATTTAAATTTAAATTAATTTACAAAAAAAGACATAATATTTTCTTACTTACATTATTAATCATAAAAATAAAACAAGGCTGAACGCTCAAAAAACTGTACCTTACTACTTGGTAAACTGATTGTAAATAAAAAATTTAGTTTGCATAGTTGACGTTTACTTTACACATATTTCACATTTACGACAAGGTTCAGTTAGCAATGATTTTTTACATAATTTTTGGTCGTAAATTCAAAATATGCATATTGACAGCAAATTTACATTTACGACCATAAGATACCTTCACGAAAGTACATAATTCAATACACAAAAGTTATATTAATAAGGTGCTTTTCAGTCGCTTAAATTTCATCATACTAAATGATGAAAGGGTATAGTACAGTAAAATTCAGTGGGCGAAATGATAAAAAAGCTCATCGAAGCTGCTTTTAATATCATACTAATAACTTTCATACTCTCTATATTATACCTTATCACAATTATAACTTTACACATTCCATAATTATTATATAAAAAAAATAAAATTAAATTTTTCATTCATTTTAATCAACGTCCGAATTAATCATATCATTTAAAAAAAAAATTTCATATTTTCATCTTAAAATCAAAAAAATAAACATTTTTAAATAAAATTTAATTTTGTTTTGGATGTTATTAACAGGAATGTTGATGATGGGCAGAAGTGCAAGAATATATAAAGAGGATCCTAAATTATTTTATGCTAATCAACCATTCCGGTACATAATCAAAGATCGTTCAAACAATGGTTTTTTCTATGGAAGCTTAATTAAAAACTAAAATTTAAATTCGTACCGGAAGTATTTAAATAAAATAATTTTTTAAATAGTTATTGCACATTTACATTACTGTTTCTTTTTCACACCCTGTAATTAAACTTAACAGTGACGAAGTTCCTATGACGCTACGAAATATCGAAAAAAATTTAATTTTATGAAAATATTATAACAACGAATTACTCAGAACGCGACTGCGATGAAAAAAAATTCATTAATTTTACATATTTGAAGTTTTGCGTTTTTAACATTTTTAAGCGTCGCAGGAACGTCATCACCGTCTAGTATAATTCCAGTGTAATTATCTAAAATTATATAATGCAATTTTTTTGAAGGCAATAAAAAAATTTTATCATAAATTTGTGTCAAAATTTTTTTTTTTTAAATTATAAAATATTTCTGTATAATTTCTCCCATTTGTTCCAAAAAATATTTTTTCACGACTTGATATGTCAAAATTTAAATGGGGCAAAAGTTTTGACATGTGTCTTAAATAAATATTAAAATGATTAATATATTAATGATTTTAGATGTTTATGAAAGAAGAGTGGTATAGTTTTAAATGCTTTACGAGGTCCGGTCCAGTGGTACTTTTTATTGAAACTGCACGGAATTTCTTTGGGTACTGTGAGACATCCACAATCATAAAACCACATCTTTTTTAAATCTTACTTTAGATTGTGACCTTAAATATACAAATATACAGTACTGTTTGATTTCGAGAACAGATTGTAGAAAGTTCATATTTTAGAAAATTGTTTATAGGAACTTTAGGACTCGTAGTAAAGGGAAAAATTAAGTGGAGTATTTTAGAAAAATATGTTACTGAATGCATCATTTATATTAACAATTTTTATATTAAATAAATCCATAGTTTTAATATTTGAGTTGTAACTTTTAATGTTGGATATATAAAAACAAATTTATGATTAATAAACTTGATAAAATTAATTTCTATATTAAAGTCGTAAGTGCCTCTATAATAATTCTTAGTATTAAGCTTAGTAAAAAAACTATAATTTTATTTTATTAACATTACTAATTAGCAATGTAGGTATTGCAATTAACAATGTAAATACAAACTCGATTATCTATTGTTTTATTAATTTTACTTCCTTAAAATTAGATTAAGTCCTCTTTTAATAGTAGAAATTGATTACATTACTATATATTTAAACTTTTTTAGCACTTTTTCTTATAACGCACTACTTATTTTCTTTACTAAAAGAATTAAATACTATTCCTTTTGTAGTAATAAAATATAAAAATTATTTAATAAATTATTTTATTTTGTTTCAATTAAACAGCAGGTATACCTATTGCTTTGTGTTCATTTATGTCATTTGCAGAGAAACCAAAACAATTTTATGCTGATCGCCCATTTTTATATGTAATCAAAGATTTTTCTAATAATTATTTTTTCTATGGAAAGCACATAAAGAATTGATATCGAATAGCTTAAAAATGATTTAACTAAACAAGCTATTTGCTCCAGCTTTTAATATTTTTAATTAACAATTAGTTTAAGATATATCTAAAAATAAATTAATTTCCTTTTTTTCATATGGTAATAAAAATTTTTAAAACAAAATTTTATAATATACTTTTTTTTTAAACAATGTAAAGGCATGACTTTAAAATTAAAGAGCAACGATTAATAAGTGTAGTAGAGTAGACTGTGTCAACTCAAAGATATACCCGTTTAAAGATAACATATAGACATAATATTATCTGGTTATTTACTTTTGGCAAAATTTTAAACTTATCTTCATTTTATTAGACTATCACCCCTATTCTAAAGTCGGAGATAATCTACGAAAAAGTGATTCTCAACTCCGACTTGACGTTACGAAAAGTGCAAAAACCTGCGAAAGAAATAATCATTCGTAGCATATTCGTACTTCATATATTAAAATTTTTAAGGGTAAAATAACGAAAGAACTAGACATAATCAAAATATTAAAGAAACGATATGACATATCTTACTATTTTTTATTTATAATTAATCTTAAAATACTTTTTTTTCAAAATAATATTCAAAAATTATTAGATACCTACTACAAATTTGAAAACAATAAACCTCATTCTTACTTCTTAAAATAAATTCAGACGTCAAAGTTGCCATTGCAGATTCAATTGTCTACGAGGAATTGAAAATCACTAAAACTTTTTGTTCGTAACGTAGATAATTTTTCGTAGAAGTTCTACGACGGAATTTAGAATAGGGGTGATTATTTAAATAAAAAACAAAAACTTTCTCGTTCTTATGAAATTTTTAAATTGATACTTTATAACTAATGACAAAAAAATGGCTCATATTCAACCAAACGATAATTTCATCAACAATTTTTTTCCAGAAACATTTTCATATGTGTTATATACATATTTACATTATGACTCATGACTCGTTCATTTATTTGACCTTTGACCTTTTTTTTTATATCATTATTAATATAAATACAATATACACATATATTATTTTTTGTACGAAACATATTTTCTAATATAATATAAACATGGTAATGCATTATAAAATAAAATTAATCAGTCATTAAATAACCACCATTTTGTTATAAAAAAATAAATAAAAAAATGTTTTAAAACAAAAAGCATGACAACAAATTTAGAATGTGGTATAAAAATTGAATTGTCCTAATTATAAAAAAAAAAAATTTTTTTAAACTAAATTTACAATAATAATTTTATTAAATTTTTTAGGTTATTATGCATTGACACCAGTTAGTTTTCATATTAGATATAAATTTCACATAAATCATCCATTTATTTATTTAGTTCGTGATAGATTAACGAATTTAGTATTGTTTTCCGGAAATATAATAAAAATATAAATGAAATGTTTTAAAGTATTTTAATTAACTAATAATATAATATATAATAATGTATGTAATATATGCAATATGTAATAATGTAGAAATTAATAATAAAAATATAATTTTAAATTTTTTTTTAATAAATTGTTTTATTTTTCTTCAAATTAAAAAAAAAAAAATTTTAACATTCCGATTACATTAATTTAAATCTCAAGAAGTGTTGATTTAACAACAGAGACGGAGAGAGAGATGTTAAATGTTTTTATGATTAACATGAAATGTTGAAGTTCTTCTCTGTGAAGAAAAACAAATACTTTATCATCATAATATGAAACAACAGAATTTTTTGTGAAACAAATATCCAGTTTTTGATAGTAAAAATTGCCGAAAGCTCAACTCTAATACAAAATCTTGTACAGATTATGCTTCTCGAGCAGTATTAGGGTTATAGATTAATTTATTTAGAATATACTATGTTTAAATAAAAACCCAAGGCGTAAAGATAAAGCAATTAGGTTGACTCAATGATTAGAGCGCCGAAATTTCATTTGCGAAGTCCGAGTGCGAATCCTTCTGAAAATTAAAAAAACTATCTGATGGCTTTCGACCCGACTCAGTTGCCTTTCAGCATTGCTTTCAAATTATTGCTTAACCAATAATCAATTAATAAAGAAATATTAACAAAAACAAATTAATATAACAATAAAAACAAATACAAAATAAAACAAATCATTTAGTTGAATAATATAACTCACAAATATAGAAATACCTGATAATCCAATATAAAATTATTACAATAAATGACAAATAGGTTTGTATCTATTCAAAATTTAAGACATTATTCTTATAATAATATCTAATATTATTCAGTACCAAATTCCAACATGTGTCTACAGTTAAGATGGACTTTTAAGGCTAATAGGTAAACTACTATCAATTAAAAAATAAAAACACAAATTATAATTCAAAACAGATGCGATAATAAAATATTCTTAATTTAAGCATTAAAGTATGGGAGGTATTACATCGTAAAAGTAAGTATCTTTTAAATATTTTTTATTATTTACATAAGGTGGTGTCGAAAGAATCAATTTTTTTTTTGAATTTCAACTTAAGTCGATTTGAATCAACTATCGGTGTCGGGGAAATCAATTTGTGTTATTTAAAGTCGTCTGAGTCGACTTTGAAATTCAAATACATTTTTGTGTTTGAAATTACATTATGGCATTGCCGTTGTTTATGTTTAAATCTATTCTGTTAAATTTATTTTGTTATTGGCGTTGTTTGTGTTTAAAAACTTATTATTTTCAGGAAAAAATGTTTCAGCAACAGTAAACAATTAGAAAAATTAATCAATCTAATGGGAGCAACCACAAAAAACTAATTGCAAAAATTATTAGTAGTAAATATAATGCAACACAAAATAAACCGTCTAAAAACTAAAAAAAATTTTTCGATTAAATTATTTTTATAATACTGACATTTCTGTTGTCAAAAAATCAAAATTGAAACAACTTGATTCAATTAATTGAAACTAATTCAATTGACTTAGCCGACACCGGGAAATTTTTGAGTGGAATTGAAAAATGTCAAAATCAACCAAGTTGAATTGATTCTCCCGACACCACCTATAATGTGCTATTTAGAAAGCAAGCAATTTTATTTTGAGGAGATGACATTCTGGTGACATTTCTGTCAAAACAAGTTTTTAAAAATTATAAATTTTTTGTTTTTACTTTTGGGTTTTTGTTGATTTGAAGAAATAAATATATAGGTTTTTTTTTTTAATTTTGTTTGTTTTAATGATTTTATAGGGATGAGTTCTTTTTTTATTTGTTTGATTCTTCTGAACATTAAGGAAAAAAATTAAATCAGAATATTAGAAGAAGTACAAGAAATAATTCAAATACTTTTGAATCACCTGCACCATTGTAAGTAAAAAAACGTGTCGAAAATTAAAAAATATTATTTTTTGTATTTGTCAGAAAAGATTCATAAAATGAATCAACATATTTTTTATTTTAACCAACTTTGTACAACTGTAAATCTGAAATTAAATATTATAAAATTCATTATTTTAGAACATACATACATACATGCAAATTTTTAGTAAGGTACCTATATTAAAATGTTCATATGCACATAAAACATGCAAGTTAAAAATGTACCTTTATTGTTTTTTACACAAAAAATTCAAAGGAGGTGCGTTGGAGATACCCGAACCATCATTCCAATTCATTGCAAACTTCAGGGGCACAAAGAAAACACGCTTGTACCAAACTTGAAAATTCTATCTTTATTGATCTCGGAGATATGGCCGTTTGCCCTTCGTTCAATCGTAAGCTCCCAGAATCCGAGGCAATGAACCAATCTCACTAATATTCAATCCCTACATATTTTGATCAATAGAAACCTGCAGTACAAATTTCATCGAGATATTATTATCATTGAGATTTTTTGAGTTATTGTTTCTAGGGACGGACAAAATTATTATTCCTGAAATACCCATTTTATAGGTGAAGGTATAAAAATAATAAGAAATTTATAATCTGAAGACTATGAGCACATACGCAAAGTTAGATTTGATTACCTTTTAAAACTAATCGAATCTAAAATTTCAAAAAAGAGTACTTTAATAGCTTGTCTACAATGAACCCTCTCGGTTCGCTCTCTACACGTAGGTATCTGTCAAACTAAGTTAAATGTATTGAATTATATGAAAGTGTTTATAATAGACGCAGCCCTGACACAGACATTAAAAAAGTTGTTTAACTTTTAGCTTTTTCGCTTTCTCTACGTATTCAGTGTCAAATAACTGAACGGTATAGTGTCAAAATAAAAAAATAAATTGTCAGAATAAAAAATTAGTAAAATTTTTAATTTTTTTTCTATCTTAGGTTAAATAATATAAAAATAAACAATTGAAAATTTTTTAATTCGTGAAATTTGTAAACAAAACAATGTCAAAAAAAAACTGTCATGTACAATTCATTGTAGACACTTCTTTGTTGACTACTTAACGAAAACGAAACGAGGGCATTATTGTAGACAGGCTATAATGCGACCTGCAATAACATCTGAAGAATATGTTATAGTAACTTTGTGTTATTTAGCTTCTGGTAATGGTCACATTTAATCAAGATCACTTACAGTGAATTTCGAGAATATTTGTCTCTGACAATATTATTTTGTTATAGTGTTTGGATTTGAATATATTTTCTCTAAACATTCCAAGTATTTGGCTAAATAAATTCATGCTACGCTTTCAAGAATAGATAACCCTGATTTTCTTTTGAGCCTTCAATAATAGCCAATCATCACTTTTGTGATAGTACGCCTTTCAATACATTTGTATGCTACGCCTTCAAGAATAAGGGTTTGATAATGAAATAAATATAATGTATTTTATTTAAATTTGAAGTTCAGTTAAAACGTAGTGGTAATAAAATAAATATAAGGTAGTGTCGAGAGAATCAATTTTTTTTTGACTTTCAACTTAAGTCGATTTGAATCAACTATCGGTGTCGGGGAAATCAATTTGTGTTGTTTAAAGTCGTCTGAGTCGACTTTGAAATTCAGATACATTTTTGTGTTTGACATTACATTATGACATTGGCGTTGTTTGTGTTTAAATCTATTCTGTTAAATTTATTCTGTTATTGGCGTTGTTTGTGTTTAAAAATTTAAAGAAAAATTAAAATGAGTAATTTAGAAAGGTAAATAAAGATAAATAATTTATATAAATATGAAAATTTTTATTTATTATTTTCAGGAAAAAATGTTTCAGCAACAGGAAACAATTAGAAAAATTAATCAATCTAATGGAAGCAACCACAAAAAACTCATTGCAAAAATTATTAGTAGTAAATTAAATATTCATTTAACACAAAATAAACAGTCTAAAAACTAAACAAAATTTTTCGTTTAAATTATTTTTATAATACTGACATTTCTGTTGTCAAAAAGTCAAAATTGAAACAACTTGATTCAATTAATTGAAACTAATTCAATTGACTTAGCCGACACCGGGAAATTTTTGAGTGGAATTGAAAAATGTCAAAATCAACCAAGTTGAATTGATTCTCCCGACACCACCTTAATTAAAATTTGGATCTAAAATAAGTAAATAAAAATTAATAATATAATTATAAAAATAAAACACACATTTTTTTTATATATATATATATAATTTTTTACATTTTATATTTTTTTTTGTATTTTTTTTTTTAATTCTTAAAAAAAAAAAAAATTAATAAAATATTTTATTGCTTTTATAGCCTTTGTTTTTCATGTGTGAACAAAGGTGAAAAAAAATATATCTCTTGTTTTTATTTTTTTTTTTTTTTTTTTGATATATTAAATGAATATTATAATAATAGTTATTTTTTGTATTTTTTTTTTATATATATATAATTAATGTTAAAAATTGAGTAAATATTTATATAATAAACGTATCAAATTTCAAAATAAAATAATTTTATATTAAAATTAATAAAAATAAAAAAAATAAATTATAATATATTATTTTGAATAAACTAAAATTTAAACAAAAAAACAGATTTTTTTATTTCAATTTTTTTTCTTTTTTTAATTTATTTTATTTTAGAATTATGAAATTAATTCGATGAAAAATAAAATGAATTGTATATTTTCGACACTTGAGCGTAATCACAATTCGATACGATAGTAAAAAAAGTCAAGTAAGAAATTTTTTTAAGAAAATTTTAATTTGAATGTGTCTTTAAATAAATTGAAACCTACAAATTTATAAAGTATTTTTTTTTTTTGTAAATAATTTTTTTTTTTTTTTTTAATTTTAGTTTAATTTTAAAAATAAATCAAAATTTTTTTTTGTATATATATAAAAAAAAAAAAAACAATAAAAAATATATATATTTTTTTCATTTTTAAATTATAGTCTATTCACAAATAATATTATACATACACACATAATGTATATAAAATTTTGTTTAATAAAATGTTATAATTAATATAAATTTTTAGATTTTTCTTTAATTTTTTGCATTATTTTTTTTTTTTTTCTTTAAACGAAAATTTTGTAGTACAAATTCCAAAACGAAATTTTGAAAAATATTTTCATATATATATATTTTATGCACATATAATTTTTATATATAATTATGTTTAATTTTTAAAAAAATAATTTTCTCTTTTTTATGCTTTTTTTTATGATTTTGTTTTTTTTTTTTTTAATTTTGGTTTAATAATTAATAATACATTTTTTTTTTTTATTTTATATTTAATTAATTTTATGACATCGAATTACTATAAAATAAGAATATATATATATATACTTATTAATATTATATCGTACATTTATATAATATATTTTTTTTTTTAATTTATTTAATTTTTTTTTTTTTTTTGTAAAGAAATATATAGTTATGTAATTCCTAAAAATCATTATTTTGAAAAGAAAATATAAATATATATATACTTTTTTAATATATATATATACTTATTTATATATTGTATAATATTAAAATATGAATTGTAATATATTTATAGTAAAATTTTATACATTTTGACTTAAAATGTGCGCATATGCTGAGTTAAGTAATAGTAACAATATAGGAAATACATTATAAGTACCAGCACAGCAAAAAATATAACAAAATATTCAAATTAATAAAAAGAAATTTTTTTTTTAATAATCTTTATTAAAAGCTGTGTTTTAGTAGATAATGTATATATTAAGTAGAAAAAAATAGAAACATTTCTACATAAATTGACATTTTAGTTGCATAATCAAGAAACGAAGTAGAATGTATTATAATATTAGATTAATATACATTTTATTTTTTTTGCAGATTCTCTTTTTTATTTACATTTAATTATTAATTACAATTCAAAAAATTATATAACATAAAAATTTTTAATTAGTTTTCAATTACATACAATTTCTACAATATTTTATAGAGATTTTCATACTTAATTCCTAAAAGCAATTGTACAATACTTGTTAATGCACATTTTTACTCTAATTCGAATAAAATAGTTATTAATTAAATTTAGGTGTTCTGAGAGTTGAATCTTTCTAATATGAAATTTAATATATGCGAAAGTATACACCTTTCAGATCTAAGATATTTTTACTGGTTTCAATTAAATCTGGTGTATTCACACTTCTTTGATTACAACCAGTGCATTTACATATTTTAAATCACATTTTGTGTTTTCACACGAGCTCTAGTTTGGTGTCAAATATAGTCAGAGAGCAATTTTCTAATATGTTGTTTGACAAATATTTGACATTATTAAAGTTCTTCTTAAAAATCATCAGTTAATTATTTTTGTAAATTGTTTTCTAATAAAATATGTAATATTATAAAAAAAAACCTAAAAATTAGACATAAAAATTTCAATAAATTATTTTATTCTGAATTAAAAATAAAAATGTTTGTGATCAAAAATTTATTTCTTTTTATGACGAAATGATCTTAGTAGCTTTTAAAAAATTTGTAGGCTTTAAAACAATTTTAAACCTCTAAATCAGAATTACTTTAAAAATAATTAAATATATTTAAAATAAAAATGTGAATTATTTCAGAAATTGTGAATTGAAAATTAAAATTAATTAATTTAAAAAAAAGAATCTTGTAAGAAAATATCAATTTAATATGTATCCATTTATTTAATATTATTTAGAAAAAAATTTTGTTCAAATGAATTCAAATTGAATTATTAAATAATTTTTATTAATTAATATCATAAAGACAAAAAAAAAATAAAGAAAACCAAATATAATTTTCAACCCGATATGTTATTCAATTTTAATGCAACTAATTTTTAATGCAAATCAGTTAAATTTTTTCTAGTTTTATTTGTAAAATTCATATTTATCGTACGATTAGCGATTATTAATAGAGTATTTTAATGCATTTTTCTTTTGTCTTATATTTTAACGAATAGTTTTTAATTTTTTAAATAATTTTTTATATTTAATAAAAATTAAATCATTTTTTTTTTATTTATCAAAAATATTTGAATTATAATTTAAAAATTTTAATTTTTTCTTTAACAAATTTTAATTATGTATATAGGAAAAATTTTCTAAGTATTTATACGTATTCATAATATTTTTACTACATTCAATAAAAATAATTTTTAAAATTTAATTTTTTTTTTTCATTTTTATTTTATTTCAATTATATTGTATTTGAGCATTTTTGCCAACTTGTATTTTTAAATGATAACTATATACATTCTATCTATAAAAAACGAAAGAAGAACAAAATGTTTTAAAGATTATTATTTCTTGATAGTAGAAAATGAAATATAATAAATGGTAGTAATTTTAGGAAAATTGATAACAGTTAATTTAAATTTTTTAAGTAACTGACATAATAATTAGTTAAGAATTTTTCAATGGATTCATTAGGCAATAATTAACATTGTGTTCTATTGCATTGAATGATAGTTTATGTTATAAGCATAAAGTACTTAATGTTATACTTAATTAAAATCATATGGAATATGTTTGTTGAATTTTATATATTATTGCAGAACTTTAAACTTAGCTCGAAATTTATACTATCGAATCGGAGAAAATATAAATAAAAATTGTTCAATAGCAAAATATTATAAATTTAATGTTATCATAAGGGAATTATTGCATTTTGGTTCAAACGATGTGTTAAAATTTTAACAAATACGGGAAAAAGTTAAAATTGAATTGATGTATAAAAATTCGAAAAGAAGTAAAACTAAGTAATTGAAATTTGTAATTATATAAATGTTTTTTATTAACAGAATCTTTAAAAATTCTTAGAATCATAAAGAAATAAAGAATCTTTTAATAATTGGCATTTAATTAAAAATTTTGAATAGAAATTTTTATAAAGTAAATAAAATTCAAACTATTGTTCTGTGATCAATCGAAAAATAATTAAATAAAAATATGAGTAATTTCTTCAAAGATATAAATAATACTGTAAAACTTTTTTTAAAATTCCATTCTTTTTTGGAAACTACAATAGTTATAATTGAAAACATATTATTTCAATTGAAAATTAATCACAAGTATAAAAGTATTCAACTTAAATTTTGTAATTATTCAAATCCAGAATAAAATGATAATTTGCAATTTCGAAAATATTAAATACAGGCACACAAGTTTTTCTAGTTTTTTTAAAAATTTAGATTTATGAATTATTACCATTTACCACATATCGCACTTTTTTTTTAATTATATTTGATATTAATTTTTTTCTATGAAACAATTTATATATTTAAATCAAAAGTTTAATTCTCGGTTTTTATGTTTCATTGATTTTTTAAATTTCTATAAAAAAAAACAATTATTTAATAAATTCGCATAGTAATGTTTTACATTTTTTTATGTTTTTATTGGAAATAAAATTTTGTGCTCGGAAAACATAAACTTTTGTATTAATTTTTTTTTTTAATTAATTCTTATATATTTTTTTAAAATTAAATTAAAAAAAAAAATTAAAATTAATTTGTAATTTGATTAAAATTTACCATGTGTATATTAAAAAAATATTAAAATAACAAAAAAGGAAATTAAATGCGTGATTATTTAATAATATAAATGTATTAAAATATTTATTTTTTTTTTTTGGATATGATTATGATATTAAAGAAAATAATATATAATATTTATAATAATGGTAATATATGAAATTATACATATATAAATGATTAATTTAAAACTATTTTTAAATAATATTATCAGTCATTCTAAAATAATAAACTTAAATAATAATTATTAAAATATATTTATTAGTAAGTGCAATATGAGTTGTTAGTAAATAATTATCAAATAAAAATAATGAAAACATTTTTGTTTTTTTTAATTTTAAAAGTAATGATGAAATAATTAATATTAATATTGAAAATGTTTGATAAATTTTTGAAAAAATTTAAATTAATAAGTATATATCTAAAAACTTTTTTAAATTTGGGTTCTAAATTAATAATAATAAAAGTTCGTCAGTAAAAATACAGACTACAACTAATATTTTTTGGTCAGTCGATCATAAATTAAATACTGTTTTATTAATACTTAAAAATATTTTCAGTATAAAAAAGATTAAATCTTATGTAGTGTATAGGCATTACATTTTCCATATTCCTTTTTTTTATTTAATTAAACTTTAAACAGAAAAGCTCTTCACATCCATTTAGACATAATTCCATCAGACTGACCAATTCTTAAATCTTATTCAACTTAAGAAAAATAATAACTTATATTCACTTAGAATATATAAACATTCCTCAAAATACCAATTTGGTCAAATTTAGTGAGAAAATGTTAATTTTACATAAGTCCGATTAAATAAACACAAATTAATAATAAAGAGTCGTAGAAATTGAGATCATCTATTGTTTTTTATTAACTTTTCAAGATTAATTGAAAATTTTAGTAGCTGCAGCGAAAATTTATTAATTTATAAAAATTTAAACTTCAGAATATCAAAATTTATTTATAAAAATATAAATATCAAAGAAAGTTAAATATAAAAAGTTAAGTTTTAGTTTTAAAAATTTTATCAAACATTTTTTTATCTTTATTAAAAATAATTTATTATATATTTCATATAAATTTTTTTTTTTATTTTAAATTATTCTTTTGTTAGTAATTAATGATTAGTTAATTATATGGCTTTTTTATATAGAAGATGACTATAATATAATAATTAAATCTTTGTAAACTAAAATTATATTGAATGTATTTTAAAAAAAACAAAAAAAAGAAAACCTAAATTTGACAATTCTTATTATTAAATTATTTAAGTTTCTGGTTGTTTTTATTTATTTTATTCTTTGAAATTTTTTTTATATTTTCTTTAAACTTAAGTTTGAATTTAAAATTCATTTTCAGTCTTTTACAATTTATATTTTATATTTATCTTAAAAAAAAAGAATTCATTTTAAATGAATATTTTAATTACTTTTGCAAATAACATAAGTGTAAATTATTCAGTCAAATAATGGAAAAAACTTTTATTATTTTAAAAATAAAAATTTTTTAAAGATTATTGAGCTTTTATAAATTTGATAAAATGTTTTGCATTAATAAATTAATATGAAATATTATAAAATGCAATACACTTTAAAGGTGTTTTATAATGCGATTATTTCAATTTTTAATACTTTAAAAACATTTCATCAAAAATATTTTTTTCTTTTAAATGTGAAAATAAAATTTTTTTTTGATATAATTGAAAATAATTCTTACACTAAAATTTAATTGATAAAAAAATAGATTTAATTTGATTTCTTTCATTTTTTTGGCAATTTTATCTTAACTTCTAATTTAATTTCTTAAAATCTTGAGATTTTTAATTTAATTTGTGTTAAGAATTAATCCAATATTTTTGTCCGTTTTTATTTTGAAGAACCTAGTGTAACTAACACTAAGAATAAAATTGCTCAAATTAGGAATAGTTAATTTTTAAAAATAACAATGGAAATATTCGAGAACAAATTAGACAAAGAATTTCATGACTTAAATATGTTGACATGTTACGCGCCAAACCTATATTAATGTTTTTAACTAGGAGTTGTGAAAAATTTTTTTATTTTAATAACTTTGAAGTACATTTGAATTTAATTTGGTAAATTAATTTTTTTTGAATTTGACGAAGTTGATCGTTTGTAAACATTGTTCTTCCGTTTAAATTTATAAATATTACCGTTCAGTTTACTGTTGTAATGTGTAAAATAATGTTTCACTACAATTAAGTTAATTAATAAACGAAAACTTGATCTGTATTATTACACTTTAGTTTCTAATACTAGAGAAAATTTAAGAACATTTAATTTTCATTTAGTGTACAGTAAAGCTTCACTTGCGCTAAAACTCAAATGATAATTTAAAATAGTTTGAGTTAATATGGAATTTTAAAAAAGTTGCAGATAAAATAATAGATGTTTACACCTAAATTGGCAAAATCCCCGCTTATTTGAATTTTTCAAGTGCTAACAGATGAAACATTAATATAAAATAACAAAATACAAAATACTAATCCTATACAATTTTATTCTTGAATAACACAACCGAGTTTCAATAACAAAAGAACAAAAAACACATTGCGATATGATTTTTTTAATATATTTAAATTTTTCCTTGATATATTTTGATTCTATTCAATTTATCCATTTATTTTTAATTAAAAATATTGAAATTTGATTGAAATTAATAATAAAAAATAAGACGTTTATAATATATATATATTTTATAAGACTTAAATTAAAAATATTTATTTAAAGACATATTTCTTCTGAGATACTATGGTATTAGTTCAGACTTAAAATTTTTTTTATAAAGTTAATCTATAAAATAAAAATAAAAATCTTAAAATATTTCATTTTTAATTTAAAAAAATAAAAATAATAAGTATTATTTAAAGTCAACTTTTTGCTTTGCAATTTTTTTTTTAAATTTTTATTAAAATAAAATGGTTTATTTACTAGATAATGTTGGCTTTAATCCTTTGTTAAAACTAAAAAGTCTTGTATTTTTTATGTTTAATTTTTTTAATTTTTTTTTTTTTTTTTAATATATGTTTATTTTTTTTCAATATTTTATGATTATTTATTAAAAATAAAAGTATATGTAAGTAAAATAAGTAGTTTTGCTTTTTTATAAATTTTAGTTATTACTTTTATTTTCTAAATTAAAAAAAAAGTCTTGTATTGTTGTATTTATATTATTTAATTTAGATTTTAGTTGGTTTTTTAATTTTTTTGAAATGGCGATTTTCTTCAGAACAAAAAAAACTAATTTTTATTTATTTATTTTAGAGTTTAAATTGTAAAATTTTTGTATTTTTTAATTTGTTTTGTTTTTTATTTTATAAGGGAATGAGTTAATTTATATATATATATAGTTTGTTTTATTATATGATTAAGTAATTAATGTATATTCCCTGATTAATTAGATTTATAATTTTATAAGATTAAATAAAAATTAATACACACATATTCGTAATAAAATTTGTAATTAATTAGTTAAAGTCGAAAGTGAATATATAGTTAATGGGATCCAACTAAGAAATAAAAGTTATATTTAAAAAACATTAGATGATAAATTAACATTGAATATAATATTTCATTTAAGAAGTTTATATAATGAAAATAGAACTCCTTAAATTTTATTAAATATTATGATTATTCTTTGATTAATATAAATATAACTTTTATTTCAGTTCAAATTATTTCGATTTCACATTAACTTAAAAAAAACTTTAAATTTTGAATTTTGTTAAATAAAATGTAATTACAATTTAAAAACAATTATTTTTTTTTACCATACAACTAAAATATAATTAGTTAAAACAAAATTTAAAATAAGTATTATTACTTTGAATAATATTGAAATTCTGTAACGTATTAATTTAATTTTAATATTGCATTTAATATTTATCAGTTTTAACTGGTTTTAAATATAAGTTAGAAAACTCATATTTAAACGAATATCATAAAGTTTTATAGAAAGAATAAGTATATATATATATATATATATATATTTATATGTATATCAATATCATAATCAAATATTTTTATATTTTACTTTAAGTCATATTTACAAAAAAAAAAATTTTAATTTAAAAACATTAATTCAATTTTTAAATACAATTAATTACTTAATCATAATATATTGGCAGTTTTATTTTAAATTTGAAAAAAAGTTTTTTTTTATTAATATATTTAGGACTAAATTTTTAGTTTACACCAGGCTAAATCTTATATGTATAGAAATATCATACTAATATTATATAAACTACTATTGAATTTAATATTTGATTTTTCTTATTTGAGATTTTTACAAAACACAAAAACAACAAAAAATGAAAAAATAATAATTTTAAACAAATTTTTTATCTTCTGAGTTTTATGTAAAACCTAGCTTTGTGTAAACTTTCAATTAGAATTATTATAACTAGGTACTAGAAATAAACTTATCATACTAAATCATAGATGGAGTAATTTTTTTTTGTTTAATTTTTTTATGTTTAATTTTTTTTTCGTATAAATTCTTATTTTTTATTTTATTTATTTATGTAAATATCTTATATGAAGGCAGTCTTTACATTGATTTTCATTTAAATGAGTAAAAAAAACATAGTTTTTTAGATTAAATTTATAATTAAATGTTATGTATTAATAATTATGTATAATTAAATTATATATAATATTCATGAAAAAAGAAAAAAAATAAAAATAAGATATAAGGAAGAAAAATTTTTAAAAAAATATTTTTTATTTGAATTTTGCTTTTTGTCTCTCATTATCTCTAATTTGTCAAATTACAATCGTTTTACTTTTGTCAAATCTATTCGATTCCCCTAGTCAATGTCACCCTTTTATATTAATATATACCCTCATTCGTATTAAATTTTCAAATTATTAAATTTTATATTAAAAAACAAATTATTTAAATTAATGTACAAATTTAAAATACTTTTCATAAAATTTTCCATTCCCTATTCTCTTGGCTGTGAATATTTTGATCTTCGTTTACTAGCTAATTGAGGTAAATTAGCATGATGTTTACGTACATGTACACCTAAATTACCTCTTTGTTTTGATTTATATGGACAATAAGGACACTGATGTGATGGTTCTTTACCACCACATTCAACATTTTCATGACGACGTAACGTTGATTTCCATCTATATTTTTTACCACAATGTCTACAATTATACATTGCTTCAATTTCACCATTAGGACCAACTTCATATTTTGATAATGCACTATTACTGCCACCACGATCACTACCATTACCACTAAGATTATCAGCACCAATGTTTCCATTACTATTATTATTACGATGACCAGTACCACTATTATAATCATTTAATGAATATTCTAAATTTCTTAATGCATGTGCTGCAATCATTGTATATTTGTGATGTGTCTCATCATAATCACTTGCATCCATTGAAACTGATAATTGATTTGATGTATTAAAACCAGACTTAGAACCTTCAATTAAATGTATATCATCAATTTCAGGATATTTTCCTTCATCTTCATCATCATCCTCATGTTCATCAGAACTTGATTGTTCATTATCAGAATATTGATCTTTTTTCAATAGAAAATTTTGCATATATTTTGGTGGGAATTGTGGTGGTCCACTTAAACGTCTTTCTTCAATACGATTTGAACCATTACTAGCACTATTATGATCATTTTTTAATAAACCATTACTACTACCAACATTTTGTTGTTGATGTGGTTGATTTGGTTGTTCCTGATGTTGTTGACGCTGTTTTAATAATTGTTCTTGGGCCCGAATTTGATGATGAAAATTTTGATATCCATCTCTAAATAATGCTGCAGCTAATGCAGCTGCTGCTGGGGCTGTTGATAACATTGGTGGTTGTATAACAGATGGTGGTGAAACAACCACAGATGATTGAGGCAAACTATTAACAGCTGGTGAAGTGTTCGCAGGTACTATAGCTGTTGTTGATGTTGCTGGAACATTTTCACCTATTAATGGTTGGATAATTGTAGCTAATTGCCCGGCAGCAGGGGATTTATTATTAACACTTGAATATTTTATTCTAGGATGAAATGGAGCATTTAATTTTTTACTAAGATCTTTTGTGGCTACATTAAGAACAGATATTGTATTACAATTTTCTTCAATTTGTTGTTCTTGCTGATCTTGATAATGTGATGTTTCATTTGAATTTTTTGGCACTACCATTTCATCACCATTTACGTTTTTTGAAGCTGCTGTTAAATTTTCAATTATTGCTGATGCATGAATTGATGTTAATTCTTTATTGCTACCGACACCACCATTTGAAGATGGTGGTCGAATTTTAGTAGGTGTTATAGTTATTGTTGGTGTTGATGTTATTATTGATGTTGCACCGTCAGCTGACGATGGAGATTTTTGTCTTGGAAATTTATCGATTTTACTATTCTTTGGTGCGTTTGCTGCATTTGCTTTATAAAACTCAAGTAACATGTCAGATACATCGGACATTGATAATTGATGAGCTGCTGGTGGTATTGACATACCTACAGTAGTCGTTGATGATTTTCCAGATGATTCTGAGAATGAACGTTGTTGATTGTGTGATTGATGAGCTGTTTGTTGTTGCTGTTGTGGTTGGGTTTGTTGTTGTTTATTTCCATTTGTAAGTGGTAATGGACTAGTTTGTTGTTGTCGTATGATTCCAATGTGTTTATCATTTTTTACAATATTTGGCGTACATAAAGATTCTTTTGATAAATTATATCTGGATGTTTCAGTTTTAATATTTGTGCGCAAATCTAATAATTGAAAAAAATATAATAAAAAATTATAATAAATTAGTTTAATTATAAAATTTAATTATAATGTATAATAATATGATATTATACATAGTATATAATATATTTTTATTAATAATTATTGTAAAATTGATTTTAATATTATTTAAAATATTAAAAAGCAACTGACAATAATCATTTTTAAAATTATAAATTAGTTATTATTTATATTATTTATAACTGTATGAATTTTTAAATAATTAAGTAATGAAACAATATTTAATATTTGAAATTTTATTTTTTAATTCGGTGGATGTGTTTTAATACTTTAAAATGTTCAAAAAAGTAATGAAGTTAATTAGTAAGTGAAACAAAAGAAAAATAAAAAATAAATATTAATAATGCATGCAACATCTTTTTTTTTTACATTTAAAAAATAAATAAAACAAAAACGTGATATATTATTCTAAAAATTAACAACTAGTAATGTAATTATAAAATCTATTAAAGAAATTTATTTTAAATTTATGTATAAAAAAAAAAAAAAAAAAAAACAAAAATATTCTAAACTTATTACTAATATTAATAACTTATTTTAAAAATGAAACAACTTATTTTTTTGTAGTTTTTTCTTAATATTCTTTATATATTTTTCATTATTATAATTTTTTTCTTTTTTTTTGTTTACTTTTTTTTTTTTAATTTTTTTTTATTTTTTTGTATTTTATATTTTTATATTTTCAAATCTATTTAAACCTTAATAAATAATTCCATAAAACCGACTAAAAAACTTATTTAAATTAAAATAATACCAATTTAAAATAAAATATCAATAAAAAAAAAAAATAAAACTAATAAATTTTTGAAAAATTAAATATAAACTAATATAAAACAGGTGTGCAAATTGATATATAAATTGCTATATATTTGCATTATTATATAATAAACTTTTAATAATGGCAAATATTTTTTTTACATTAATTTATTATAATTTTTATTAATTATTTTGCAAAATTTTAAATATTAAAATGTTTATAAAATATGGAGCTGTTAAATGAATAATAATTAAAATTATTCCAACACATGATTTTTAACTTTATATTTAAATATTATATGCATATATTTATATATATATACATATATTTTTAAAAAAAAATATTTATTAATAAAAATTAAAAAAAAAAAAAAAATGAATATAAAGTTTTTCCGATGAACTTTCCCAGGAAAATTTTTTTTAATGATGATGGAGGATTTCTATGATGATGATAGCTTTAGTAAAAATGATTTTTGATTTCTTTTATTGATTGATTTTTGTTTTAGTTAGTTCATGGTTTTTTTAATGTTTTATTTTTGCGTTTTTTAATTTTTTTTTTTTTTTTTCAAACTTAAAAACTTTTTAGTATACGTTAAAGCCCTTTTACCATGTTTATTTACCTTATAACTTTTTTAATTTAATTTTTTTTTTTTTTGTTACTTAAACGATTATTAAATGATAATTGTGTGTATTGTATAAATTTTGTAAATTTCAACAACCAACCTGAAAAAATATATATGTTAGTATATGAATAATATGAAAAAGTGTTTATATATATTATAAATTATTCTCTTTAAATAAAAAAATTTTAAAACCAAAATGTTTTTTAATTTATTTTAATATTATAAAATACATAATTTACCAATCCGTGTATTTTTTCTGAAATGAAATAAAAGTAGAAAAACAAATATTAAATTTATATAAATAAAAATTGTTTGAACATACAAGATTATAAATATATTATAAGTAAACAATGATAAAACGTATTTTTCTAGAAATTCAACAATAAATGGTATTTTCAATAAAGATGAGAATCAAATATAAAACAACTTTAGTGAAAATTCACATTTTTGAATTTAGAATATTTATTTCCACTATGAAACCAAATAAGTTAAGCCTTTTGTTAAGATACAAAACTTATCAAAAAATTTCTTAATTTATTTTAAAAACAGTAATTTTTATTTTAATTTTTATATTTTACATCTTTTAAGAAATTTTTAATAAAGTACTTATGACAGACAACACATAGGACAAATATTTCTATTTTAAGTTTTCAAAATGCATCAATTGAAGAAAATATTAAAAACCTCAAGCTAAACTATTGCTTCATTGACTACACTACCCTCATAATATTTTATTCTTTGTCATGCCCTTTTTTAATTTGCTGTTCTTTTTTTTTTTTGCATTTTAAACATTGCCCTTGACTTTGAATTTAAATTTTATTTCATAAAAATAAAATTTTATTAATTTTTGAAAAAAAAAAGTTTAATCAAGTTAATATTTATTTAAAATTTTATAAATTTTTAATTATTAAATATATATTTATACTATTTAAGTTTATTATTTTATTAGTCTTATTTATTTTACAATTAAGTATATAACATTATAAAAAAAATGTATATTATTTCTTATATTTTAATAAGATATATATACTTATTAATTATTTAACTATTAAGTATATAATATTATTCATTTTAAATAAAAAAATTATAAATATAATAAATTAATAAATAATTTTTGAATTTTTAATGACTGAATTGAAAGTGATTAAATATAATAATATTATATTATATTAAACTATTGGTAATATTAATATTTTATTTAGAAATAGTATAACATTTTCAATGAATATTTTACAAAACATTAATATATTATATAATTATTTTATTTTTGAATAATATTAAATTTTTTTTTAATTTTAAGTTATATTAATATTAAATATTTTTAACATATTTTTAACTAACAATTTATTAAATAAATATTAATTAATATTCAACTTTAAAAACTGTATTTTTTGTAATTTATCAATTGTGCAAACAATTTAATATTTTCATAATTCAAGTATTTAATAAAACTAAAAATTAATTATAAATTAATTTAGTTATGTTTCACATTATTTTAAATTTAGTAATGTAACATTCAATTATTTAATGTTTTAAATTTAAATTTAAAAAAAAATAAATATAAGTTTTAATATAAATGCATCAAAATATTTTATATGCAAATTTTTAAATGAAAGTTTTAAAAAAACAAAAAAAAAACAAATATAACAGCACCATTTTACTTGAAGTCTTTAATATTTTACTCTGACCTATTTAAGAATTTTTAAAATGTTTAAAAGTCCTAGACAAAAAAAAAAAAAAACCAACAAAAAAAATTATAATCATAAAATTGAGAAATATGTGTTGTAAAAGTTTTTTAATTAGTTGCTTTTCGCTTTGATCGAATGTTAAGGAAACCATTAAAACTGTTTTGTATTTTATGTAACATCATTAAAATTTTAATTTTAAGTGAAATGCATTTTATATAAAAAAAAAAGAATTAAATTAGAATTTATATTAAAAACTTGTTAAATTTAAGCTCATTGTTCGAATTTCAGAACTAGATATTAAAAAAATAAATTGATACATTTTTGAAAAAAAAAAAACACCTTTAGTTATGCAATTAATTAATTGGTAAAAACTAATGCTAATAATTCACTAAGTTAAAACAGAAATTTGTTTTTAATACTCTGAATTTACCAAAAATGATTATTAAAAAAATTGTTAAATGGCAATACTACTTAGATATTTAGGAATAAAATAATTAATAAAATTAACAATAAAAACTATAGGTTAAGTTTAAATGTTAATCGAATTATATAAAATAAGCTATTTTTCTAAACTTTTATAAGCTAAGATAATTTAAGAATTTTAAAAAGAGTAAAATAAAGTTTAATAAAAAAAAAAAAAAAAATTCACTAAGTTAAATATATTTTTTAAATATGTGATACTTTTCCAAGTAACAATATATGTCAGTATGTGTTTAGATAGTAGCTAATAATACAATGTACCAATATGTATCTAGAGATAATAGCTAATGCAATAAAAACTTTGGAACTAATCAATTTGTTAATTACTTTAAGTACGATCATTTTATTTAGTTAATACCCAGAAATTAATAGGTTTATTTTAAAGTATTAATTAAACAAAATGTTCGCACTTAAAGAAATAAACTAATGGAAATAATACTTCAAAATAATACTCCACTAAAATAGGAATCGATTAGCTAGAATTAATTATAAGCGTAATTTAATAGATTAAATTGCTTCCCATTAATTGAATTTTTCATTAAATAAAATTAAAATGAAACTGTTATACATTTCCCTTCTTTTTGTAAACATTAATATACAAATTTATATATGTATATATATATACATATTATATTGTAAGCATCTGCTACAATTGTATTTTAACCAAAATATAAAATATAAAAAAAAAATATCCCAAAAACTATCCTATAAATACATTTTTCAATATAAAAGAAAAGTTTAAAATTATAACTAATACACACATACATACTTACACGAAACACCAAATTAAAAAAAAAAAAAATTTTACAAGTTATTAGAAAAAAAATGTAAAAACTTCATGAAAAGGGAGCAGGTATATATTAAAAAAAAATATATATATTGTTAAATTGTAAAATAAATTTCGAAACACACACACATACCTAAACACCATTTAAAACTTATTTCACGTTATCCTTTTTCGTTTTTTTTTTTTTTTTTTTTTTTTTTTTTATATAAACAAAATATCAAATAATTCACAATCTATTTTTATACATATTTTATATATGTATCTATCTTCTGTTGCATTTTTTAACATCATTTTGACATTTAACTATTAATTTAACAGTCATCATGCATTTATCATTTAAATTGTGTGTGTATATGTTTTTAAATTTAATATACACAATTTCAATCATACATACGAATATACGATCCTATATTGAATTCCACTGAATTGAATACATATATACAATGAAACTTCATTTATTTAAACGGATATACAATACACATACATACATAGTTGCATATAAGAATAAAAAATAAATGCAGGTAGAACTTACGAGAAACAAACTACTTACTGTATTAAATAAGTTTATTTAATTTTTATTAGGTAAAATTATATTCATGCAACTGTATATGTAAGTATATAGAAATTTGTTTGAAGAAGTTTATATTTATAATTAAATATAAAAAATAAAGATACTATTTTTGGTTAAATACAAACACACAATATGGCTTTAAAAAAAAAAAAAAAAATTAAAAAAAAAATATAAATAATATTTTTACCAGTAAATCTCTTATTATTATTAAGTATGCGCAAATGCAGTTTTATAAGTTTTATTTTAATGCGCTTTATAGTTTACCGTTTGTTAAATAAAAAATATATGTATGTATATACTTCTGTTCGCACACACTCAAACTTATTATTACAAAAATCAATTTTAAAGCAATAAATACATAATTCTCTTTGTTATTATTCAAAGGATATATTAAGTACATATTTAGATATATGTATGTATGATTTTCTATAAGTAATAAGACGAATGATATGAAAAATGAGATAAAGATAGACCGTGTAATAAAAAAAAAAAAAAAAACTAAATAAACAAAAAAATTCTTAGAAAAAAACTTTATTTTTTTTTTTTTTTAAACCTTATAATTTAAAAGAAACTTAAAGAATTCTAATAAATTGAATAAATTATTTGAATTATCTGAGAAATCCTATTAAATTTTTATAAGTATGTAATTTTTAAATAAAACAATTTTTTAAATTCTAAATTAGGTTCAAATCGATTCACAACAAGCTAGAAAAGTTTTTTTTCTAGAATGTTATGCTTAATGTAAAATATTATGGATTTTTATTAAATGTACCCTATATAAAATTAAACCAAAAAATTATATTAAATTATTTTAAATTCTAAAAAATATAATAAATATAAATTCAAGGATGACACGCAAAATCGTAAAGCGTTCCACATTTTTTAGACTTGGACACACACTTGCTACAAAAAAATTTCTGTTTGACAAAACAAACCTTCTTGTCCAAAATGTGGACACACACTCTCTGTAAAACACATTTTCACCGAATGTCCTTTCACACTAAATATTTTGACAAACAATAATCTAAACACTGAAAATCTGCTTCAACCTAACCGCAATAGAATAGACTTAATACAAAAGATAGCTAGGGATTTTAATATTTGGAATAAAATTTAGATATAATAGAAAAAGAGGAGAAAAAGCAAATTCTTAAAAGTCAAAATTAAAAATGGAAAACTAAAACGTCATAAAAAAAGTAATATCAATATTATTGCATATTATATAAAAACAAAAATTACAACATTAAAAATTTTTTGAATGTTTAAATTAAATTATACATAAGGATTAGTTAAGAAATCAAAAAAGTATTTTCAAAACTGTAAATAAGTAAGGAATAATAATGTAATGTAAGTATATAACTGTAAACTAAAAATTTAACTGTAAATAAGCATTTTGTTTAATTAAAATAATTATAAAAATAGTTTTAAGATTTAAATTTAAATAAGATATAAAAAATTGAAAGATTAATTAGAATCAGCCCACAACGGCTCTGGCAGCCGAGGACTTCACCAATATTGCATAGTTATTGTAATGCGTAATATTCGAATAAATAAATAAATATAAATTCAAACTAATTTTTGAATTTTTATTTATTATATTGTTGTATTTATTAAAAACTACATTTAATTGGTTAGAAAAATTTTCATATTTCACACACTAACGACCATTTACCCAGGCTTTCAAGTTAGTTAAGTACCTACATTAGAAATTTTAAAATCTCCTGTGAGTTATAAGAATCAATTTAAATTTTTTGTTCCAATTATTATTAATTTTCGAAATATATGTATTTATTTATATATTAATATAAATTTAGAAATAATATTGTAAAAAAAAATTTAAAATATTCAAATTGCTGCAGGTCCTTTAAATAAATGATAATATTGACAAAATGAATTCCAATGTTAATGTAAAAGTTTTTATTTAAAAGTCTATCATCAAACTTTCAAAACACATTATACTTGTTAAAGTTTTGTGGCTGGCAAACTCAGAATACAAAAATTTATATAAAAGTTTGTAAAAAAAAATTAACTAAAAATACTAGGTATATAATCAAATTTTTTAAGATTTGTTTTCTTAATTTTTATTTTACATTTGTAACTTTAAATATTAAAGAATTCCTAAAATTTATAGATAAACAGATTAGATTCTTTTCAATTCCTTAAATCACATGACTATTAAAAATTTAACTTTACCTTTGAACACATATACGTATATAAAGAACGACCCAAAAAATAGGTTATAAAAAATTATAAAGAAAGTTGCATTAAAATTTTTTTTTTATTTTTGTTTATATGTATTTGTTCAATGATAAGAATATGGAATATTTATTGCCCTGTCCTGGATATAATATTGGCTTTAATATGCTTTCATTTTCAGTTTAATGGAATTTAGATTTTATCTGAATACAGTTCAGTATGTACCTATACGCTATATTACTATATATATATATATTTATGTGCCTACAAAAATAAATACATACTAATAATAAGTATGTACATACATATATTGTACTTATACTCTCTTTATAATTAAATTTTTAAAAGATAAAATTAAATATTTGAACGAAAGTCATCCGAGTTCTAAAATATTTTATTCATCAAAATTTCCTTCCATATAATTATGTTCTTGTGTTGTGTGTGATAAATTATAATTTTTTCAAATAAAATTCATATACCCGTATAAACGATCTTTTTACAAAATAATAGTGGGGTTAAAATTATGTTCCGAATTTTAAGTAAAATTTTTAGTTTTTTTTTTTATAACTTTGTGATAACATTAAAATTTTGCTCCTCGATTATTTGAAAAACCTAAAAATGTTGTAACTGTACTGTTACATTAAATAACACTGAATCCTTTAGATTAAAATTCATTTAATTTTTTTTATTTTATGAAAAAAGGAAAAATAAAGGAAATAACGTAAATGAATAATTTTTTAAGAAATTTCCTTCGCTACAACTTTTTATTTAAAACTTTTGATAAAAAATTTTATGAAATATTTTTATAGGATACCAATGTAAAACTTATATATTCATATATAGGTACTTTTTTCTTGTGAAAATACCTATATGCTATTATAAGCATTTATATATGTACGGGTATATACCTAACTATAATATAACTGATCTTGATATAATTTAAAAATGACTAATTAAGCACTGCCTTTAAACATTAAAAAAATGTAATGTTTCTCTACGGAAATGTAATGAATGAAGTTGTAAATATAGTTTCAATTATTTAGAATTGCTACTTGATAGTAAATTCAACTGGAACAGCCATATAGAACATATAACAAAAAAACCAACACTTTATTATTTTCATTTTGCGTAAAATGAGAAACTTTCTATCAAAAACTGCTTCTTTTATTCGCCAACTTCCACAACCGATATTCAACGAGTATGTTATATATTATAAAAATCATTTAGTAGCTGATGATATTAGCCAGTATACTAATACAAAGTTAATAATTTACCTAAGAATATAAATAAACTTAAACTTTACCTTCTTGATTTTAAAATAATAAATAATCAAGTAAAACCATGTAAAACATAATTTTATTCCTAATAGAAGAAAAAAATTATATAATTAAAATAGGCAAAATAAATCAAATTCTATTTTTCACTATTTAGAACAAATAATCAAATTATTAATTGCTTATTTCATTGTTTAAAGGCGTATGATTTACTTTCACAAATCTTCAAGACAATTTTTTAAAGATTTGCGAAAGTTAAAATTAAATTGAATCGACAAATTTAAATGTTTTAGAAAATTAGTATATAGTATATCAACAAAATATATTTCTCTAAATTATAATGGTCATACAGCTATTGCTAAAACACTAAAATAACAACTTTTGTTATCTATAATTATCTTTTATAATATTATATAATTTAAAATTTTAATAAAAGGAAAAAAAAATTTAGAAGTTTAAAAAAAAAATGATATGACATAACTTAAGTGATTTTGCGAATTATACGACTATATAATAATTATAAAATAAATTTTTAACTTAAAATTCATTCCAGTTTGTTTTTATCACATTCAAATAACAAGCACACAAGTTTGAAAGAGAATATAATATATTTATGTATCTATCTTATATAACCCAATAATTAAGTTATTAATTAAATTTTAATATGTCAATATATTTTTTTTTGTATTGTATTATGTAATATGTACGTTTTTAAATGAAATTACCTTAATAGGAGCTGCTAAGTAGTTTTTGCACGTTGATTATGTTGTGACCACAACAGCATTGCCTGTTAAAAAAAGAAACATTAGTAAATATTTAAATGTTTAATATTAATTTACTCACCTTTTTCCTAAGGATTAAACTAACAGACAAATTAATTTAATTTTATAATTATTTTTTATTAATTAAATTTAATTAAATTATGAGAACTAACATTAAAATAAAACATATTTATATTTAAAAAAAAATATTTATTTATATCATAAAAATAATTATTTTAAGTTCTAAATAAATTCAGTAAAATAGAAATTAAATACTATTCAAATTTCGAAATTACAATTTCTATACATATGTAATATAATCATATTAATAAAATGTAATTTTTGTAATTAATTGTTACAATTAATAACATAAAATTTTATAATTTTTGTTAGATACGTTTCTAAGATAAAGTTTTTAAAATTATAATAATAACAGAAATAACTATTATTGGAATGTATAAGGCAGTTTAAGAAAAAAAAATCACAAAATGTTTTTATTTTATATTGTTTTTTTTTTTTTCTTTGTAATAATTAAAATAAATTATTAAAAATATTTTTTATTAATTTTGAATAAAATTAACAAATTTATATTAGTAATACTTAAACTTTAAGAATTTATTAATATATAATTAATATTAATATATCTTTAATAAATTTTTATAATTTAATATTAATATATCTCTTATTTTTAATTTATTTTTTAATTGTAATTTTAATTGAAAAAAAATTTAATAATAAAACTTTAATTCATTTACAATATCATCCAGTAATTCTTTAGTTGTAATGTTGCCCTTCTAACTTAGCTAATTGTTTTTGAACATTCTTAGTATCAAAATAAAACTAGACATGCACTATTAATTAAACTTAAATTATCAATTACCATTTAATACTCAAAGTTTTTTATGCTGTACTAACAAAATATAAATTATTTAAAATATTAAGTAATTATTTAATTCAAAAATTTTTAGGATAAAAATTAATGTTTTTGCTTTTTAAGAATTTAATAATTATTGTTACGTATATGGAAGAAAAAATAATGATGGCATTAAATCATTATCATTATAAGAACGTTTAATTGAATTTATATTATGAATTTTAGCTAAATGTCTTTTTAAATCTTCATTTCTTCGATACCTTGACGGACAAATATCACAACAAAACTTCGGTGGAACCCCAATACATTCGTTACGAATATGCCGTTTAAGATGTGCTTTTCTTAAATAACTTTTTCCGCATACACCGCATGGATATCGTAATTGCAGACTCTTTAATAAATCTAAAACGAAATATTTAAAAAAAGAAAAAGAAAATAAACTAGCATAAAAATATGAATATTTCAAAATATTAAAAAAAAACAGCAATTTAAAAATTAATATAAAATAAATTTAACGATTGCACAAGTAATATTTAATTATGAGTTATTACATTGAAACTATATTTAATTTTAAATTTGAGTAGAAAAACCCTAATTAATATTTTGAAATTATAAAGTAGAAAATAGCGAAAGTTAGAAAATATGCAGAAAATTAAAAAATGAAATATTTAAACTAATTAAATTATAAGTAAAATTAAAAATTAAGGTTAGAAAAAAATAATATATTTACATTTACAAAAAAAAATAAGTTTTATTTTTTATATTTGTGTTTGAAAATAAAGAAAAAACCATTTTTTATATTTAATATCTCTATATTTTTTAAAATCCTTCTTTTTTTTTTTTTTGTTTTATTTTAATTTGTTTTTTCTCTTCAAAATTGAAAAGTAGAAATAAACTCTTTATGCTATACAAAATTATATTAATTATTGTTATTAATATTAATATTAAAAAAAATTATGAAAATTATATTAACTTTTAATTATTTATATATAACAGTAAAGTAAGTTCCAACTTATTGCAAACAATTTGTTTTCATAATAACAAACTTTGTTTTATTGAAAATCAATGAAAAATAATCAATAAAAACATATTTTGAATCCTTTTTTTTTTTTAATTTAAGTTATTAGTTTTTTAAATATCTGTTTGTTTTCTAAGTAAATATATGAAGTAAATAATAGCGAACAGCAATGTACTGTTTCTATGCAAAACTGTTGGCTTAAAATTTATTTATTCCTTAAAATTTTTATTTCTAATTAAATAAATATACCTTTCATATATTTTTTACAGACTAATATTTAAATATAAGTTTTTACCAATAAATTATTATTGATAAAAATCTAACTCAATCTGAGCAATATTATTAATATCATCAACAAATGTAATCAACAACTAGAAAAATAAAAAAAAATTAGATTTTATAATTTAATTTTAAGTATAATAACTTAAAACAAAAATCAACCAAGAAATTAGAAAGAACTTCTTTATATATTCATTTATAAATAAAAAAAAAAAAAATTAGAAGAAAATAGGAAATTTTAAATTATTACAATTTGCTTCGATAGCTGTTAGTAAAATAATAGTAATAACTTTATTAAACTGGATTTTACAAAACTAAAACTTAAATTTAAAAGAAAATTTTTCAAAATTACAAAAACTAAAAAGTAAAATTACTTTTTACAACAATTAAATTTATTATAATAAAATAAACTTTATGAAAACTATTAATATACAATCATACAATTTTTGTATTTTAAAGTTAAAATTTATACAATCTTTAAAAATTAGTGAAAAAAAGAATATAATCAAACTTTATTTCATCATGTTCTTTAAATTTTTAATTTCTTTTCTTTCCATTAATAAAAATAATCTATAACAATCCTTAAAATGAACATTAAATAATCAGATCAAATTTTAAATGAAAATTCAGACTCAGTTTATTAAAAAAAAAAAACAAAAGAATTGAAAATTATTAATATGTAATTTTTAAGTTTTAAATATCAAAAAGAGATAATTGATTTTGTCCTAACTATATAAAGTGTTTTATTAAAGTCATTTTGTTTTTTAAATTTTTATTTTATTTTTATGAATTTATTTTAGTTCTCCTTGAAAAAAATTGATTTTCTTTATATAAACTATGAAAAAATTTAAATTTAATATATTTTAAAGCTTTTGAATTTATATATTTTTTGTTAAAATTCTAATTTCTTTTTAATTTAGTTAATTTTTCTTACTCTACATTTATAAAAAATTTTTAAAAAAAGAAATGGGCGACGTTAAAACACTATTTTAATAAAATTAAAAACCATATCTATAAAATTATAAAATAGCAAATACTTTGATGTACATAGAATATTAAACGGAAAACAACTTTTAGTTTTTAAAGTTAAATTTGTAAAAAAAAATTTTTTTTAAACATATTTTCAATTTAAAATATGTAATATTTATCAATGAATAACCATTTATAAAATATGTTCTGCATTCTAAGGTTTATTTAACTTTAAAGTTTTAATATTATTTATAAAATTTACAGAAAACTGAAATACGAGACTAAATGCGCCTTCAGTTGGATCATTTAAAAACAAACTAATAATAGATGTAAAAATAAATCATCACTAATATCTTAATTTATTACTGATGATAAAATTAGCATGAAATTTTTTTATAGGACACAGTATTTTTTTATTTAAATTTTTGTTTTGATCAGTAATTAAAAAAGGATAAACAATATTAGTTTTTGTTTTAATTCTACAAGACTAAAGTAATAAAAAGATATTAATTATTTTTTTTTTTTTGGTTTTTTTAAGTTATTTATTTTCTACTATTTGTTCAGTGAAAATTTTTTTTTTTTCGAGAAAAAATAAGAAAAAAAAATAATTTATCTTTAAGTATCTATCAGTTAGAAAAATTAATTTTATTTAAATTAAAATTTACGTCGCTCTTTTTCAATTTTCACAAATAACAAATAGAAAAATTTATTTTTCTTTCTAATAATTTGTATTCAATTTTTAACATTTTTTAAGTTAAACTTTTAAGGCAAAAATTGGAATTGTTGTATATGTTTTAAGTTTTTGAAAATTTTAAATTTTCTGAAAATAATTTTTTTGTTGTTTTTAATTTTGTTTTTTAGAAGCTAAAAAGTAATTTGATTTATTAGGAAACATATAATAAGAAAAATTTATTAATATTTTTTTAATAAGTTTGTATATTTTAATTAAATATAATTTATTTAATTTAAAAATATTTTCAAATCTATCTATTTATAATATATTCTATATATTTTTTTAAAGATTTTTATTTTTTTTATATATTAAAAAGTCGAAAGGAATTTTTTGTTATCAAAAAAATTTATTTGTTTATAAAACTAATCATATAAATTTTTTTAATAACTACTTTTAAATATTTATTTTATTTTAATTCTAAAAGTACTTGTATTTAGAGAAAAATTGTTAATTAAATAATTGAATTTCCCTGAAATTCATCATGTATTGTTTTAAGCAAATTCAACTTTATTCTTTTAAATTTCAAATATTAAAATCTTTTAAAATTAAAGTGTATACTTTTGATTAAATTGCAATTCAAAATCATTTTTAGTGAAAAAAAAATGATTAAGTTTTGCACTATATTAATAATTATATTTTATAGTACACGTTATCTAGTCAAATTATTTTTTTCTTTTAAATTAAGTCAGTAATTTACAAAAGAAAAATAAATAAAATTTTTAAGATTTTATTTTTAATATAGGAAACAATAGAAAATACTTAATAAAAATTTTTGTTTTTTTTTTTAATTTTTTAATAATTTATTTTTATTTTATTTTTATTGTATTTTTATATTAATATTGAATGTTCTTTTCGCATATGTTCATTTAGAAATGCTTGTGAACGATAATTACGTGAGCATAATGGACAACGATTGACTTCATACGATCGAGTTGCTGCCGGTTTAGAAATATTACTACCAGCAGTACCAACAACTCCACCAATACCACCACCTCCACCACCAATAACACTACTACTAACACTTGGACTTCCAATTGACGTTATAGTACTTCCTTCATATGTTCTTGTACCTGGTTTTTTTGGACCGATATTACCAATTCCTCCTGTAGAGTGTATAACATTACTACCACAGCAAGTTGAGGTAGATGGAGATGAGCCTGCAGTCCCGGAAATAGCAGTTGATAAACAACTTAAATTTGGATTTCGACATTTTAACAAAATTCCTTCTAAAGTTTTTGGTGATGATATCGACGCTAATTGTCTTAAGGCTACTTTAATAGCTGACTTATCTGGATCAATCGAAGAATCATCATTTAAAAGTGATTGTTTTGGATTTACGTTTTTTGAAATTTGTGTTGATAGTCCGGATGTAAAATTTGTTGAAGAAATTGAGGATGATGATAATGAAGATGTATTTTGTGTTGGGTGTTGTTGTTCAAAATTTCCGCCAATTACTACCGATATAGGTGGCGGAGATGGGCTCGTTGATGGCGATATAGATTCTGAATCGGAATTTTCTTTTTTAATAACATCAGGCTTTAATAGATTTTCTTCTGGTACAAGACGAATTATTGGTTTATTATTTGAGGAGGAATTGCTATCTTCAGTCGAAATATTTGCTGAGGAACGAGTTCGTATTCCACTTCTTTTAACCAGTGCAACTACTGATTTTGGTGAATGTGCTGATAAATCTACAAATAAAAATTAAATTAAAATTAGAAAAAAAATATTTTGTGTAAAATATATATATATATATAAAATAATACATTATGAAAAAAAAAATAATAAAAAGAGAAATAAAAAAAAATAAATAAATAGTTTTTTTTTGTTAATCAAATAAACTTTAGTAATAAAATTAATTAATTGCAGTAGTAAGAAAATGTATATTCACTGTTTTAAAAAAAGCTAATTTTTTAAAATCATTATTTTATTTTGTTTTCTTAAAACTAATTTTATTTGCATTAATTTATTACACAATATGTATTTGGAAAATGAAATATAACATTTCGTTAACTTTAATTATTTTTAAATATAATATGTACATAATTAGAGATACTTTTTATTAAACTACATTAAAAATTTTGCTAGAAAATAAATAAATTTCATATTAACTTTTAAATTTTTAATTTATATTGAATTAAATAATATTATGATTTTTTAAAATATTTTAATATTGAATATTTAAGGAGTATTCCAATATAAAATATTGAAATATTCCTAAAATAAAAATTCAAAAAATTTAATTTAGTTACTTTTTTAAACGAAAAATTATATAGATAAAAAAAATGACAATATTAAGATTTAATTCAATGGTGTTAGAAATATTTATCTTCTTTGTATTCGAATTTGAAAATCTTGTCGAATATTTTTATTAAAAATGATTAAAATTAATGTAATTTTTACCATTAAAACACGCTTTTAACACTTTTTCATATTACATTCTTTATAATATTATTTTAATTTAATTATTTAAATTTACAATATATAAAATTTTAAAAATCATTTATACTAGTGATGTTTTGGATTTTTTAACGATATTCCATTTGAAGGTTTAATGTAATTAACCTGAAAAAAAAATAGGTTAATAAATTATAAACATTTTTATAAATGTAATTTACACTTACTAAGTTTCAAAATTATAACTATAAAAGACTTGTGTTAAGATTGCTTACTTTTGTTATAGCGTTGCTAATACATATTCTTCAACTTATATATTGTTTTTCAAAAAATTAAAGCTTCAGTTTCCTTTGTTTTCAATAATCCTATTAATATATTCTCAACTATTGTATACATAAATAATATTCATAATGTTATTTTCTTAATAAAATATTTTTAATTAAAATTACTATTAAAGAACTCTTAAAAATTTTTAATTAAAACAATTACTTATTTCAAATTATTTTATGTTATTCAAATTTTAAAAATAAAAACTATTTAAAAATATGTTTTTTAATTATTTAATAGCATAATATTTTAATTTAATGATTTTTTATACTAATGGCGAAATTAAAAAAAAAACGTAATAGTTTATAGCAAAGAATAGTTTTTATTTTTTTAATATGACAGTTCCTATATAAAATTAATTGATATATTGAAATGTATTAAGCTATACCTTAAAAATTTTTAAATTTATTTTTTTCCCTTTTATTTAACCATCATTGTTATAAATTCAATGATTACAATATCATTTCTTAAAGTACAAATTATTGTATATCGAAGAACTAAAATATATAAAAAACTTTAAAGCAAAACTGATTTAAATTAATTTTTCATTAATAAATAATAACATAATAAATCTCATGTAATTTGAAAAAGTATATAAAAAAAACAAAAAAAATTTATTAAGTTTGTAGTAGAAGTTTTTAGAATCTGACAAATGCATATTAATAATTACAAGGTATGATTCAAATTTAATAAATTAAAAATAAAAAAAACATTTTTATATTATAATTAAAATTATATTTAAAACATATTAATAAATAATCGTTGTTATTTGATTAGTTCCAAATCAATTAAAATATCTTTATGTGCTGTGCTTTCTACACAAAATTTTTGAAAACATAATCTGCAATCAAAGGAGTTTTTAATCACCGTGTCATTTTTACATTTTTATTCAGATGATGTAAAAATAATTTTGTTGTTGAACAAAACCTAAAACATTTTTTACATTTGAAATCATATTCAAATTCTTTTCCGTTTTTATAGTTTTTATTATTGTTTAATTGTTGATATTTATAATTCCGATTCCAATCATTGTCGTTAGATAATATTAACGTTGTATTCTGTTTTTTGATATTTTTGTTCAAAATTTCCTCTATATACTGTCGTTATGGATGATAGAAATGGTATTGTCGGCAATAATTTTAACTGTGAATCTGAGTTTTTTTTGATAACATTGGAGCTTCAATAGATTTTTTTTCTGATGCAAGACTAATTATTAATTTGTTTATATTATTATTTGCAATTGACAAGATTGCTGAAGTAGTTGATTTTGATGAAGATTTTGATTTATCTACAAATAAAAATTAAATTAAAATTATTAGAAAAAATATATCTTGTTTATTTTAAAAATACATCATGTGAAACAAAAAATTATAAAAGATAAAAAAAAGAAATAAATAATTACTTAGTTCTTTTTGTTAAAAACTAATTGTAAACATTATTTATAACTGTAAAAACATAAATTTTTTTAAAAATCATTAATTTATTTTGATTTTCTTAAAACTAATTTTAACTTGAATTAATAAATATGTAATTTTTAAATGGAAAAATGATATTTCGTTATTCTGACTATAACTAATTATTTGCTATATTGAAAATATTGTTACAAGTATCATTTAATATTAAATTAATTTTGAAAAAAAGTTAATAATATTTTAATTACAATATATTAAGGTATTATTATATTTTCTGGTTAACTTTATTGAAATCAAATGAGGTCATTATTTTAATGAAAAATTACATTAAAAAATTTGCCAACTCCGGAACAAAGAATGAATATACTCTAACTAATGTGTCAGACAAATATTTATATTTCAATAGGTATTATCAAAAAACACGAGTGAACGACGGAATATATCATATGTACGAAAGAAATTTTCAATAAAATAATTCGTTTTACCTTTGTTCATGAATCATGAATCTGACACTTCGAGACGCGAGAATGATGTGCCAAATTGCGTTCACAATAAATTATTTGTATCATTAAAAAAATTAACTTAAGGCAACAACTCCTGTGAAATTTACAATGTATCTTCTAGCGAATATCGAAAGGAAGACTTGTGTAGACGTGTAATTTTCTTCATTGTTCTTACAATATAAAATTTAAAAAAAACAGCTGAACCTAGTTTTAAAATTACCACCGTCTGGATTGTCGAGCCACACTCATATAATATTTTATTTGTTAAAATATTTTTTATTTTTTGTGGTTTTGATCTATTTAATTTGCTTACTGCTAAAGATAGAGGTAATTGTAAATATTTTTGGTTTCCAATTCTTCTATAAATCAGAAATAACATTTTTGTTTCAACAGAACACTTAAGCTTAAAACTTTCTTTCTAAAAATTTTTAAATTAATTACTTAAATAATACTTAAGCATAAACAAAAAAAAAATTTATTCATGTATTAACAGATTTCCGGTTTTTTTACCCACATTCTATTTGATGGCTTAATAAAATTAAACTGCAAAAAAAAAATTGATTAATTAATTTAATTAATTTTATGAACAAATAAATACTTACTAACACTCACTTTTTTTAGGAAAAATTATGAACCAAAGTTTGATGTTGAAGAAACATTACATCAGTTTCTCTAATTCTGTTTTCATTATTTACATTAATTTAAGTATTCTTCTGGTTTCAAATCTTGGATACTCTTGGTTAACCATAATTAATCTTTACTCTAAAATTTTTACCTTTCTCTTAATTTAAAAATTCCTTAAATTATTTCTTAGAAATATTTATTAAAAATGAAATAGACAATAAAACAAGTATTTATTTAAGTTTTAGAGCAAGTTTTTATCAAAACAATTAAATGAAAATTTAGTTCTTTTTTTTTTACAATTTTCTTTAATTTTTATATAATTTAATTTTAAACTAACTTTTACAAATAAAAACAATTTATAATTATTTAATAACATTTTTTAATATTGACATAATTAATTACGTTAAAAATTTTATTATTATATATATTTTTATTTTACAAAATAGGTAAATTTAAATTTGACAAATAAGATTTCTTAATAAAATTGATCTTAAAAAATAATTTTAATTTAAAAAAGGTTTAAAATAATACGCAAAGGATTGTTTTTATTAAATGAAATTTATTGAAATAATTTAAGCATTTACGAAAATTAAATCATGTTCATTTATAATATTCATATACATTACATTAAAATATAAACTTTGATAAATGAATCATTAAAAAAAATAAATTAATATTTTCGAAAATAAACTATTTATTTAACTTTGTTTGCCCCTTTTTTTTAAGAATAGAAAGACAAATGAAATAGTATGATTACATCCACGTTATCTAACAAAGATAACAGGACTTTTGAAAAGTATTAATTAAATCATATACTTCGATATATTAAAGTTCATTATAAGTTAAATACTGTATCTTATAAAAGAAATACATATTAATTTCCATTCTCCTCTAAAAGTATAATTTATGTTAAAATAATGTACCAAAACATATGAAAATTAATAAAAGAAACTTATTTCCAACAATATTTTAAAATAAATTATATTACAATATGTAATCGAATATCTTGAATAAATACCTCATTTTTTTTAACATCAAAAATTAATTTAGCATTAATTCTGTTAATTAAAGTTTATATTAAACAAAAAAATAAATATATAGATAATATTATTTTCAACCATCGCTTATCATCATTATTTTTCAAAAAAATATAAATTAAATTCGTTCAATTTATTTTTATGTACTCTTTTTAAATGCTGTTCTAAATTCCACTTTCTGAAAAATTTTCTACTACATAATTTACATTCAATAGTTTTTTCAACACCACATTCTTTATTCATATGTCGTAACATTATATTTTTTGTTGAATAAAATTTGCCACATTTTTTACATTCAAAATTATATTCCAATTGTTTTTTTATTTTATATTTTTCTATGTTTGGATTTTGTTTTTTTCGACGATTACGATTTCGTTTCCCAGATGGTGTTGGAAATAGAGGTAATGATGGTGATTTTATTAATAATGGTTCGTGCAATTCTTTTATATTTTCATACATTTCTGTTTTTGGCATCAAAATACCTTTTCCAAAATTTTCCGACGTTAAATTAAAAAAATCATTTCCAAAATATTGTAAATTGCACAATTTGTTCCAAAAACCTGCAAATTTTATTTTAAAATATAATTAAAAATATAAACAAAAATAAATCATAAAATAAAACAAAAATGTAATAAAAGAAAAAAAAAATAAAATAAATAAAATAATTAAAATAAAATAATAAACATATAATATGCACTCTCACGATATTAACACAAAATTTTCTACAAAATAAACATGTAATATTTAATAAATTATTAAATCTGGAACAAACAATACTCTAAATAAACAAACAAATTATTACACTAAAATAAACATCAAAATATTACTTTCTTATAATAATAATAAAAAATAAAAACTAATTAAACAAATTAATTTTTTCTTTCATAATTAAATTAAATTTGTTACTGTAATATTACAAATTAAATATTAAACAGGTTTAAAAAAAAAATGTGTTATCTTTTTTTTTATTAAATTTAATCTTATATTTTTATAAAATTTTATTTTTGCATAGGTAATAATTATTTTTTAAATTTTTCTGTTTTTCTTTTTTAATTTTTTGTTTTAATTTTATACCTTTGCAATAACCATGTATTTTTTTTATTCATAATTCTGTCCTTTCTAATAATTCTGTTTTTTTAGATCTCAAGAATATTTAAGATTATATTTGAATTATGTATTCCTGTTCCTGAAGAAAGAAAATAAAATTTTTATATTGATACATACTAATTTTTTTTTAAAATTAATATTAACAAAGATTATTAACATTTTTTAAACAACAAAAAAAAAAAACAACCGGATAAAATTTTATTATTTTTATATTATATATAATATAATATAATATTTTAAATTTTATTGCAATTGAAACCTTAACAATAAAATTAAACCTATAGATAATTGTTTTATTTTCAACAAAATTTATATTTTTTTTTAAATTCTGAGGAGAGTAACGAAATAATGATAAAATGATTTTTAGAAATTCAATTACAATGATATATTGATGGAAATTAAATTATTAACATACCAAAACCTAATACGTAATGTTTAAAAATTTTTTAATTAACTTAAAAAGATTTAATAAAATTAATAGATTTAATAAAATTTGTCAAAAACATGTATTTTTACCACAAAACTATAAAAATTTTAAATAGCACTAAAAATATATTTTTGTACTAATTATGTTTTGGTAATTTGTTACAAAATTAAAATATAAAGTAATTTTATTATTATCTCGTTTGTAAAAATAGCGATAATTAATATTATATAAACATATAACTTTAATACTTTACTGCATTAGCAATTTATTCAACATTATGAAAAAGAAAATTATTTTATAACACAATTTATAAAAATTTAATTAAAAATTTTTTATAAATTATAATTAAATTTTAAGGCTTGACTTTTGTGTGAAAATTAAAACAATTTTAAAATTTTTTTTTAAATAAAAGTATTGAAATAACTAGTTATAGTTTGTAAGAAATTAGATTAACACTGTTTTATTTTAACACATATTTAAAAAAAAATGTAATTTTTGTACTTTTTTTCGATTTGATTTTATTAATATCAAATAAAGCGTTTTGAAATTTCTATAATTCCAAAAACTTTAAAATTCTACTTTAAAAAAAATGCAAAAAATATAATTTTGAATTCTTTTGTTAATTTAATTGATTTTTGTTGTTAAATTAAAAAAATATTATGTATTTTCAAATTCTTGGTATTTGTAAAAGCCAATAAAACTAATATAATTTTTTTAATTATTATATTAAAAAAATAAATCTGTTAACATTAATAGAAGATTCGTCATTGAATAAAACAATAATAATGAAAATAGTAATAATAATATTAGCGAACATTAAAAATGTTATCTTTACTGATTTTTATATATTTACACTAAAATATATATAAATAAATTTTAAACAATCCTTTGCAAAATGTCAATAAATTTAAACAAAATCCTAAAATAGAAAAAAATATATTATTAAAAATTTCAGTAATAATACTTTACTAGTTTTAAACCCTTTTTTTAAGTTAATTTTAGACTAAACTATTGGCGGGTATTTGCATTCCATTTACTATTCTAAATATAAGTATTTGCTATTTCAAAATTAATAATTAATTAATTTAATTCATTAATTTTTTTTTAGTCAAATATCATGTTTTGCACTTAAAAAGCTGCAAATGACTTAAAAGAAAAAAAAAAACAAAAAATAAATTAAAAATTTAAAAAAAAAACTTAAAATATTGAAACAGACTTATTCAATTAATTGCATTACTAAACTTATTTTAATTACATTATTTTAAATTTTTTTCTTTTAAAGACTTCTTAGTATTCCTTTTAATATTTTTTTTTATGAAAAAAATCAAATTAAATTTATTTATGTATTGTTGCACTGAAATTTTAGAGTTCCGTTTATTCAATGACTTCATAAACATCAGGATGTTTTTGTAAAATATGTTTTTTCAAATCAGATTTATATTTACTTCGATGTGTACAATAATTACATTGAAGTGATGGTACAACACCACATTCGTATATTTTATGTCGTTTAAGAGATCCTTTTATTTTATAAGGTTTACCGCATTGATCACAAACAAATGGTAATTCAGATTTAATTTTAGTTGCACTGCAAACTGATGTTATTGTTATTTCTTTGTTTTTAATCTCAGATTTATCATATTTTCCTTTTGAATTTGAAAATTGTTGCAATTGATGTGTTTGCTGTTCCTGCTGCTGTTGTTGTTGACGCTGTTGTTGAATTTGAACTGGTGTTGCGGGTATTTTAAATTGTTTAACTGTTGATGTTTTTGGATTTGAAATGACAATTTTTCCTTTTGTTGTAATTGATTTATGCGATTGTTGATGATGATTAGATGTTTGAATAGACTTTATTGTTGTTTCTTTATTATATTCCTCAGATTCTTGTTCTAAATGTGTAATATCAGTATACATTCCAACATCATCAGAAATATCACTGCTACGTCGAGATTTTATATGTTGAGATTGTTCATTTTGATGATGATGATGCTGTTGATGCTGCTGTAATTGTTGTTGTTCATGAGTTTGTAATTCATGTAATTGTTGTGGAGATATTTCTTCTATTGCTTCAATTGTGTGAATTTCTTGTACCGTATAATTTGTTTTAATATCTTTATCAGTTTTCATTGATTGTGTTGTTAAAGTAGTACCAGTTGTTGTAGCTGTTACAGTTGGTATTAAAGTTTGTAATTGTATATTATTTTGAAGACCAGCACTAGCTGCCATTGAAGCTGGAATTTGTAATAATACGGTATGTGTTGTTTGTGGTGTAACTAGTGCTGTAGAAGTTGGCAATGCTTCAACTAAAGTCCATATACTATTACCTAAAAAATAAATAATTTATTAATTATAAATATAAAACATTTAATTAATAATATTTATTCAAATAATCAAGCAAAAAAAACATCTTTAAAATAAATAAGTAGGTATTTTAAATTACAATTATTTTTTAATATATGACGCAAGTGCTAAATAATTTATTTTCTAAGCAACATAAATTTTTAAAAGATATTTTGCAAAAAAAAATATATTGTAAATACTTAAACACTTATTTTTGCTATACAAAATTTCTAGAACTTTTATTAATAAATTAAACTCATTTATTTTAAATTTCATATTTCTATACATTTATTTCTTAACACCTTTACAAAATAATATGACTAAAATTTGTATAAAAAATTAAAAAAATTTTAATTATTTTTCTTTAATTTTATTTCTAAATTGACATTAATTTTATAATATAAGGTAAGTTTAATAAGATTCTTATTGATTTATAGCCATTAATTGTAAATTAAAATTGGTATTTAATCTAATATTAATTAAGGAATATTATAAATTAAGTATAAACTGTAATTTAAGTAAATAAAATTACTTATTTTTTATATGTTTTTTCTTTTTATATGGAAGTTATAGAAATGTTTAGCTGCAGATCACATAAATAATAGGAAAATATTTAAAATCAAGTACCGCATAAAATTATAAAAACAATAAACGACATAAATTAACTATAAATAATAAGAAATTAAATTCAACTAGTGAAAAAAAATTAATTTCAGCTTTTATTTCCAAATTTTTATTTTCATATTATATAAAAATATAATTTCATTAATTTTTATTTTTCAATATTATTTTTAGTTAAGCTCTATGGGATGATTTTTTTTTTGTTTTTTGGAATGATTATTTATTTATTTTTTTAATTTTTTATAAAATTAACTGCAATCATCATCTAAATTATCAATATTATTATTATTACTACTACTATTAGTAGTATTGTCAAATCTTATTTCGCAATCAACATCAATATTATTATAATTATTCTGATTTAATATATTTCTTGTATTTAGTAACAGTTGGTTTTGCATTAAATTATTATATTCATCTGGATGTAATCTAGACATGTGACGATATATATGATCTTTACGTTTTGTACGATAAACGCAACAAGGGCATCCAAATTTTTTTTCTTTGGAACAATAAATAACATGTTTTTTAAATTTATCTTTTGAATCATAAAGTCCCTTGCAACGTGGGCATTCATATTCACTTTGATTACCAAAATGATGTAGATGATGTTGTTTTAGTTGTGGTTGTTGTTGTTGCTGATATGTTAAAAATTTTAAGTTTTCACTACCAGAGAATATTGAATGATCTGTATAATTTGTTGCCAAAAGATTCTCTAAAATTGGAAACATTTCTAAAATAAAGTAAAAAACAAAAATGAAAAAAAAAAAAAAACAAAAAATTGTATTAAAATTATTTTCAAATATTTTCAACTTAATTCTTTGTAAAACAAACAAAAAATAATTCCCTCATACTTTCCATTTATTTCTTTACATATTATAATTTAAAACTTTAAAATATTCCTCCCAATTTTTATTAATCACCTTTCCTTAATATAATAATTTTATAGAATTTTAATATATTTGATATTTAAATTTTTTTTGTTTAAAATAATTTTGTATTTAATTTATTTTCGAATAATTTTTACGAAAATAGCAAAAATTAATATAAACCATAACCTTTTGTTATATTTTATATAATATAAAATTTTAAAATTTATGTACAAATATTGATATTCAATACAAAATTTATTGTATATGTATAATTTTTTAAATACTTTTTTGTTATGAACTTATAATAATACAAATACTTATTTGTAAATGTAAACGACTCGATTTCAGTAATTTGGTACAGAGAAAACTATTTCAACTAACTTTGGTTTAAAACGAATGAAAATATCTTTTTTCAACTTATGATTATTTAAAATTTTTCCCCCCATTATTAAAATGAATATTTAAATCTTAGATATCTTATTATTTTTAAAAATATAAATATAATACAAAGTGTTTCAAAATATTTGGTATATATGTTTTAAAATAGTTATGATCTAATAGTTGTTAAAAGATTATTTCGTTTCTTTTTACATACAATAAGTTGCTAATTGTATTTAATTACTATTGTATTAATAAAAAACTAATATCATAAACATGAAATAAATCTTAAGTTTATAAATTAGTAATTTTGGTTTATAATTTAAAATTAAATATAAAAAATAAAAAATATGGTTAAAAAAAAATAATGTAAAATAATTTTAAAATGAAGAAAAATAAGACTATTACGATAATAATGGTGACTAGAAAATAAAAAAATTAATAGTTATTTAATTTTTTTTGTTTTTTTTAATAACTTTTATTTCTTACACACGTATGTATATAAATACTTATCTCTAAATTATCACAAAATTAAAAATAAAACCGCTAAATTATTTATTTAATTTTTCTCTTTCTTAATGTTTTCACACTTATTATTTTTAAATCTGCATTTTCATTTTGTTCTATAATTAACTTTTGATGTCGTTCTATATGCCTTGGCAAATTTCTTCTTTGTGTTACTATTTTTGGGCAAAATGGACATTGTGCACCCAAACCACATTCTTTCATATGACTTCGAAAAGCATTAATTTTTTTATATTTAACATTGCATCGTGGGCATATGTATCTTATACTACCATCATCCATATATAATATTTTGGGTTCTTCTCCTTCCCAATCTGAAAATATTTTCCTATATTAGTTTTATATTTAAAAATTTTATAATAAAATATTGGTTGAAGTTAAATATTTATATATTTATATATATAAATTATTTTTTGAAGAGATATTAGTACAAAATTAAAGAATAGACTTTTTTAAACTTTTTCTTTTATTTTATTTGAATTTAATATAAAAAATTTTTTTTCTTACATATTAAAAGTTTATAAATTATTGAAGAAAAAAAAGTATTATTTTAACAAATTAAATTAAATCTATTAATTTCTTTTATAAAAAAAATACTCATATATATAATAATTTGAAAAATTTCAACAACAATGTATTTAGTAATTTGAAAAGAATGTTTTGTCTAAATATCGCCAACAATGTTAAATATATTACTCTATATTTATTTTAAAATTAATATTTTTGTACAAATTTCATTAGGAAAATAAATAAATATTCATCAATTATAAAAATCTTCATTTGAAATTTCCTTAGTTACTAAAAATATGAATATTTAGGTTAAAAGTAAAATTTAAATAACATCATACATTAGCATATAATATATAGTTACTTTAAAATGAAATCAAGATTATTATTCTCTTCGGTTTGGCAATATTTATAACATATTTTGTTAAGTAATTAATCACTGTCTTAGAGAACTTATTATTCTCTAAAATATATGAATTCAATTAGTTAAAAAAAAAAAAATGATATTGATTATATATATCATTACTTCGTTAATTACTAACCGTTTAAGCAAACACTAACATTTTCACTAATTATCTACCACTAAATAGAAATTAATTTATTCATGATAAATTCAATTTAAAGTTTTAAATTGTCTATAAAGATAAGTTTTCATTTGATAATATACAACAACCGTTAATTAATCTTCACAACTTTTATTTGAATGAAAAACTTATAATTTATAACAAATTAATCCAACCCCAGTCCTAAAATGAGAAAAAAAAATATAAATTAGATTTATATAATATGATAATACAAACCTAAGAAACAAAAGTTGTATTTCAAATCAAAATTCATACTGACAATTATTTACCTAAAACGAAATGAAAAAAATATGTATATATTAGTATGAAATATAAGAAATTTAAATTTTTTACACAGTCGATTTAATACTAATAAAAAAAAATTTTAAAAGGATTCTGTTATAAGGATTTTAAAGGGTATTTAAAAAGGATTTTTTGTAAAGGAAAAATATTAACACTTGATGAAAACTTTGGAAAATAAATTGAAACAAAATTTTTGTTTTATTTTATTTTTATTTTTTTTTTTTTTATTAATATATTTTTTTTTTTATTTTATTTTATGATTTCAAATTATAATTTTAGTGAATTGATTCATTTTCGTTTTACATGATATTTTGTTAAATTATTATTTTTCTTTTTAAAATTAAATTATGTAATTTTTAAAATATTTTATATAATTTAAAACAACAGAAACAAAAAAAAACAAATAATATGCACTTTTGAAAATAGAAATTAATTTTGAAATAAAAACAAAAATAACACGAAATAATTTAAAATTTTAAAATATTAAATTTATATAAATTTTTATTTTTTTACATAAAATATAACGTTATATTAGCTTTGAAAGCACAACATGTGATTTATCGTTTTTGATTTTATATGTATATGTTTATAAAATAACAATACAATAATTATTTTTTAAATAAAATGTTTTTTTTATATATATTTATTTATATTTTTTAATTAATTTTGTTAAAGATTAAAATTTTTTTATTCAATGAAAAAAAAATCATTTAACTTAAAAGTGCATTAAATTTATATAATAAGATATATTGATATACATAAAAAGTTGTTGTTTTATTTATTTAATTTAAATTTAACAAAGTGATGTTTAAGTTATTGAATTTTTTTTATTTTATTATTTAGTTTAGTATAAACTATTTTTAATTTTTTGTTTATTTTAAATTTTAAATATTAATTTTAACATGTACAAAAATTATATATTTAATTTGAAATTAATTTTTAAAAAAATGATAACAATTATTATCAAAAAATTAAAATAAGAAAAAAAAAAAAACAAAAAAACAATTTTTATTACAGAAAAATTAAAAAAAAAAACAAAAAAATTTTTTATATTGTTAATAAAAAAAATAAAATTAAAATAACAGCCCTTTTACCTTTAAAGTTATTCTTTTTTTACTTTATAAATATTTGAATTAAAATGTTATTTAACAGATCAATGTTCATGACTTATTTTTAAAATTTGATTTTTTTTTATTAATCATAATTACATTTACGTAATTAATTAATTCTGAATTAAAAATGTTTTTTTTTTTTTGTTTTGAAAATTTTTTTCATTTAATTAAATAAGGTTCACATACATAATTTTAAGAGATCAAATTAATAATTTTTCAAATATATATTATATATATATATTTTTTTTTAATTTTTTGGTTTTCACTTATTTTAATAATTTTTTAAATAATTTTATTTTATAGAATATCCATGTACATATATATATATACGTATTTTTTAAAACATAATGTGCAAAATTAAAATTGTTAATATAACGTGATAACATTTTAATACAAATACATTAATATTATCTATGCGCAAGTCCAACAATTTTATTACAAATAAATAAAACAAAAATTTTAGCCTTGCGCATACACTTTATTTTTAACATTAAGAAATTAAAATAATTAAAATATGGTATAGAAACAATAACATTAATAATAAAACTAATCATAATTTTATAAACAATAGTGCGTTCATATCTATTAATCAAAAAAAATTACTTAGAAGCATTATTTATTTATATATAATTAACAAATTTATTAAATATAATATACTGATTATTAATGTTCTTTTTTTTCCTGAAATTAAATATTTTGTTAATTTAATATTTTATAAAAAAAAAAACAAAAAAAAAAAACAAAACATTTTTATCGGAATTAAAAAGTTTTTCTATGGATTTTTAATAGAATAACAGCAAAATAAACCTTAAAAATTTTTAAATAAAAAAAGAACAATAATAACTTAAATCAGTAATAGAATATTTTCATACTATTAAAATAAATAATACATTAAAAAGTGATTAGCTAAGTTGACAATATTTTCCAGTGTAAAAGTTGACATCAAAAATTTAAAAAATAACTATTAAAAATATCGCTTATTTTATTGAAAAAAAAAAACTATATTATAAATACAAAAAATATATTCTATCACTGAACAAAAAATTATACTACATTCCATAATAAAATACACTTTTTTTTAAAAATGTTTTAATATTTTTTTTTTGTTCATATATAGCATATTATTACTTGCTTCTAATTATTTTTTTAATATCTTCATTTCATTTTTTTTTTTAAATTGAATTTTTCATTGTATTTTAAATATTTTTATGAACTATTTTATTATTTAAAACAAATTAATTTGTTAATTAATAATTATTTATAACAATCACAAATAATCACATCAAAATTTTCATTCACAGCTCCATTGTTACAAAGAATTTATTAAAACAATAATAAGAAAAAGTTTTTTTATTTAATTTTTTATATTTGTTTTTTGTTATATGTTTTACATGTTTTTTGGACAGAACCTCTCCATCTCTCCATTTCAATAATTTTGTATATTTATTTTTTATATCATAAAATTTTAAAAAAATTTACTTTTTTTATTTATAAAAATATTTTTTGAATAATTTTATTTTAAAAACTTTTTTATTGAAATTTAATTTAAAAAGATAAATGAATAAAAGTTCTTTACATTTTTTTTTTCTATTCCAATATAATAATGTGGTTCATTATTAAATTTATGAAATTAATTTAAAAGGTTTATATTTAAGTTTAAAACGTTTTAAATTAAGAAAAGTATTTTAAAAGATTTTAAAATTTTGTAAGTTGCTTTAAGTAATCAAATTTTTTATTTACTCGAAAAAATAATTTTGTAAATCAAAAGTTTTAAATCGTTAGAATTTTAACTGTTAAAATTTAGAAGAAAAAAGTTACATTATTTACATGTATTTTTACTTGAAAGCGCAACCAAAATTTTTTTTTTTTTCACTATATTATAGATTGTTAAAAATAGATATTAAGTAAATAAAAGTACCTAATTGATTTAAATCATTAGTTTTACACTTATTATTTATACACAGAGATAAATCATTAGCAAAAACTTTAAATATTTAACAAATTTAATACATTTATTAATATCATTTGTATATTTACATTGCAATAAGGGTTTATTTATTTATGTTTTATTTATTGTACAATTTATCTCATATCTATTTTTATTAAAAAACTTTTTAAAATTTATGAAAATTTGATGTTGAAAATTTTAAAATAGACCTTTGCGTATTAAAAAAATATAAACTAAAAATAATTTTAGTCACACTAATAATAATAATAATTATAATAATAATAATAATAATATATTTAGTAAAACTAAATTAATATATAACATTTGTTTTTAAATAAGAATAATATTAAAAAAAAAATAATAATATTTATATTTATAAATATAACATTAAATTAAACAACGTTTTTATTTTTTTTTTTTATATTTTAAATCTAATCAAATATTAACTTAAAACAATTAAAAATTATAATTCTAATTTTGATGTGAAAAATAAGATATATTAATAATTTATTTTTTTTTCAATTTCTAAATATGTATATATTTTTTCATTAAGATTTCTTAAATATAAATTATAAATAACATGTAAATATATAAATTATTTTTTATATTTTTGTATGTATTAATATATTATATAATATTATTTTAATATAACATTTTAATTATTATTTTATTTTTGTATTAGTTATTTTATTTATTTTATTTAAAAACATAAAACTTTTTTCTTTGTTTACAAATTTAAAGTTGATTTAAATATTTTTTTTCGATTTTATCATTTTGTTTATCAAAAAAAAAATACAAATTACTTCTTAATTATTTTTATTTTATTATTTTAGTATAACACATATATATTTTTGTTGTATACCTTAATATACAATTTTTTCAACATACTTATAAGGTTTTACATATAAATTGTATAAATATTTATTTTATATAAAAACAAGGTACTTATAAAAAATGGTTTATATTAAATAATAAGTTGTTCAGTGAAATATCGGATTTTATTTGAAATTTTTTTTTCACCATTATTTTACCCTTTTTTTTAAATTTTAGTGACTAGTTTTCATTAAAAAAAAAAAAAAAATTATAACTTATAAAATAAATAATTATCGATTATTTTTATTAATTATTAATTTTTTATTTTCCTCAAATATGTTAAAAACTTTTTTTTTTTTAATAAATACTGAAATTTGCAATGAAAACAAAATAATAATGCCAAATTTTTTTCAAGCTATTTGTTAATTTTTTATTGTAAAATTTTTAAAGTAAAATCATCCGAAATTTCTAATCTGAACAATAACATTCGTATTTCAACGTCTATTTTATCATAATGTTAAAAGAAAAAAATTAATATTGAGAATAAAGTAAATAATATTTCTTAAAAAAAAACATTAAATTAAAATTTAACATTAAACGTTTAAAAGAAAGTAATGAAAAATTAATATTTAAAGCTTTTTGTTATACGATGTTTTTCAAACATTTTATTTAAATAAGGATTTTATACATTTACTCATTTTAATATAGAGGCATTTAATATTTGAATAAAAAAATGGAACGCTTGAAAATTTTGATTTGTCAAATCGATTAGATCTGTTTAATTTTACTTTTTATATGAAAAAAGTATGAAATTTAAACAAAAATTAAATTAATTAATTCATGTGTTGAATTTTCACTCAAATTATGAATAATTTATAGAAACAGAAGAAAAATATTACAGAAATAGTAAAAAAATTCTTAAATTTTTTTTTTTCTATATTTAAAATTAACCTTTTACCTTTACATAAAAATAATCAATATTTGACTAATTTATTACTAAAAAATAATTCTAAAAATATATCAATATCCAAAACTGATATGTAGTTGAAATGAAAAATCCAAACAACTGAATAACATTTGGTATTTGGGTAGGTTTTGACTTCTTCAATTTTTATACGCAAAATTCTTAACCTTTTAAAAATTTTCAAATATATATATATATGCAACTCTAAATTTTAAACTTTGAATTTATCTGCCAGAGTATGTATAAAATACCTCATTTAAAATAAAATAAAATATAACAATACAACTTTTATATTATTAGTAGATATTCAAATGTTGAAATTAAATAATAAAATAAACAATTAAAACAATAAAAAGGTTTTCTAATTGCGAAAAAAAAATTTATGCAAACTTTTACAAAGGTTATTTAACATATTTGGATATTCTTATATTCAATATAAATTAATATTTTTGTTGCATAACTTTTTTTCTTTAATATGCAAATATATTATAGGTATAGTATAATTTTATATAGCTAGTGCGAAGAATAAAAAAAAAATATATTTATTCTATTTTTTAACTGTTAAAACATAAATATAATATAAATATACATACATATATAAATATGTTAATTATTTATTATAAATGAGGACTATGTATTTAATATCACATACCAATCGTATAAATTTTTTTATTTTTGTTTTATATTATTTACCGACGACTTACTACTTCCAATCCTATAAAATCTTGATCAATTTACAGTTATTTAAACTTTTTTTTAAAAAAATTATCTTTATCAAATAATTTTTTTTTTTTTTTTAATTAAATTTTAATATTAATGTTAATTCGCAGACAACCAAATTTAATGTCTTTTAAAACAATTATACTGAGTTTATAAAAAATTAAATTAAATACTGAGAAAAATAAACGTGTCCTAATACTTGTTGCGAATTTTCAATTTCTCGCGCCTACAAGTATGTAAGACATAAATAAGTATTTCATCAAAATATTAATAAAACAAATTTAATAAAAATTTATAAATAAGATTTAAAACCAGAGAATTTAAGTCAATATTAAAACAAAATTTCTAAACGTTTTCTATTAATTGTTACAAATTTTGATTGGAGCAATTTTCTAATAAAATTAAGTAAAATAATAAATCATTGGATGAAACCATTGGTTGGAAGTTAAAATGTATGAAGTATTTTTATGTCAATATTCATTTAAAATTTAAATTTTATAGTACCATTTTTCAAGATCATTAAATTTGGTTTCATGCTCTTTTAAAAGATGTGTAAAAATTGTTTTATCTATATACTTCTACTGTAACCTCAATATATTTCCTCATTAGATTCTATCACTTATTTTTTGTTTTAAAAAAATTTGAATTTTTATATCTTGTATTTTTTTTTTTTTTTTTTTTTATAAAAAAATATATAAGATAACATTATTTTTTAATTATATTAAGAAAACTTTTAAGTTGATTTGTTTTGTTTTTATATATTGTTGTACATACATGAAATGTGCAATTTTTGTATTGATTTTAACTGTATTTATATTTAATTTATTTATTTTCTTTATTTTTATATTTTTATTTTTGCAATAAATTTCTTGAACACGCACACATATTTATTAAAAAAAATTTATTCATATATTATATAAATATATATTTATATTTATTTTGTAATTTTGAATATGTACCTACCATGTAAAAGTATGTGTGTTGTAGAAAGTGGTATAGAAATATAAAAAAAACTTTTTTTCTTTTAAGTTTTAATTTTACAATCAAAAAATGTGTGATTTTTTATTTAATTTAAATATTTATATACTGCAATATAATAGTATATAAATATACTATTATATAAATACTTTTATATATATATTTGTTTTCTTTAAATATGATATTTTTTTTCAAACTGAAAATTAACATTTAAAAATTTTTTTTGATAGCACTAGAAATTTTATTTACAAGTAAATATTGGTGAAAAATTAAAATTAATTAATTTAAATGTTTAACCGTAATTAATTCAAATAAAAAAAAAAAAAAAAAAAAAAAAAACTGAAGGCACTTCATTTGTTTTAACAATTAAAGAAAAAAAATAATAAGTTTTTTTTTTCACTTCTTTTTTTTTTAATAAAATACTTTTAATAATTATTAACTATTTTTTTATCTTAAATATTTAACACACTTTAATTTTATTAAATTTTAATTGAGTTAAAAAAATACGATTTGAATTGTAAGAGATCTGGTTAAGTTTTCTAATTTTTTTTTATGGATTTATTTAAAATTAATAATTTTTTTTTTTAAATTTATGATAAAAAAAAAATTTGAAAAATATTTTAAATTTTAATGTAAGAATTTTGGCTAAGCCCATAAAATATGATTTTAAATCATTAAAGTTATTATTTCTATCTAATCAAAATTTTTGAATTGTATTTAAAAAAAAAAAAACAAAAGGATAAAATATCAATTTTACCAATTAATAAAAATTAAAGAAAGTTTCAACTTTGTTTTTCAAAATAATGAAATTGCTACATTACATTTGTATATTACATTAATTTATATGGATATATATCTATAAGTTTTTATTTATATAATATATCATAATAAAAAACATTTCCAAAAATTTACAATAAGGTATCAAAGTAGTAAAACTATTACTAATTAATTTAAGGAAAATATATTTTTTTTAATTTACTAAACTTTAAATAATAAACTGATTGTACGCTTAATAATGTATTCAATATACATATGTATTAAATTTATTAGGAGCATAATTGATTTTTCATTAACTATGAGGGTTTATACTATGTAAAAAAAAAAAAAGTATACAAGAAATTTATTTTATTTAATTTACCAAGAACACAATTATTTTTTTTATTTATCAATAATACAATAATGAAAAATTAATTAGTTACTACTTTAATAGTATTTCAATATTAAAATATACGTTTTGTTACACAATTAATTAAAAATTATTAATTACAGAATTAACGGTATATCATTAATGGTTTTATATATGTTTAGAAGTGTAAAATTTTTTTTTGATTTGGCTTTTTAGAAAATATTTTCTATTTTATATAATGCATTTATTTAAAATCGAATAAAAAAGTTAATGAAATAAAAATTATAAAAATATGTTTATGAATATCAATATAATGTAATTTAAATATCTTTATTTAGTAAGAAATCCAAAGTTTGCATTATATACTTATGTTAAAAACCATTAAGCATTAATGAATTAAAATTTATTTTCCCCAAATTAATTTTCTAAAATATTAATGGAAATGTTTTTTTTTTTTTAATTTTTTCTTTTGATTTTTCCATTTAAAAATTTTAATTCTACATACTTCTAGTTTCATTGTTTTTTTTTTGTTTATATATACATATTTATTTCTTTCCACTGACTAGTTAACAGTCTATTTTAAAAAAAAAATATTTTCTTTTATTTTCTTTCTTTATCTAATAACATTCAGTTTTCTTAAAGCAATTATTATATATCACCATTTTTTTTTTTCCTTTGACGACAATTCTATCAAATTCCAATAAATTTTTACATTCAAAAAAAAAAAAAAATAACAAAACTTCAGTCCTTTTCCTTAATAAACAACAAAAAAAAAAATTTCTACTATTCTTATCATATCACAAGTAGTTTTGTTTCTTTTCTTTTCTTTTTAATCTATTTTTTCCTATATTACTATAATTTATTTTATTAATTATATAATGTGCCCTGCAATAACTAACATTGTATAGTGGTACAGCAGTTTAATCACAGTTTTCTACCACAAATAATCACAAATTGGTTGTTTTTTTTTTTTTTTTCTCAAATATAAAAAGAAACTTTGATAAAATATTGAAATTGATTACTTTGCTTATCCCATTCTGATTAAAAAAAAAAAAAAAATCTGTAATTCTTTTTATACTACAAAATAAATAAAGCTCCAGCTCAATGTTCCTCCTAGTGTACCACTGTAAAAATTTTACAATACATTAAAAAATTTCCCATCACAAAAATTATTATCAATCATTTTTTTTTTTTTTTAGATTTTATATATATATATATATATATATGTATGTAAAATATAATTTACAATTAGAAAATATTTTATTTATTTATTTTTTTAACTAATATTTTTATCCTAGTGCTATCTGCTGTGTTTTTTTAATTGTTTTAATTTTTAATTTTTTTTTATCGTGTATATTTCTATGACTTTTTATTTTAAATTTATAAATTTGGTTTAAACTTTAATTTTTCACATATTTTTACATATAATTGTTTTTTTTTTAATTTATTTATTTTTTTATAAGTAGTAATTTTCATTCTGAATTAGTATTTATAATTTTTAAATCTATGTTATTGCACATTAATTATTTATTAGTGTTGTTTTAAGTTTTTTATTACACAATATTACAATAATTGTTTGTGTATTTTTTGTAATTTTTTTTCTAATATTTTTTTTTTCCTTTTTTTTATATAAATTAAAACACTATTGTAAATTGTCATTCTTATTAAAATAAAATAAAATAAAAAAACATTTTGAAAAAACAAAATAAAATAATATACATAATTAATTATAAATAAATATAAATATAAAGCATTTTAAATTAAAATAATATCAAATTAGTTTTTGTATTTTTAATACAAATATTAATTTTTTAAGCTTTAAAGACCTCTTGAAGAATCAAAAAACTTTTTTAAAGCATATTATATGAAAATTTAATAGATTATTTCCAGCAATTTGAGGTGGCTATAATTTTCACCTTAAATTTTAAAACATGTTTTTTGTTTTTTTTTTATAAAATACATACTCAAAAATTATTTTAAGAGAATAAAAATCACATAATTTTCATACTGGAAATAATGTAAAATAAATAATTATATTTAACAAATTATAAAATAAACAATAAAATTAAGTTTAAAATTTTAAGAATATTTTAGAAAAAAATATTATTTTTGTTTTGTAAACTATTTAAAACTTATTCAATAAGAATGACAAAATAACCATGTTAGAATGGAATTTTTGTTGTTTTTTTTTTTTTTTTTTTTATTATTTGTTTTTTTCACTTTTATTATTTTTTTGTTGAAATTCAATTTGACGGAAAATTATAATATTTTTCTGTTATTGAAAAAAATATCAACTTGTGTAGATCATCAATTACGCACATATATCAACAATCATCGATGATTATGTGTACGCATATGTAAAACAAGATTATGTTTATGTTTTGATTTTTTGTGACATATTGGACATTCAAATTTTGGTTCAACGCCACATTCAAATCTTAAATGTCTATTTAAGCTATGAGGCCTTGCGTATGTATTACCACATTTTTTACATGTGAATGCACCCCAACCACTACCACCTCCCATTGAAGTGCCTGGTTGTGGCATTAAATTACCAGAACTACTTCCACTACCACTACAACTAGGATCACCACTTGCAGTAATACCAATTCCACTTGTATTTGCATTTAAACCACCACCACTTATACCACCACCAGACAAATTTCCTGTACTACTTAAATTTGGACTATGTCTTGGACCAGAACCACTACCAATAATTGTTATTTCACTGCTACTAGAAATTGGTATATTAGTATTACTTGTACCAGCAGTAACATAACTAATAGATCCACTAGGCCCGCTAGCACTTGTACCAACTACAAATGGATGGAGTCGTTGTTGATCTTCCGTTTTTATTATTGTTGATAAATTAAAAGGAAATGGCAAAGCAGAAAATGTTTTCAAAAATTCATGCGGTTGTTGCTGTGACTGTTGGTGTTGATGTTGTTGTTGTTTTGTTGGCTGTTGCTGATGCTGTTGACTACGTAAATTTGGACTTATTAGTGATATTGAAGCTCCTGGAGATGGTGATAAAGCTGTTCTTATCATTAAACCACTTCCACTTGTAACTTGTGACATTGAACCAGTACTTTCTAACATTTCAGTACCGATTCGACGATCGGATTCAATTGATCCATGGCAAACATGCTCTAAACCTGTTAGAGATGATTGATGTTGTTGCGGTGGCTGATGCTGATGTTTTATTGAAGGGGATTTTAAGGGCTGTGTATGACTTAGTTGTGGTTGAAATGATAAATTTTTTCCTAAACTAGTTTCACCTAGACCAACACTACTAACTGTACCACTATGGCCTAATGATGATGAAGATGCAGTACCTGCCAGTTCTTGTATAGAATCAACTAGACCTTTAATTACTTGTAAGTTGAGTGGTTGAGGCATTGGAGATGATGATGAAGATGTTTTATGACTATCACAGCTTTTTTGATGTTGTCTATCATTATTATTATCATTATCAAAATCGTCAATATTATTACCATCATCATCAAAATCATCGTCGTCATCCTCTTCATCATCATAATCAATGTCAGCAATTTGTTTTCTTTTATCAGAAAATCGAAGTATATTATGTGCTGTTTCAACTTGTTCACACTTTGGCTCAATACTTTCTTCTTCAATGAGTTCATGTTCTGGTATACGCTTTAAATGTCCTTTAAAATTAAAAATTAGAAAAAAAATTAAATGATTAAAAAAATTGATGTTTTATTAAATCGGTTTTGTGTTATTTTTCATAATAAAAAAAAATGGAAGTTTTAATTTAAGATTTAAGTTTTTGATTTTTTAAATCATTGGAAATTGTTTAATTTTATTTAAATTTTTAATTTTATTTAAATCAATTAAGTAGAAACAAAAGAATTAAATGCTTGACAAGGTTCAATTTGATATATTCAAGATTTCTGCAGATATATTAAATATTTCGTTGGAATAATTTAATAAATTTTTCAAACGATAATATTAAAATATAGCATTTCAATAGAAATCTTAGAATATTTAAAAAAAGATTTTGAAATCATATTATCCACAGACCAGTATTTAGAAAAAAAAAAATGTTTAAAAATACTAAAGGGCAAATCAAGATGAATAAATTTTAACAATAATATTATAGAATACAAACAATATAATGTTAAATTTTGGTTGCACAATTTTGAATTAGTGATTAATATTGTAGATGAAACTAAACTTTATTCCTTTTTAAAATAATTAACATGTTGGGAAGTCATTGAAAGCAAAACGTTTAATATACACAAACGTCCTGACACATTAAGATTTCCCAATTACAATTAAATAAATTAATGTTAACCAAAAAACTTTAACATAAAAAAAAAATTGAAAAGGTTAATATTAAATCAAAGCCAAATATAAAAGCAAATAAAAAAAAACAAATATTGAGATCCAATAATTTTAACTTTATACATTACAGAGAAGACAATGCTATTAGATATGTGATTCAATATAAAGTTTAAAATTACAATTACAAAAATGAAATTAATAGAACAGGAAAAAATTAAATAGAAACCACAAAATAAAATCAAAAATGTAAAGCAAACTATAATATTTTTTTAACAAATTAGAGACCAATCAAACGTTTAATTTTCTTTAGTAATTTTGTATAATAATTTTTACAAAAATTGTATTTTTGTTGTTAAACCAGTTAGTGAAAACTATAATAAAATGATCGATCTTAATTTCGTTACAATTCTTAAAATAAAGCAAAAGATCACACAATGTAATAAAATTTATACTAGTTAATGGTTTATCATGCTGTTAGAAAACATAAATGAAAAATTCTTTAATAATTCGTTAATAATATAATAAATAATAATGTACTAAATCATTATATATTAGTAAATAAAAATAAAACAAAATACTATATAATATAATTTAATTAACAAAATAAATAAATAAAACAAATATTTTTATTAATGATAGTTTAGTGACAATTTTTTATTTAATGAAATTATGCAAATTTAAATATGAAATGATTATTTTGTTTATTTATTGCACATTAATTGAAATAAACGGTCGACTTGAAATTAAAAAAATTCATCTTCGTTCGGAATGAAAAAAGTTTAGCTTCGAAAGTTTTAAAAGCCAAAAAAATAGTTAAAAAATATAAAAATCATACAAATAGATAGATATATATTGAATTAATGTGAAAAAAATTAATTTGAACGTATCAAAGACATAAAATATGTAAAAAAAAGTTTTTGGGTGACCAAAATTATATTTTCAACATAAATATTTAATTTATTTATTAATAAGAATTTTTTTGTTTAAAATAAGACAGTTGATTAAAAACATATTTCTGTTGTACTTTTTTTATTGTTTCAAGTTATCATAAATATAAAACTAAAATTTGTAGTCGTTAAAATATGATTAATTATTATATTCATATCTTTATTTTATTTATAGTTAATACTATTTTAGTTTTTATTTCCTTTTTTATTTTTGAAAATAATTTATTTATTATAAAAAAATTAAATTCTAATTATTTTATTTTCCAAACAAAAAAAAAAATATAATATATATATATATATATAGTTATTATAAAATATTTATTTAAAATTACATTACAAGAGAGTACATTGTTGTCACTATCATAATTAAATAAATTAAGAAAACTACAATTCAAAGTATCAAAAAAAAATTAAAGTTTCTTAATTATTTCTTTCATACAATAATAATATTTAAAATTTTTTTTTAATATAATTATAAAATGAAAATTATTCATATATTTATGTGTATATATACTAATAAAATTTTTTTTATATATACATATAAAAAGTAAGTACCATACTTATTAAGAAACACTACTTTAACTACAAAACTGAAAAATAATATTTTAATTATATTACGATTTAATTAATATTAAATATAATTTTAAATATAAATCAACAAAACTCAAATAAAATAAATGTTATCATATGCATTCCATTATTATCTAAAAAATTAAATATAAAATATATTTATATATGTATAAGTATATATAAATATATATGTATAGGTATCATAAAAATCCTTCACAAGCAGAAAAAATCATTCCAAATCCCCTATTTTTATTGTAAATTTTAACCATACTTTTTCTTTAAATGAAGCTGAATAATAACCCCATCTTTCTCAAATGATTGTAACCTAAAATGGAAAATACATTAGTAAAGAAAAAAAAATACAATAAATTTTGACAAATTTCACAGAAAATTTTTAAATTACCATATTATATTCTATAGAAATATAAAAAAAAAAATCAACAATAAGAAATAAAAGTATATAAGAAATGTTTAATAAAAAAATTTTGAAAAATTTAAGAAATTATTTAAATAATAACCAGAGATTTTATTTTTGTTTAAGGATAAGGATATTAGGATAAAGGTATAATAAATAAGAACTCAGAATATTTATAGTTTTTTTTCCTTTTTTGTTTGTTTTTATTTAAAACGAGTATTTTTCAATATTAATTTATAATATAATTTTTTTAATTTATTTTTTGCTGGTTTTCAGTGTTAAATATGTTAAATTTCAAATGCTGTTTTCTTAGAAAAATTAAATTATAGTACAAATAATATAAATATATATGTATTTAAAATTGTATATAATGCAAGAAAAGTGAATTAATAAAATATTAAATAATATTAATTTTTGTACAAATTTTTTTTTCAATAAATAATTAATTTTTAAGTAATAATTAATTAAAAGGATATTTTTTGTAATTATTTTATACTGTAAAAAATATTAATTAATATATTATATATTTTTATTATAGTTTTCTATTTTAAATATTTATAGTACATATCTGAAAAAAAAAATATTATTGATTCCTTCCTAACAAAATTTTAAAACTAAATTACAAAAAAAGATTTTTTAAAAGTATACAATATAATTTTGAATGAATTTTATATGAAATTCGTATTACATATAAATAGTTTTACTCCTTGTAATATTTTGCAAGATAAATAATATTTTAAATAATTAATATTTTGTATAAATAAAGAAATATTAATATCTTTACACCAAAATAATATTAATTATATAATATATAAGAAAAAAATTATTTTTATAAATTTTTTTTAAATACAAACTTTTGATATCAATAACTATTATTTATTAATGTTAATATTATTAAATTTACTTTTTTTTGTTAATAATAAACATATTAAAATTAATCAAAATTTATTAAAATCTTAAAATAGGTTTAGTAATTAATTGTTGAAATTATTCAATATTAAAAATATTAACATTAAATAATATTGATGTTTATATAAATATTAATTTAAATTAATAATAATAAACATTAATAAATATTACAGTTAAAGTTTGAAAATCCGATGTTTATACCTCTACATTTATAAATGATATTGTTATTTTCAAAATCAAAAGTCTTAAGTTAAAATTTTTAATTATTAATTTTTGTTTGTTTAATACCTTTTTTTTAAATAAAATAAATAAATAAATAATTTTAAAATTCAATTAAAAAAAAAAATAATTTTTTTAAACAAATAAAAAATAATAAAACAAAAAAAACAAGTACAAATAATATAAAAATTTTTTTTTTTTATTTCGTAACTTATTCAAATAAGTTAAAATTATTAAATATATTAATATCAGTTTAAATTATGACAGATATTTTCTAAATTTTCGACTAGATTCTGTTTATATGTTTATAAAATAAAATAAAACCACATTAAATTCGACTAGAATTTTACTTATACTCCCTTTTTAAATGTATTTATAACATTTGCTTTTTATACTTGCTTTTTTTTTTTAATTAAGTTGTATATAATAAATAATAAATTAAATTTTTTATTTATTTTTGCAATATTGCTAAATCTAGAAATTTTTATAAAATAAAAAAAAAATTATATTCACTAATAAATAAATAAATTCATTAATTGCACACAAAACTGTATACGTATATAAATATTTGACTAATTTAATTTCTATATTCTGAAATCATGCTTGCTTTTTTTTGGATTTGCTTTGATCAACATTTTCATATTTACATATTGATTATTATTCTTAAAGTTTTTAATATAAGGTATTACAAATGGTTTGCTAAATTAACTGTTTTATGGATAGCAAATTTATATTATTATAATAAATCCTAAAAGCGGCTTTTATAGATTTTTTTATATATACAAAAATACTTATAGATTCAGTTATTTTTCAGATTATTTCATTTTAAATTAAATTAATTTTTCTTTTTTTTTAATTTTAAGGCAATTTTTTTTAACGTCATTTTTTTATCAATCAACTTATATATTTTCAAATTTATATTATTTTAAGAAATATTTTATTGAATGAAATTTAAAATGATATAAGATCGTTATTGTTTCTATCCATTCACTATAATACATAAAGTCAAAATATGTAAAAAATTATATGTTTTTCTTTTTTATAAATATAATTAAAATATTTAGAAATTGAAATTTTTCTCTGTAGAAATAATTATTTTTGAATATTTTACGTCTTTTTGTTACAATTTGACGCACTACATAATAACTTTAATTAAATAACTTTAAGATACATCTATATATTTGGAATGTTACCGGAAAAAAATTTATAAATTTATGTTTTTTAGTAATAATTTTACTACTTTAATTTAGAAATTTAAATAAATTATTATTTAGCATAAAATTTTGTTGAAATAAATGTTTTTTAACATTACGCTGTAAATAATCTTAAATGAAGATATAATTAATGACATAAAAAAAAATTGTAACTAAATTATAACTATTTTATTGTATTAATATAAAAATTTATCTTTTTATAAATTAAAAAAAAAAAAAAAAATGCACAATAATATCAATCAAAATTGTTTTATCTTTAAATTTGAATAAAAGTTTTTTTTAAGCCGCATTTGTTATAGATTCTTTATTATCTGCATTTAATTTCTGAGACGGTTGCGGTTGTTCATTACTTAAAGAACAACTTTCTTTGTCATCATCTTTACATTTAGTATTCATATGTCGTTTTAAGTTACTATGAACATTTGTGCGATATCCGCACATTTTTTTACAAAAATATCTAGGCGGTTGACCGCATTCATTTTTTAAATGACATTTTAAACTATTTTTCCATTTATAATCACGATTACAATTTTTACATATCCATGGTTTTTCCACTTCAAAACCCTTGTAAATCATATCCGATGAATGTTCTAAACTTTCCTTACGTATTCTTTGATTTTGATATAAAATACGATACTTTTTATCATCGGGACCAGTGATTGTTGTCGGATTAATTGTATTACATGTTGTTGACACTACATTTGTATTATTATTTAAAGATGATGCTGCTGTTGTTATTGTTGTTGGTAATGGAGAAATATTATTATTATTTAATGTTTTTGAAGTAAATGATGGTGTTGTTGATTCTAATTTATGTACTAAACGTATACTTGTACCTTTTGGTATTATTGCATTTGTAACATTATCTTGTGTAATTTTTGTTGTTGAAGTCGTTATTGCTGGTAATAATGTTACTAATGTTGATGTAGTTGTACCACCTCCTAATATTGGTATATCGCTTTTATTATTAGTTGATTGTAATGCAGCTGAACTAAAAATTTTTAACAATTGTTCACTTGTATTTATTTTATTCTGATGATGTGAATTTTGCTTAATTGGAACTAATGTAGTTGTAGATTTTTTAATTGATGCAATTGATTGATTTGCAATTGCTGCTACAGCTGAAGCTAAACCACCATTTGTAACCGCCGATGATATTATTGTTTGAGAATTTTGATCTTGTGTTTGAACAACAGATGATAATTGTATGGGTTGATTTACAATTGGAATATTATCAGAATCTTCTTCTATATTTTCTATTTTAATTGGTTGAAACGCCCATGATACAGGGCTAGACAACTTTATATCATAATTAAATTCAGAAGGTGTTGAACCATCAAATTCTTCGCTACCACTTTCTTCATCATCTTCATCAAAATCACATGAAAAATCACTTAAATTATTTAATAATAATGATGGAGCTGGACTTGGTGAATTACGTTCTATTTTAATGAGAATATCTGCTTCATTCGAATCATTTGTAATTGCAATTTCATCATGTATTGATGTTGTAGATGCTGTTGTTGCTGTATTTGTAGTTTTTGTTGTTGGTAGAGGCTGCTTTGTTAATGTAATAATATTATTGTTATTTTGATTTTTGCTAGTATTAGTATTATTAGTATTGTTATTGTTATTATTTCCTAATATGGATGAATTATTAGTTAACTTAGCTTCAAGTTGTGAATTTTTGTTAGTTTCATGAAGAACTGTATTAATAAAATTAAAATTTAATTAATTTTTTTTTCCAAAGCCACAGAAGTTTAAGATTAGCATGAAAAGAAATTAATTTATTTATAAGTAAAAAAATCAAAGAGATTTATAATTAAAATTGCAAAAAAGAATATTTAAATGCTTCAATTAACTTTTTATATTATTTAAAATATAAAAATAAATAGTTAATAGAATACATAAAATATATAAATAAGTTTTAAATATAAAAAAAAAAAAAAATTAAAAAGAAATTATAATTTTCAGCACAATGAAACTACAATAGAATTTATTATATAATTAAATTTACTTGGATTAGATTTTGAACTTTCTAAATTTGCCACCATATTTTTATCAGCTAACATCAACCAATTTCGAACCCTAATTCTAGCTTGATTACTTGAGTCTTTAGTTACACCTGTAATGACACAAAAAAAATATTCCAAATTTTTTAATATTAGTTTAAATGAATTTAATAAAATAAAAATTTTATATTATAATTCTAAAAATTTTGTAAATTTAATTTAATTTAGGAAAACCATTAAAAATCATTTAGTTTAAATTTTAAAAATTTTATTTTGTAAATTAATAATAATGTTTATTTTTTTTTAATAATAAAAAAATATTTAGAAAAATTCTAACGTTAAAGTAAAATAAAAAAAATTAAATTGCTATTAACAAAATAAATGGATATAATAAAAATAAAAATAATACTTACACGAAATCAAAATTCACGAATTGAAAATAAAAAAAAATTTTTTTTTTTTAAAAGCACGCAAAACTAAAGAAAAGCCCAAAAAATAAAAGAAATATAATTAAAAAATTTAATAAAATACAACAAAAATAACTTAAAACTTATTAAAAAATAAAGCAATTAAAATAATTTCAAATATATAAATAATTAAAATAATTTTAAATAAAAATTTAGAATAAAAGACCAATTTTTTTTTGTTTATAAAATAATTTTATAATTTTTTTCATTTTTTTTTTATATTTTTTGATTTTTTATATAATATAAAATAAATTTCTGATTTAATATATAAAAAATTGTATTTTTATACAGAAGAGGTTATATTTTTACATACAAAAGTATCATTTTTTTTTTTTTTTTAATTTCTTTACAAAAATGTATTTTTTTTTTATTCTTATAAAAATTATGTTGTATTTTTTTTACAGAATTGGAATGATCGTTAAATATATATATATATTTATTTATTTAAAATATAAAAAATCTATTATGTAAATATAATTTAAATGATGATTAACAATCATATTAAATAAAAAAAAATCAAGTATGTCAAAGTATGCAAGTTAATTTTTTTTTTGAAATATGCGTTTGACATTTTGAAATTTTAAATAGAAAACTTGCATACTTTTCACTTTATATAAATTTACATTTTATATTAAAATTTTATGTTGAAAATATTTATTGTTTTATTTTATAATAAAACTGAGTATTTATTGTGGCTTCCCATTTTTTTAACAGGGCTTTTCTTGGATTATTTTAATTAAAGATATTTGTCGTGTTGAAAATTTTCGTTTGCGTTTCTATTTTTTTTTTTTAATATAATTCAAATGTTAAATTTTTAAAGAAAAAATCACTTAAATCGTCAGAAAAAATAAAATAGTTTTTGTTGAATTAAAAAAATCAAAAAGATAATGTATAATTTAAATATTTTCTTTTTAATTCTTTAAGTTTCATTTAATTTAAATTAAAAAAAAAAAAATTAATTGAGCTTGACTTTTGAAAATAATTTTTTTTTTATAATAAAATGCAACAAAAAAGTTGAATTCAATAATTTAACCGATTTCTTTTAAAAATTATCATAAATGTATTTTAGAACTATTTTATATATGTTTCTGTTTAAAAAAAAAGTGATATCAAACTTTATTTAAAATAAAAATTTTAATTTTAAATATCAAGTATCCATATATAGAAAATTATTAAAAAAATAAGTTTAATAGTTTTTTTAAAAAGACGAAAAATATAACATTAACGAATTAAAAATATTATTAATTGAATAGTTAACAAGTGATTTTTTTTTGATTAATTATATAATATAGATATAAAACTTTTAATTTTTTTATAATTTTTTTTTTGTTTTTTTTTTTTTTTTTGAAAAATGTAATTTTTCAACTCAATAAAAAAATCTAATTTTTTTTTAATAATAATTCTAAATGAACATCTAATAAGCCAATACCAAAACTGTATCAATTAATTTTTTATTTATGTTTTATTTATTTTCCATCATATTAATATAAAACCAATTTTTAATAATCCTATATTTCTAGAAAAAGTTTGAGGCAAATCAAAATACCCTACACCAAAATTTAAATTAATTTTTTGATTTGTTTTTTTTTTTTAATTATTTTTTGTAAAAATAGTTTCGAATTTTTTTTTTTTTTTAATATATTTAATAAAATTAATTTCGAGAAATTTATTTTTTTTTATTAATTTTTAAAATAAAATAAATGCCAAACTCTAAATATTAATTGTTGTAAAAGTAACAAAATATGTATGTATCAATTTAATTGATTGAATTTAAGAAATGCACATAACATTTTTTTAATTTAAATTTAAATAAGAAGGACTATGTTTAACAATTCAACATAGTGATTGATATATTATTGAATAAAAAAATTATTTTCTTAAATTAATTTGATATTTAATCAAATTTGAAAATTTGTTTGAGAAGGGTAATATATATAAAAACTTTTCTAACTTTCCACCCAAAAAATAAAGACAAATAAGTTAATTTTTTAATTATATTTTAAGTATAATAAATACTTGTTCTTTAATATTCATTTACTTTTTTTTTGTTGTGGAAATAAGAATAAATTCCAGTATTAGTAATTATATTGGAATTGAAACATTTGAACTCATTCTAAGTATATGTTAAAAAAAGTGTTGATAATATTCAACATAAAAAATTGATATTTTTTTTTTTTATATTATTTAATTTCAACTTTTCTTATTCATAAGAATATCTATATATATATAAATGTATAATATATTAAAAATATTTAAATTATATAGAAAAACAAAATTCAACTTTCATAAAGCTAAGAATTGGAATGTTTTTTTTTAATTATATTATAAAGTATGTCTTTTTGTTTTAAATAAGTATTACCTGTTTTATGTTTTTTAAATTTTTCAATTTCATTTTTAACAAAAAACGAATTATTACTTTTTATCGGAATGAAACTTTTAGATATGTATATTACAATATATTAATGTATTTTCTTTTTTTGTTGTTTTTGAAGATAAGTTTTCTACAACAAAAAAGAAATGTTTAATATGAATTAACATATAAATTTAATACAATGATTGAAGAATTTATTTAATAACTAATAGTATTTATTTTTTTATAATCTATAATTAAAAAAAATCATATTTTGCAGAATTTACTCTCAAGAAGCGAGGAGATAAGTAAAATAAAAAATTTAAACAAAATAATATTTTGAAATGTTAAATTGATCGAATTGTAACAGATTTTTTGAATAAATATTGTGCGTTACCTAAATTACGTTAAAATTAAGGGATTCAAATAAGAATTAACATATCTTAAAAATATAAAATATTTGCTGCTGTATAAAAATTAATATATTTGAAAAAAAATTGTTATACATAATTAAATTAAAAAAAACTGTCTGTTTCAATTAAACTTACTTACACGATCTATTAGATCTTTGTCTTGAAAATTATTAATTTAAATGTATTTATAGTAAATATAAAAAATATCTGACTTTTTATTTATTGTAAAATGACTATTAAAAATTACTAACTTTTGTTTTTTTTTTAAAATGATTTGATTTTGTTTCCTTTTTTAACTGTTAAAGCTTAAAAAATACATCACATATACAAAAAATATAACGAAGAAAAACTTTGATGTATTTAAAAGTCTATATAACAAAAAATATACATAAGTACTGTTAAATTTTTATATTATGTTAATTCTAACCACTATACATACTATTATTAATTATTTTATTTCTTTATTATTAAATTATTTAAATAAAGTTTTATTAATTTTTTAATCAAAGTCTAATTGACAAAAATAAAAAGACTCGATTCGTTTTATTTTTAATGATAAATAATTATGTTGTAAAAATTTTTGATTTTTTTAAATACTTAACAAAATATAAAGTAATATTTTATTATCTCTAAAAAAAAAAAAAAAATAAACTTTGAATACTTTATTATTGAATATAAGTGATGTGAGTTTATGGCAATTCTAATTAAATTATTTAATAAATTTTTCTTTTAATTTTTTGTATATGCGTGTAATATTATAATGGTAGCGATGCATTAGTTTTAATCAAAAAATTAAATTTTCAATTATATGATATACATTTATTGTTTTTTTGTTTTTTTTTAATTGCTAATTATTATAACTTAATATTATTATTTAGTGACTAAAATTTCCACATTCAATATTTCTTTAATTGTCTTTTTTATAACATATTTTGTGACTTCAAAGTTAGAATATTTTATTTGACGTTGAAAAGTAACTATTTTATTCAATTCTTTATTGATTTTCTTAAAAACTAAATTCTTAAAAAAAGCTCTAATTACAAATCTTTATACTATACTGTAAAATTAAAACAAAGTTTATGCAAAAATAAGATTTGTATTGATTTGAAAGTGTTTTTTTTTATTCAAAATGAAAATTGTGGAAGAATAAAAGTAATTTAATAGGAATGTTTTAGGAATAAAAAAAATTCAATTAAAAAGAACTAAATGAAATTAAATAAGATATTTGAAATAAAAAGTTTTATATAGTAATTTCAAGAGTTTTTGCAAAATATGTTTTATCCTACATGTAGCTATCTATTTTCGTAAATGAGGTAACACCATGACTTTTTTTTTTATCTTTGTTTTCTTAAAATTATCTAATACTAAAAAAAAATGCGATAAAAATACAAAAAAAAAAGAAATAATTAAAATTATTAAAAGTTATATATTAAAAATAAAATAATAATAAAAAAATATATATTAACTTAAAATATAAAACATGGTAACAGTATAAAATTTATTAATGTTAAAGAATTCTTTCGTGATGCAATAACAATGGCCTGTTTTTTGCTTTCAAATACGAAAACCGTTTTCTTTTTTGTTTTTTATTTGTTTATAAGTTTAAATTATAAATTAAATTTAAAAAAAAATATTAGAAAAAAAGTTTATTTCGATTTTTTTTTTTTTAATTTTAAAATGTTAAAACAATTAATTTAAATATATATTGTGAATATATTTTTTTTTTTAAATAAAAACAAAATCAACGAAACTTTCCAAATTTATTAAGAAAATAGTAAGAAGACTTTTCTTTTTAAATAAAATTAAATATTTTTCAGAAAAAATACTTTAACAAGGTTATAAAAGATGGGTTGTTTAAATTTCTACTCAAAAATGGGAATGTTTAAAGTTAAAGAGAATAATGATTTTTTAAAATAAATTTTAATTAATTTGTCTTGAAAATTCTTTTGCTTTTTGGTTTTCAAACTAATTTCTAATTAGTTTCTCTTTTTTTTAAAGAAAAATAGCAATTCTCTGTTATGAAAAAAAATTTTGGTACCAAAAATAAACAAAAGCTTAAATATTATAAATTTATACTGATAAACAAAAGAGAAATTCTTTAAATTTAATTTTCAAATAACGAAAAAATCACTCAAAACGAAACTACTTTTAGGTGAAAATAAATCAACTCTATAAAAGTTTAAACATTTTTTTTTTTGAATTTTCATTGATTTTAAGTTTTTCAATGGTCCTAAATTAAGATTTAAAATTTGTAATTATATTGAAAATAATAGTACTAAATTCTAATTTATATTAATTAAATTTTGTTGAATATCGATTTTGTAAAAAAAAAGGAAGAGAATTGATTTTTTTTAACAGAAAGTAAGATATCCAAAGTTTATTGCTAATTCAAATTATATTTGCAATAATATCTTTCTTATTTAATAATAATAATAATAATAAAAAGGTTAAACAATAAAAAACCTTAAATAAAATTATATATAGCACGTTCTAAGAAAAAACATTTTTCATAATTATAATCTAGAAGTATTTTATATTGAATATCACTCATAATAAAACTTTTGTTTTTTTTTTTTTTGTATTATAAATTTCAAAAGTTAATAATATTTATCCGACTTTTATTTAAAAGAAAATAGAAAGTGCCAAAATATGTTTTTTTTTTTTTAATTTTTTTTTTTAATAAAAATTAACATTAAGGTTAAAAAAATATTTTTTTTTTCTTTCATCCGTATTCAAAATTACAATTTAATTTTAAATAAGATAACGGTATAGTACTTTTAACTTTTTTTTTAATTTAGAAAACTTAATTTTGAAATTTAATATATTAAATATTTTTAAAGGTTTAAAAAAATTATTAAATTTTTAAACGAAACGAAATATTTAATGTATTTTCAAAAATTTGATTAATTAACTTTTATTTTATTACTGATGTTAAATTTTTTTTTAAATTTTATTAAAAGTTTTGTACCTTAAATTAACGAAGAATTTATTTTAAAAAATTATATACACAAATGTATATTTATATATTAACACTTACATAATGTTTTACAATTATTTTGGCACAATTAAATAACACAAATTAATTTCAAATATATGTTTTTTTTAACTTAAAAAAAAAAATTTTTTTTGTTTTAATTTAAAATGCCCTGCGGTTCTACATCTTTAAGATTACGTTTTTATCATATAAAAAGTTTTATCCTACTAGGAATGTTTGATTCTTATTAATTTTAAGGAATTTGTTTTTTTTTTTTTTATACTTCTTAGTTTGTTTTTTTTTTTTTTTTTTTTTTTTTTTTTGAATAATCAATACATTTTAAAATATAACCTTTTAATTTAAAAAAATATTTTTGCGTTGTTAATAAATATATATAATATTTATATAAATATATATATTTCAAATTGTTGTATTTTTTAATTCTAAAAGGTAAGTAATGAAAGTATAAGTTTATAGATTTTCTTTTAAATATTCAAAAATCTAAATTGTGTCATTTCTTGCATTTTTACATTAAAAATCATTAACATTTTTTTTTGTAATTTTATTTTAAAAATTATTAAAATTAGCAGCTGCAGCTGCTGCAACCGCTGCTTCAATCGCTTCTTCTTTTACTTTATAATCTAAACTACTAAATTTTTCTTTGTGCATACGTTCCATATGACGACCGATATGCATTTTTTGTTTGGCACGGTATACGCAAAATGGGCACTGAAATTGTGGTTCCTTACCACATTCCCATTTTTGATGATTACGTAATGATGATTTTAATTTATATACACGACCACAATCAGGACAAGGATGACCACCTTCACCTGAATAATTACCGTTGTTATTTGAGTTAGAATTAAGACTGTTATTATTTGAATTGGCACTTAAACTTGTTGCTGCCGCAACTGATAAACTAGAACTTAATGCATTGAATAAACTTAAACGGACTAATCCAGGAGTATTTTGTTGTTGCCCTTGTTGTGAATTAGCATTAGCATTTAAAGAATTCGAAGAAGTATTACTATTATTTAACTTTTCCAAAGCTAAAGGTTTATAATCACAGTCAATATCAATAACACTAGCAGCACCACCTGTACTATCTTCATTATCTTTATCTTTATTATTATTATTATTTTTATTGTTATTATTGTTATTGTTATTTGTTTTAGAAGTTGCAACCGTTTCACTATCATTCTTGGTAGTTTTGTTATTAGATCGTAAATCATGTTCATTTTTTTGTTGTTTTTGTTGCGTTTCAGATTCACTGCGGGTTTCTTTACGTTCACGAGGAGATTTTTCACGATCTAAATCTTTTTCATTTGAACGTTCTTTGTCACGTTCACTACGGGTATTTCGCTCATTACGAACACAACCAACAACACCACCACCACTACCTGGTGTACTAGAACCATTCGGGGATGAAAATGTTATTAATGGTGGCGATTTTCGTTCATGTACAGATGATGCCGCCGACGAAGACGAATTTTGCTCTGAAGCATTTTGTTGTCTTTCCCATTTTATTGATAAATCGGTTGGAAATAACGAATGAGCACCTTCACGTAATTGTGTTACTAAAGGCATTGCTAAACGTGCATTCCATTCATTCCATGTTAAACCAGCTATTCTTGTTATACTTAAATCTTTTGTGTTTTTTTTTACGTTTGTTGAATGTTTTCGTTTGAAGAGCAAATTTTATTATTTTTAAGTTTATTGTTTGTATAACGAAAAATTGTTTTTAAAATTACCATGATTAAAAGTGATATATTTATTTCGTGATGAATATGTCAAATAATATAAAGAAAAAAGAAACAAAAAATAGATTTGATAAAATTTTAGATAAAAATTAAAAATAAAAATTAAAAATATAAAAATAAAGTAAATAAAAATAAATGAAATTGGAAAGGAAATTTATATTCCAATTTATTAGTTGTATTGGATAGAAAAAAAATATATATTTCTATTACACTTAAGCCTTTTATTCTCTCAAAAGAAAATAACATAGCAAAAAATTAATTTTATTTTTAATTAAAATATTTCAAATATACAATACTTTCTACAAACTAAAAAATACCATTTTAATTAATTATAAGCATATGCGATGAAATTAATTGATAAATTTTGTTTAAAATATATTTCTTAAGAATCTTTTCTGGGTGTTCAAATAAAAAATTATGCCAAATTTAAAGTATCGAAATCAAAATATTTAAAATTAAATATTTCGTAAAAAAAAATAAAGCAACTCCCACTTTTTTTAAGATGGTTTTAAACAAAATTTAGCACACGTTAGTTTAATGAATATATATATATTTTTTTTAAATAAATGTTAATGAGTTTTATTAAATGAGCAGCTTTTATTAATTTTGAAAAAGAAACAAAACAAAAATTAAATGAATAAATTCATAAATTAAATGCAGAAATAAAAAGACAATAACGCCAAATTTTTAAATTTATTTCTTTTGTATTCTTTATATATATATGGATATTTAAATTTTGAAAAAGAAATCCAATAAATTATTTTATATAAACATATATATATATATATATATTAATATTAGTTATTTTTAATTTAGAAAATTAAAACTTTACAATTGTTTGGTGATGTGTACATAAAAAAAATACTTAAACAATAACAAATTAAGACATATTTTTATTAATTAAATAAATTGATAATTAAAAACGTGATTTTAATGAAAATTAAAACACAAAAATTAAAAATATATAAAATAAATCAAAAAGAAAATTAATAAAATAAATTAAATAGAAAATCATATTATTAAAAATAAAAAAATTTAATAAAAGAAAAAAATAAAACAAATTAAATTTTACTTGACTTTAATATTCAAAGAAAAACTTTTTTTAAAAAAGTATTTTTCGTTGTACACAGTGGTACAAATATTTTTCTTTGCTTTCGTTAATAGTATTCATTATTTTGTGCAATTTTTTCATTTTATTTTCTTTATAACGCGAACGCACTCTTCTGCGGCACAAACCTAAAAATAAAATAGATTAGAATAATTTTCAACCCAAATCTATATTTCTATATTATAAATAAATATATTTTTTCGAATATGATTAAATTTAAAAAAAATATATATTTAAAGCCGTTAGTTAAATAGTCAAAACATCCAAAATAAAAAATAGCTTTTAAATATTGGGTAAATAAAAACTTCTTTCAAATGCAGGACGGCGATTTAATATGACCCTATTTTAATTATCTTGTACATTTCATTAGACATATAAAAAACGACTTATTTTAATCATATTCAAAAAAAAATTTAATTAAAATATTGATTAAATTACTATACGTTGTACCCAGTGACACCCAAGTCGACTTTTAATAAACAAAACAAACTTAATCTTTTAACCATTTACTATATATTTTTTTAGTTTAATTTGTGCTATAACATCATTTTTACTCTCAGTATTGTTGAATCAGAAGAAAACCTAAAAAAAAAGTTTAATTAGTTCAAATTTGATTAACTTTTAAGGTTGACTCCTGAATTTTTAAATTTTTACATTACAATACAAAATAAAAATAAAAGAAAAATTAAGATATTTAAGAATATAAATAAAATGTTATAAATTAAACAAATATGCTGAAAATGAAATATTTGTATTTTATTAATAATATTTTATATATTTTGGTTTTTTTTTTTTTGTTTTTAAATTATCTTTCAAAATATAGGACGTCCATTGGCAAAACAATTGTCTAGTAATCAAATAAATATAAAAAAAAATTTTTTATAATAATTTTTTTTATTTTAAAATTAAAATAATCTTCTGAATAATTATTCAATGATAAAAATAGTGAAAATATGATCGGTGCACATAAACTTCTGATAAACATGTCTGAAATTTGATTGTTTATTAAAGCTTTGCTAAACATCAATTATTTTCATTTTATGATATGAGTTTTTTTTTTTTGAACTACATTTTTATAATTTTAAAAATTTAAGGTATTTGTTTTGAGAATTAGAATTTTTATAAAAAATTATTTAGTATAAAATAAAGTCTAATTTTGAATTGGTTTTTATCAAATTTTATAAAAAAAAATAAATATGTTTTAAAATGAAATAAAAATAAATAAATGAAAATGTACTTACATTTTAGTTTTCATTAGTCCAAGCACATTTAATTTTTTTTGTGCAAAATTTTTTATTCAAATTTTTCCATTGAGTTTATCAAGAAATCCTAAAAAAAAAAAAAACATGTATATTAGTTAAATGTTATAAAAATTTAAATATTGACACTTGAAGCTGAATTAAAAGTTTAATAAAAAAAAAAAAACTTATAAAAGGATTTGTAAGGATCAAATGTGTTAAGGATGTTAGAATGTTGAAAGTGAATATGTTATAAATAAAACAACTCTTATTTTTTTGTTTTTGTGTTTAATATTTTTTTTTTGTTTTTTTTTTTTTTTGTATATGAATAAAACGCCATTGTTTACAATTAATATTTATTTTCATATAATTTCTTTTTTTTTTTTTGTGTTTTTTATTATATTTTTGTTTAAAAAATAAAATCCTTAAATTTCAAAGTTTATATTTATGTGTTTTTAAATTTAATTAGTATATATATATATATATAGAATTTTTCTAAAATATTATTTATTTTTAGAAATTGTTAAATTTTTTTCAGCATTTTTGAATAAAATTTCATAAATTTTTAGTTGTAATTTTTTTTAATCTAAAAAAAAAACTTAAATTTTCATTATATTCCAAAATTAAATTTTTTTTCAAAGAAAATAAAATATTAAAAATATATGTTGTACATACACAAATAACACAACCAAATTTAAATAGATTGTGTTTTTATATTTTTTTTTTTTTTTTGTACATAAAAGATTCTTTTTTCTTTGTGTTTTTACATAAAAAAAAATAATTTTTCATACATAACATTAAGTTTATTACAAATATTTTTTTCAATTTTAACTCTTACAAAAAAATATTAAATATTAATTGTAAATGTTAGTAACACAACAATCTGAATTAAAAATTAATCATCGAAAGGTTTGCGAACTGCAGTTAATATTAGAATTATTAATTTTTGAATCACTCATAAAAGTTTTAAGTATTTAAAATTCTAAATGGTTTAGCAATAGCTTTTTACAATTAAGATTTCTTATTAATATTAAGAAATTGTTGCTTTTTTGTTTTCGATAGATTAAAATAAAATTAATATTAAAAAAATGGCATTAATACTTAATACTTTTATTTGTTTTAATATTACAAAATATAGAGCTGAAAAATTATATCGTTTCTTATATTTAGATTATATAAAAATTTAGAGATATAAAAATATAAAAATTAAGTAGTATACAATACAATTTAAATTAATTTAATACGAAAAAAAAATATATTTCATTTAAAGGTATAAACTTTGAAACGTTTCTTTTATAAAGGTATTGTTTAATAAAATTATTCATATAAAAAAAAAATAATGAATTAATTGTGCTAAACTATTTTAGCCTCTAATTGGTAGGTATATTTATTTTTTAATTTTCGGGATCAGATGCATTAGATTTAAATTCAAATAATTAATCATTAAACATCATATTATATTAATAAGAATATTCAAATTGTTTTTAATTAAATACATTATAAAGTGCGTTACTAACATTAAATTATTATTTTTATTGTTTTTTATTACATAATTTTGAAAGAAATTTTTATTGTTAAAAAAAAAATGAAACCCAATATTTTATCATTAAGGAATTAAATAATTTAAGACATAAAAACAGAAAGTAAAAAAAAAAAAAATTAAAATAGTTTTTTAAAAACTTTTAACGAAATAATCATTGCACTGTTTAAAATTATATAATATATATATTTTTTTATTTTATTTTAACAATGAAATGTAGGAGAAAATAAAGTAGAATATTTTTAATTTATTAATATTATATAAATCTTTATTTTGTTTAATAATTTCAACAATGTAAATTTTATATTAAATTGAAAAAAAAAATAAAGGCAATAATACAATTATGTATATTTTATATTTTTCTCTAACACCAAATGTGTAATAAATTATATATACATATATGTATGTTTATATATTATGTATTTTTGTAAAAAAAAAATTTAAACATTTATTAATGTGTTACTAATAAAAAATAATATTTTATAATACTATTACTTCATATTTTGTATACAAAAATAAATATAAAAAATATAAGATGTACGATATTTAAAATCGGAACACTTTAAACGAAGAAAACTTTTTCACCAGAAAAATTTATTTAAATATAAAAAAATTTTTACCAGAAATTGATTTTGTTTTTTAAATAGACTTTATTAAATTTAATTTTACTTTTCATGATTTTTTTAATTCTGTTTCAAATTAAGTTTTTAAAAACCAGTGACTGGTCCGACTGGTCCGATTTATATGTGAAATAAATTTAAAATAAAATTTTTAACAATTACAATAGAAAATTAATAAAAATTTAAATGAAAAAAATATTAGTTTTTATTAATGTAAAACACAAATGATATAAAAAATTTAATAAGAACGTATATAATATACATTTTCAATTTTAGCTTATTACAAGTCTGGACTCTTAAACATTTTTAAATTTTAACCGTAAGTATTTTAAATAATATAAATAATATTTTTTGTTAAAAATTGATACAAAAGTTTTTCTTTAATTTTTTTTTGTTCATTAGAAATTTAGAGTTTTAAACTTTTTATGATTTTACATTAAGTTTTAAATTTTTTTAACTATTATTATTATTATTTATACAAAATATATTTATGTACTTTATACGTTCTTATTTTTCAATTACCATTTAATTTCTTTTTTTTTTCTATAATTTTTGCAATATTTAAAATTAGACTTAACAATTAGTATTATTTAAAATTAATTACAAGGTTAATTAACATAACAAGAAAAAAAAAGATATAATTAAAAAAATTTTGTTTTTTATAGAAATAAAAGATTAGTTTTAAGGATTGTAATTTATTAAATAATAAATAACATTTGCGTCTTTTGGATGTATTTGCAAAAATATTGTTATTAAGAGTTTTTATTGTTAGAAACTTTAAAATACTTTCAATAAAATACTTAATAAATAGCTTTTAACACTTTTTTTGTTTATTATAAATATTTTGGTTTGATATTAAATACATACAATTGATTTTAGAAACCATTAGGTGCACTATATATGTACCCGAAAATTAAGTGTTAAACAATAATGTTAAATTTTGAAATTTTTACAAAATAAAAAACATATATTCTTTAATATAATTATGTTATAATTTTTTAACAATTCAATTTTTATGGAATGTAAATAAATTGAATTAATTTGAAAGTTGAATATATAAATTCTTTAAATCATTTCTTTATTCCTTAAAACCAATCTTTTTATTGTTGTATTTAAATAATATATATATTTTTGTGAAATATTCTATAATCTTATAAAATTAAAATTTTTTATAAACTTATAATCTAAAGACAAAAATTTTATTTAAAATAAAGAAATAAAACAACGTGTTTTTTATTATATTATTTAATTATTAATAACTAAAATTAAAAGTAGTAAAAAAATAATAAATTTTTATTGGAGAAAAAAATAAAAAAAATAATTATAAAAGAATAATAGATACATTTAAACCACTATTAAAAAGTACAAATATATAAAAAAAATAATATAAGAAGATAAGAGAAAACAATTGTTTTTTTTTTTATATAAATTTTCTTGTTTTTCTGTAATAATTAAAAAAAAATAATAATAAAAACAAAAATGTATCTATAAACAAAAATAATATTATAAAAATAATTAACTTTTTTATTTTGCTTCTAAATTATACTTAAATAAAATTTTCATATTATTAATAAATGAAACAGAAATAAAATTAATTTTAAAATATATATATATATATATATATATAAAAAATTAAAAGAAATTAACAAATTATTTTAAAGAAGTTTTTATATTTTTAAAATGAACAAAAATTATTTTGACCCTATTTAGATTTAAGATTTTCAACTTTTAATATATTTATTTATACATTCTATGTAATAATTATTATATTATTAATAAACATTTTTGCAAGTTGATTTTTGTAGTTGAATTGGAAGTTACTAATATATATTTTATATAATAAAAAAAAATAAACAAAATTTTATTTTGCTATAAAAATTATAAATTAAAAAAAAAAACAATTAAAACTAAAGAAATAAATGAACCTTTAAATAAATTAATAGATTACAAATTCGTGTATATTTATATAATATACATTGTGATTGGGACTATGTATTTGGTTGAGCATTTTTTAAAAATTTAATTTCGTTTACTTTTATAAGTTTAATATATATGTTAATAGTTGTAATAAATTAAATTAGAATTAATTGATAGTAGCATTTGTGATATATTATAAAATGAATCATTAGTACTAAACTATTTTTTAAATTGATTTATAATAATTTATATTTATTCAATTATATAAATTATAAAAAGTTAATATATTACATAATATATTAAAAATAATTAAAATAAATTTGGAATTGAATTTGTAAGTTTTTCGAATCATAAAGTTTAGTACAGTTTCAATTGAATACTTTAATTGATGCACAACAACAAAAAAAATTAATAACTTCCTTTTAAGTATTAACGACTTTTTGTCATTTTTTATAAAAATTTTTTTAATCAAAAAAAAAACAATGATTTATAAAACATTTATTCGTAATACAAATATCAAAGAAAAGATAATTAATTTTTTTTTAAAGTATATCAAATTTAAACATACTTATATCTCAATGAAAAAATTCATTGCGTATTGTTTGTGATGATAATAAATAAAAAATCAATTTAATTAGAAAAATTTATGAAAAAATTATAAAAAGTAAGGCGAAACATGTGCCTAAACTTAATATCATATCTCATGCTAACTACTACAAGACGCTGTTAATATACCCTTATAGAATAAAAGTCCCAATACATTAATATAAAACTATCTAAAATTATTTTTTTTGCACGTGGCTTCTTTTTTCTTCTTAATCAACTTTACATTACAATTTTTGGTTCTTAAAAAACAAAAATTAAACAAAAAAAAAATGGAAAAGCAAAATTAATCAAATTCTAAAACTCATTTTACTCAGGGAAATTTGAAAAAAAATTAAAAAAATTTGTTTTAAAATAAATTATCTATTTTTTTTTGTATTTATGAGTTGGCTTAATTAAAATTTTAATATTAGGGTTTGCAATTCTCTCAGAAATTTATTCGTAACTAAATATTTAAAAATTTGTTCTAATTTTTTTTTTTTCTTAAATTTTTTTTCATTCATTATTTTAATTTCTACAAAATTAAAATTTTTTTTTTATATTTAATTTTAAGTAAAAAAACGAAAAAAAAATTAAAACGTTTTAAGCAACGTTTACTTCTTTCTTAGATATAAAATTACTATTAATTATATCAATGATATAAAATTATCGCTAAGAAATCAAAAAAATAGTCAAAAAAAAAGTAAAAAAATAAGAAATAAAAAACAAAAATAAAAACAAATTGAATTTAAATTTTAAAGAAATAATTTAGCTTACGATTTACGTCCGCGTATACTTTCTAATTGCGGTTTTTCTGGATGATGTTTACGAACATGTACACCTAAATTACCACGTTGTTTAGCCTTATATGTGCAATACGGACATGGATGACATGGTTCTTTACCACCGCATTCAACATTTTCATGCCGCCGTAATGTTGATTTCCAACGATATTTTTTACCACAATGTCGACACACATATAATTTTTCATTATCTTCACTTTGGGTTAAAGATGAATCACTCAATGATAATTCATAAGTTGTGGTTGTTGTATGCTGTGGTTGTTGTTGTTGTATTTGATGTTGTGTTTGTTGTTGATGTTGTTGATGCTGTATTTGATGTTGCGTTGTACCTTGCTGTTGATGTTGCTGATGTTGTTGTTGTGTTTGTTTCATTGGACTTGTTGTTAATATTGTATAACTTTTTGTTATTGTTGATTCTTGTCCAACATTACTATTACGATCATGTTGAATCATTTCTGGAGATGGTGGATCATTAACTTGTTGAACTTGTTGTACTGTTTGTCCAGTTTGTATATGATGATGTTCACTTATTTCAGCTGGTGCATAACCAATACCAATTTTTGTACCATCTGGTAATTCAATATCATCAATTTCAGCATATTTAACTAAATCAGAAATAATTGATGCTTGTGGTGCATTTAAATCTGTTATTTCGGCTATTTCGAATTTTTTTTCACCAGCCATAACAGTTGTTGTTGTAGTACTAATTTGATGTTTTGGTGGAAGTGTTGTTAACAATTGTACTGTATTACCATCTGTATCATGTACAGGACTTGCATATTTACCACGATATTTTATACGTGATCCCAAATTCTTTTGTTGTATATTTACTTCACGTATACCTAAAATTGTATTAAGCGTTTGTGGATTTGCTGTTACAATATTTGTATGCTCTTGTAAATGCTGTGGTTGAATAATTGTTGCTGTTGCAATTCCAGATGTTGCTGGTTGACCTTTTTTTAAATTTATTAATTCTGTTTAATAAAAAAAAAAATATGTTAAATTAATTTGAATAATTTTAAAAATTTAAAATATTATACATATAGATAAGTTAGGGTGTTAATGACCCCCTTACATAATAGAATTTTTAAAATATAAAGATCAAGATTTAAATGTTAATTGACAAAACCCAAATCAAAGCTTGTTTTTTTTTTTTTGAAGAACTTAGAACAAATTCGATAGGTATTTTCTATAACAATTTAAGCGAAACTAAATAAAATACCTTTGCTTAATAAAACATGAACAAGTGTAATTTAATTTAAAATTAAACTTAAAAATAGAATTAAAGTTGCAACCATTTGAATATTGAACATTTTTCAACTTTAGTTGGGCGGCTAAAACAAGATCTATATGCGTTTAAAAATTTAATCATTTATTTCAATGTAAAAGTTTTGTAAACAGACGAACGATCGGACAGTGAATAATAATGACATACTTTTAAATAAAGTTTTTTTTTATTACAACATTAACTAGTATTGAAAATTAAATATTAGTTATACAAGCTTGTTTAGGCAAAGCGAACTTCTTTTATATAGTAATTATATTTATGATTTAATGTACTAATTAAGAATTATATAGAAATAAATTTACTAAATATTTCATTAAATTACCACATTCAGCTGATGGAAGTTTAATTGTATGTAAACTTGTTAGTTCTTTTACTTGATTATCATCACTTGTCATCTGATGAACACCAGGTACAGCAACAACATTTGTAGGTGTAGCAAGTTGTATATGATGTAATTGTTGATGATGATGTTGTTGTTGTTGTTGGTGCTGGTGATGGTGTTCTTGTTGATGATGGTGTTGATGCGTTTGATGATGTTGCTGTTGTTGATGTTGAACATGTTGTTGTTCTTGTTGTTCATCTTCTGTTGTTGCCAATTTCGATGATGTAACATTACCTAACTTTTTAACATGCAATACAAAGCCGTCTTTATTTTGTGTAATAACAATATCATTGCTTTCCAACAAACAATCATCTAATTCAAATTCATCTGTTGTGATATCAGTTTGTTCACTTTTATCATGTTTTACTGTTGCAAGTGAGAAAGATAAAAGAAAATTTTAAATTAACTAATACAAATATTAAAATTCAGTAAATTTATACAAAAAAAGGTCAAAAAAAATTTTATGAAAAAAAATTTAAATATATAATTTTTTTTTTTTTTTAATTTATCTAAACTTAATATCTATTCTAATTTTTTATATATATAATAGTTTAATAAAAACAAAAAAACAAGCACACTAACAATTCATAATAGGAGAAGTAGCGGTAATATCAGTTTGAATAGTATTGTTACTAGAAGTAGTAAATTCAGTAGAATTCGGTAACAAAGCAAAGTTACTCATTCCATTCCTTTTTATATTTCAACAAATTATTCGAAAAATGTTATATATATTTATTTATATATGCATTTATATATATGTATATATATATATATATATATATATATGTATTATGTATGTGTGTAATATACTATTTATTGCTATTTTGTTTGATATTTTTATTTCTTTGGTATTTTGATTGCAATTCTTGGTAACTATTTTGTATTCGCTCTTGTTAAAAATTAAATTAAATAAAAAAATTTGCAAAATTTGTAATAATGTTTTTAAAATAAAAAAAAACTTTCAACAAATGTTAATAAATTATGCAAAAATATAACAAATAACTTTCCAATATAAAGGATATTAACAAAGAGAATAAACAGAAAACAATAACTATACAATAAAATATATATATATTTTTAATTTATATAAATACATATATATAACAGTTTCTGTACAAGTAAAAATAAAACAATAGATCCAAAATATATCTATATATTGTTTAAAAAATTAGTTTTTTTTTTTTTTAAATAAAAATAATTAGTGAACACATTTTGGTTTTTTTTTTATAACTATTTTGTTTTAAAATGTTTATTTATTTGGTACAATTTTATATACAACACTTTTTTTTTAATATTACACTTTATTTATTTTACATTTTTTTCTATTTGATTTATATATATGTATAAATCATACATATATATACATTTCTTTTTATAAAATAGTTTATTGTTTATTTTCTTTTTATAACATTATAAATTTTAAAATTGTTCTTTTGAATATGTTTAATTTTTAAATACATACATATATGTATTATATATTAATTTTTTTTTATATTTTATGCTGAGAGATCAATTTCTGAAAATCAAAGAAAGAAATTGAAATTATTATTCACTTATCCTATTTTGTAAATTTCTTAATATTTGAAAACATTTTTTTGTATTTTATATATTTAATAATATTTGTAAATATATTGATGTCTTCTAGTTTTAAATAAATAAATTTTGAAAATAAAATTTAATTTAAAGTAAAAAACAAAAATTATTATTTTTATTATAGTTTTTAAAATCCTGAAAAAGAAATAAAAAAAGAAAAATTTTATAATCAAAAATATTTGTTTTAAATTAATAAAAAAAAATTTAAGTTTAACGTAAAATGATATAAATAAATTTTTAAACAAAAATCTTAAAATTAAATGAAATTTGGAATGTGTTTAATAACCTAACACAAATAGTAAAAAATAATAATATATAACATGTAAAAAAAAAAAAAAAAACCAAAAAATAAAAAATTATTAATTAATAAAAAGTAAAAACAAAAAATTTTTAAGGACATGTTAAAGTTTCATATGATTTTAATGAACATGATATAATGATTTTTGTTAATAATATTGTAATTTAATTTTGTTTTCAAACTATTTATTTTTGTATTTATATACAAGTATCTCTAGAAACAAAAATTTTCCAATTACTTTTTAAGAAAATTTAGATTTTATTTAATAGTAATAATTAATAAATAACAATAATTTATCAACAATAACAAAAAAAATTTCAAAATTATTCTTGAACTTAATCATTTGTTTTAATTTAAAATAATTTAAAAGTAAAGTAAATAAGTTCAACACCAAAATGTATTCAAAAAGACCTAATAAACTTAAATTATATCTGTTATATTCTAATTTTTACTTAGATAATTATTTAAAAAAATTATTAACTTTAAATTATTTATATTTTAAATAATATTTTCAAATTAATTATTATGTTAACATTTAACTAATCTTTTAGACAATTTCTTGTTTCCTAGGTTTCATAAAGTTCAAATTTAATTCTTATATTTTTGTATGGGATTATCTATTTAAAAATTATTATTGCGAAAAATAAGGAAAACAAATTTATTAGATTTTTTTTTTTAAATAGGCACCAATTAAAATAACCATTTTTAAGTCGAAAATTTTTGTTTCATATTTTTATTTTTTCTTATTTTTATTTCATACCACAACCCAAAAAAATGTTTTCATGAACCTAATTTACTATTAATTAATTGATTAAAAGAAAAATATCAAATCTTTTTTTTAATTATAATTTTATCTTAATTAGATAGATTTTTCCATATCTCCTTTTTTTAATGGATGTCGTGTATTCATATGATAATTTAAACTGGCTTTATATTTTGTTTTGAAATGACAAAATTGACATTGTATATGTGGTTCAATACCACATTCATATTTTAAATGTCTATTTAAATTCTTCTTATACGCATATGTTTTATCACAATTTGGACATTGAACTTTATAATTTGATTTTAAACCATCTCTATTTCGTTTTCGTTTTTGTACATCATGATAGTCATTTTGTTGATCAATAATTTCACTTATCTCATAGTAAGTTTGATCACCACTAAAATGCGTAAAATTTAAAGAAGTTACTGACTTAATTGCTTCTTTTTCAAAATCCATTTGACAATCATCACTATCCCAATCTGAAATAAAGCAAAGGGGGATTTATTTATAAATTATTTAAATTATATATATTATCTAAATAACACGTAAATAAATAATAAAATTAATATTAAAATTTAAAAATAAATCATATCTAAATAGGAACTTAAGAATAAAGGAATCAAAATAAAAACAAATGGGTAAAGGTTATTTTTATTGGATATTATGGTAGTTTTTTTTACACTTCATTAACATTCACTTAAAAATTCATTTAAAATATTTGAAACACAATCCAACATTATTTTTGTAATGCTCTACATTTTTTTATAAGCGATTAATACAATTAATAAAGAGATATATATTTATATTTTATTCTGTTCAATTTATTTATGAATTTAGAGCTTCAAAATCTTATAATTTTGTTTGATTTAAAAATAAAAATTTTTAATATGTTATAAGACGATGAAATTTTTAGATTAAAATCAAAATTTTTTTTTTTTAATTTTAGAAAAATAGAAATTTTAAAATCAATTTTGAAAAAGGTTTTGGACTAATTAATATTTAATTATTAAACTTATAATTAAATTAATAAAATAATTTTAAAAAAAATTTCATTGAAATAAAAAATAAAATTGATTTTCTTTAATTCTTTTACATTTAGTTTAAATCAATTAATGTTAAATTCAAAATCTATTCTAAAAACAGTTGTTTTTAATAAATATTTTTTTTTTAATGGAAATTACATTGTTCAAACATTATTTGATTGCATTCTTCTTTTAATCAGTTATATTGCAATATTTTTTTGTTCGATTTAACTACATCACTTCATCGATGTTAACCATTATTTTATTTTTCTGAAAAGAAAAAAGTAAACTATTAATTATAAACACACGTTAAACTTAACTTGCCTTAAATGAAATAAAATATGAAATGAATAATCAAATTTATGTTAGTTTAAAATTAAAAAGGAAAATTGGAAAGTTATAGTTAGAAAAATAAAAAAATATTGATAACATGAATTGGATAAGACTTAGGATAGTTTCATTTTTAAATAAAAAACATTAATACATATGTATTTAAAAACACTTTTCAGCAGTTTAATTTTTATTTTTTATAGTTATTTTATTATATTTCGGTAATTTTTTTTCCTCTTTTGCAATTTCTCTTTACAGTCTTCAAAAGATTCTAATATCATAATGTAGTTCTAGCATTATTATGTTGATAGTTAAATAATAATTTTTAATTATATTTAAATTGTCTGAAATTATAATTTAATTTTTTGAACGTTTAAAATTCCAAACTAATTTAAATTAAATATATATTTTATATTATTTTTTCGAATATTTTTAAATAACATTCTTATTTGGAGATAGACTTAGTTATGAAATTTTGTAGTGAATTTTCACAAAGGAATATACATCTTAATACATGAATATATTAAGACAATTTTTTTTATTATTTGTTTTTTCTTTAATTCTCATATTAATAAATCATAACATAAAAAATTTAATTAAAATTATATTCGAAGCTATTACTTACTTTGACTATAAACAATATATGCTACTAGATTTTTTAGCCATTTTAACCGAAATTAGTTTATCAATAAATTAATTGTTTTAGATAGACTTTTTTGATATTGAAATAATTTGTATATGTTTAAAGAAAATTACAATTTTTTTATAATATTAAAATAATTAAAATAAATTATCTATAATAAAAGATAAATAATTCAGTGAAAATCTAACTTCGATCAAAATTATGAAAAACAGTTTACAGGTAGTACCGTTTACTGTTATTACGGTAGCAACATTATATTAATTAATTAAAGTTTCATAAAAATAAATAAATACAATGTTGACCTGACTTTAATTAATAACTCTATAATAATTTTTTTTATTAAAAATATGTTTATTTTAAAAATTTTGTACATTAAAACTAAAAAATTAAAAGAAAAATATACATATAATTCTTTTAATTTTTTAATTAAAAATTTATGAAGAATATAAAAATTTTATTTATTTTTACTGCGGATGTTCAACATTGAAATGTTTCATCAATATATCTTTTTCTATACAATGAAAATCACATAAATGGCATTTGAAAGCATTTTGAGTTTTTTGTATCTTACGATACGGTCTTAAATTAGAAAAACGTTGTTGTTGCTGATGCTGTTGTAATATATGTGTTTGATTTGTGGTTTGAAATTTTTCTGAAGAATTACTTTCAAAATTTTTTTGTTGCTGTTGCTGCTGTGGAATATGTTGATGTAGCTGCTGTGGAACATTTTTAGTATTATTTTGAATTGTTGTTAAGATTGGTAAGGTATTCGACGTTATTGTCAATTTCCGAACCGTATTTGCTGATTTAACTTGTTTAGTAATATGTTTTTGCAATGTTGAAACTAATGGTGATTGTAATGATTTAACTGATGGTGGAATTTTTGATATTAAAGAAGATTTCGTTACAGTTGATTTTGTCGGCATTATAAGTGATGAAGTTATTGATTGTGCTGTGGGAGAAGGCATTGATGTTTCTATTGTATCACTTTTCAATAATGAAGTTGATGGTGAATTAATAATATAAACATTTGGTAATAAACTATTATGAGAATATTGTAAATTTTCTTCTTTATCTTTTAAAGAATTTTCATTTAAATTCTGTTTATGTTGTTTTTTTGAAATATTTGTTTCAATTTTAAGTATTTCGTTTGATAATAATTTATTGCCTTCCATGTCAATATAATATAATATTTCTGTATCTTCATCAATAGCATTAACATATTCTAATGCATTTTCTGCATCATCATCAATATTGTTATCCACAATATCATCTTCTAATTCCAGTAATTCGGTGTTTGCTGTATTTTCAAGTTGTGAAGAAATTAATTCATCTTCGCTAGACGTACCTTCAACATGAAGATCTAGATTTGATTGCGGCTGCTTTTCTAAAATTAAAAAAAATATATACAAAAGAAATTATTTTAATATGCAATTCTTATATATTTTTTACGAATTATCTGTTAATTCAAAAAAAGAAACCAAAACATGTAAATAAATGGTAAAATTGTTGTTAAATTTTATTTTAAAAGTGATATAAAATAATAAATAAAAAATTCTTTTTATTTTTTTTTTGTAAAAATATTCGAATTTATTTTATTTATATTAATTTACTTTTCACTATAATTTATTTTTTCTTTCATTTTTTTTTTTTTTTGATATATTTTTTTATATGATATTTATTTAAACAATATTTTTTAAGAACATAATTTATCTAAAAACACTAAATTTAGAACTTATTGAGTATGTGTTATGGCAATCTCAGTAAAAATAATAATTTAATATTATCCTTGTTTTTTTTTTTTTGTTATACTCCAAACAGATTATAATTTATAATATTTAAAAATATACTGTTGGAGAATTTATAGGAGCATAAAATCAGGAAAAATCAAGTTTTAAGTTTAAAGCTTATTTTTTTTGAATGAATATAAAATTTATCTATTTTTTTTTTTAATTGATAATATTTATAATTTGCATGTAATATATTTTTTACTTTAATAGTGTTTGAGAAAAATTTCAACAAAACAATTAAACAAAAATTTAAATAAATATAAATAAATAAATAGAAATTGCATTATGAACACTGGTTTAGTATTAAAAAGTTGGTTCTAATTTTCATTAAAAATTTTGGATAAAACTGCATTTTTTTGTTTTACATATTTTTTTTTATGTTTTACACTTTGGAATTATAACTTATTATTGGCCACTTTTAAAAAATTAAGCCTCATGTATTTTAAATTTACCTTAGTTAAGAGGAATTTAAAACTTGTTGTGAATTTACTTTATTTTTTTACTTTATATTACCATTAATATGAAATTTTTTATATTCACAATTTTTTGTGGTTTTTTAATAAGAAAACTGATTCACAATCACATTAAACTAATTTATGTCAAAAAAATTTGTAAAATTGAAAAGGCCGATTTTTTTGTTTAATTAGAACAACTTTTTAAATAAAAAATAAAATTAATTTATGTGAAAATATGCCCTTTAACTTATTTATATCTGTAATACAAATTAAATTTAATTAAAATTAATACAAATAAATATATTTTGTTTTAATAATTATCTTTTAAAATATATAATAAATAATAAATAACAAATAACAATTTAATAACAGAAAATTAAAAATACAAAAAACGGAATAAAATTAAATCAAAATATAAATTAACATTAAAACTGTTGAATTTAAATTAATCCTAAAAGTGAAACAAAATAATAAATAATATTAAAACAAAAATTGGAAACAATTTAATTGAGTATAATATTACAATAATAGTCTATTTATTATATTTTTTCACATTATAAAATTATTTCTTTTTTTATTTTGTTTTTGATTTTCTTTGTTTAATTTATAATATTTTGATATAATAATGTCTTAATAACGCAATTTTATAATATAATTTATAATTAATTTTTTTTTTTTTTTTTTGATAAATTCTCAATTAATTTATGGCACTTAGTTAATTTTTTTTTTATTTATTAAATTCATTTAATATTATATTTTTAAAATATATATTCTTTTAAATATATGTATATATTTTTTTATTTACTTAAATTAATATAATAAATTGACAAAAAAAAAATATATTGTTAAATTGTCAATTACAATTGTACTAAAAATAAAATTATTTTTCATAGAAAATTAATTTAAATTCAACTAAATAAATTTAAATAAAAATAATTTATTTCTATAAAAAAAAAAAATGTCACAATAAAAATTATTAATTAATAATAGTTTAGTATTTGGTGGCTCATATTAGGTACATACATATTTTCTTCAATGAAATTTTTTATTTATATATATTTTTTTTTTATTTTTATTGGTTTAATTTTTTTAATCTTTTTCTTTTATTATAAGATATATTTTTCTAACTTTATAATTTCTTTCTTTTTTTAACAGATTAAAATTAATTATATTTTCTTTTATATAATATATTAAAAAGTAATCAACATGAATAAATTTCTTTTGTTTTTCTCTTCCTTTAAATTTATCTAAATAATTATAATAAATAACATTTAATTAAATAATTTTCTTTAACATTTTATACTAAATATAATATTTTTTTTTAAACTAATGATATATATTTGATTTATATAATATTTTAATTTATAAATTTGTATAATTTGATTATAACTTTTGTTTCTAATCTTTTCTTTGTTTTATATATTTTTTGGCAAGACTAAGTATAATTTTTTTTTATTATTATTATTAATAATCTATTTTTTATATAATCTTTTATAATTTCTATGACTTATTTGTATTATTTTTTTTTTTTTTTTGTTTAAAAATAACCAGATTTTACGATAAAAATATACTTGATTCATTTTTATATATATTATATTTTGTTTAATAAATAATTTTTATGTGTATTCTAATGTCAAACGAATTTTTTTATTGTTAATATATTATAAACTTTCGATATAATGATCTATTTTGTTTTAATTATTTAATTTTTATATAATATATTTTTGTTTTACAACTTTATCTACGTTATTAATTTTCTTTTTGATTTATTATTGTTTTATTTTTCTAAATATATATAATATATATTTGCTTTAAATAACTTTTAATATATCTTTGTTTTAGGTTTTATTCTACTAAATTGTAATTATATAAAATTTTTTAAATAAATTCGTCAGTTTCCGTTTAAAATTTGTTTTGATAATGATGCAATAAAAATTTTGGATTATAAATAGTATTTAACACAAACACCAGATTCTAGATGACGTTTCAAATGTGAACTTTGTGAGAAGGCTTTACCACACATCATACAACGAAATTTTTTTTGACCACCGCATTCATATCTTTTTTTTGATAAAAGATACAATAAAAAAAAAGTTATATATTAAAAAATTTCACATTAGCATGTAAAAATAATTTTATTTTGTTTTTTTTTATAAATAAAAATAAAATATTTACCGAATATGCCTTTGCAATGAACTAGCATCCTTATAGTTTTTTAAACAATTTTGCCTAGGACATTGATATCGTCCATCCGAATTAATAAATTTAAATAAATCCGAAAATTTTAATTCATACCAATAGTCACGTCGTAATAATTGAGCAGTGTCCCTTAATGATATTAATGGTTGAAATGATATCATAGAAGCTGGAGATCCATCTAAAATTTTTGTTTTGTATTTTAAAAAGGATAAAAAAAAAAGAAAAAAATCCAGTTTTAAGGAAGTCTAACTTCACAATATACAAAAATAAAAAAAAAATATTGTAATATCGAATTTTAATTTAATTTTTTAATATGTTTTTTGTTTTTTCAGTAATATAAAAATATTTTTTTTTTTTGGTATTAAGTTTTGCTTTAACCGAAATTTATTAATAACTTAAAGCGTAATCATTAATTTTTATAATTATTAATTAATTATCATTGCTATTAATAAAACAAAAATGATTGTTTTTATTTTTTTTTGTGAGTTTTATTTTGATCATTAAAGCAAGAAAAATTAAAATAAAATTTAAAAATAATTATTATAATTAAATTAAATACAAAAAAATAAGTTTCAAAATGTATAAAAATTTTATGATAAATTTAATTTGTGTATTTCGTTCTATGAAATTTGAAGCCTGATTTGCTTTTCCATTTTGTTAAATTAAAATATATATAAATTTTTCATTTTCAGACCCGCACCCACACCGCTTCTTTTATTGTGAATTAAGATTTTTTTTTTAAAATAATTTCCATAAAAAAAAGGAATGTTTAATAGCAAATTTCAAGCTAAATAATTTAAATTTAATTAAAAATAATTCAATAATATATATTTACAATGAATACAAAAAAAAAAAAGAAGATATATTATGATAGAGGGAGGTAAAAATAGAAACAACAGTTAAAATTCAAAATGATATGATATGGATGAAGTACAGGGGGAACAATGATTATTTTCATTTCAAAATAGTAATGCAATTTTAATTAAATTAAATAAATGTTAAAACAATTTTTTTTTGTTTTCTTTTGTTTTCTTTTCAAAGTATATTTGCGTTTATTTCAATCATCTATAAAAATAAGTTTCGTTTTTTCGTCTTAGAACTCTGATTACAAAAAAAATGGGTTTTTTTTTTTTTAAGATACATAGGAATTGATATTTTTGTTTGTTTATATATGTATGAATTAATATATAAAAATGATATATATAATAAATATATAATATTAAAAAATAAAATATGACACTTTTATTAAATATAGTATTTAAAAATGTAACAATTAAAGTGTTCATTCTAGTAAAAATTAATATCTATAATGAATTAAATAGAAAACAAACTCATTTTAATAATATAAACTGAGTAATTGTTTATAAATCATTGTGATGTTATTTGTCTTCAAAATTTTAAGTGATGAAATTTGCTTTTAATAAATTTATATTTCCGACAATTTAAAGTAATATCTTTAAATATATATTACAAATTTACTTTAATGTACATTTTAATTGCAACATATTTATATTATTTTATAACTTAATTTTAGTTATATATATATATTTGTTTTTATTTCAAAGTAGAAAAATATAATTCTTAATTTTTTTTTTTTTATATAAAATATTTAAATTTTCTTATTTGGTTTTAAGTTTTTATAATTTTTTTTATTCTTTTGTATTATTCAATATAAAATTTAATATATATAGTTAATAATATAATATAATTTGTATAATTATAGTTTTAATTGGTTTTTAAATCAACTTGCCAGCTTTAGATTGAGAATAAAATAAATTGGAAACAAAAAAAAAATTAAAACAAACACAAAATAGTTTAATCACACTTCAACTAAATTTGTAATTTCATGAACAATTGTATTTGAAAAAAAAAAACATTATTTATCAATGTACGATATTTTTACATCGAGTAAATTTTTTGGCTTTGGTCAACTTTGATTTTGTGCGCAAAGTTCAAAATATATGTACATATTTGATTTATTGCACAATATGATACAAAAAAGAGGCTTCTTCATTGTTAAAAAAAATAAATTATGTTGACATTAATATTTTGATTTTAGACAATCACCACATTCTAAAAGACCTAGCATAGTATGAATATCACTTAGGTGATGATTGTGTATTTTTAAAAACTCAGAAGTGATCCTTCGAATAGAAAGAGGAAATTTTATGTGTTAAACAAAAAATGAAAGAACCAGAAATTTATTTAAATGCAATATAATTTGTTGTGTTAAAAAGATTATATTTTTAACATGTATGTTTTTATGTACGTTTTAGTTTTAAACATTACGAATCTTTTCTAAAGAAAAATTTAAAAATATCTTGATTAAACTTATTAATCTGAAAAAATTAGAGGTATATAATAAAAATTTAAGTCGTTTTTTCGATACTTCTTTTTATTTATAATGGTGTAGATAATTTAAAATGATTTGAATTATTTCTTATACTTCTTCTAATATTCTGTATTAATTTTCAGAAGAATCATAAAAAAACTGATCCTGTCTTGACAGAAATTGCCAATTTTACAAAAATTACATCACCTTAAAATTAAAGTCTTTCAGAATAGCCAGTGTTCATTTTTTTTTAAAGAAGACGAAAGAGATGCACGTCATTTAAGTGATAAATCTATTAGAATAGGGGTTTATATTTATATGAAATATATATTTAAGTTTAGTTTATTGAAAAAGAAAAATTGCAAAAAAAACTCGTATAAGTTATTTTATGATATCATACAAACAATTTGGAAATTAAATTTGATTCTGCAAGGATTTAAAGAAATGTAATATGTAACTCTCAAAGTCGTATATTTGTATATTTTACCGTTTAAATGTTTTGCAATGTTTTATAAACACAAAATTTTTTAAATTATGTGATTTAATTTTTAATACATAATAAAACAAAGCTATTTCAAATAAATCACTGGTTTAAAAAATTATGACTTAAACATGAAAAAATTTTGTATATATATAATTCAGTCGTTAGTTATTAATATTATAATTAAAAAATAAACTAAAAATTTAAAAAAAATTAAAAAAAAAATAATAATAAACTTCTTATTAACATGAAATATGGCAACAATCAATTGCTTAAAAAATTAGTAAAAAAAAAAAAATAAAATTAAAATTAAAAAAAAATATATATCTTTGGCAAGATTTGATATTACAAGTTCCTTAAATTAATTTAGAGATTCTAAAATAAAATTGCATATTCTTAAAAATAATATTTAAATAATTGTATATAAATTTTTAATATAATTTTTGTTTTTAATATTATCTTGTTTTATTAATTATTAATCTTAATAAGTTTGAAATACCAAAATTGTTGTTTTATTTTTAAGCTTAAAATAATTTTCATTGGTTTATATGAATTTTGGCATTATTTTTTTTTTAAATAACTAAAGTAAAAATAAAAATATTGTTATCTTAATATCATTCGTTTTCTTTTTGAAATAAAATATCAATAGATTTAATCACTAATGATGAATTTAATGACTATTTCTTATTTAAATATATTTAATTTAATTAGTATCTAATTCAGTCAAATAATAATTCTATTTAATAAATGAAAATTTATTGATTGAAATGCATAAAAAATCAAGTTATAAATAATAAAATTAAAATACATTTTCATTTTGTTTGCAAGTTTTATTAATTATGTTCCATAAAATTTTTATATGAAGAATAATTTTTCAAAAACAACGCAGTATAGATCAATAAAACGAAAATATTGTTAAAATTTAATTATTATAATAATTGTTGAATTAAAAATTATAAAGTGTATATGAATTTTAATTTTATGCTTGTATTTTTGTGGATGAGCCAAGTTTAAATTATTTAATAAGAAATTTGAGTTTTAATAAACAAGAGAACAAAATATTAAATACTTTTAGTACTTATCCTCATTTGAGGCAAATTAGAATTAATTATTCGTACAACAAAATGAAAACGTAAACTAATTAGGAGTAATAAAAAAAAGTTTTTTTGACTAAATTATTGGTTGTAATAACATTTCAGTTATATAGTGTAAATAATAACACATTAATTAAGAATATTATTTTAAAAACAATTCAAAAAAATTGTTGAGGAATATTCCAATTAAAATTAAAAAATTACTGATATATAGGAGTATTTCATGATTTCTTTTTTTTTTTAATTGTATAACAAAATATTTTCTTTAGTATAACTTGTACATTGTATTTTTTTAGATTCAATGAAATTGTATAATATATTATATATATTTTTATTTTATTTTTTTTTTTTAGAATTTATTTCAACAATTCTGTAAATATGTAAGTAATTAACATGAAAATGCTAATTTTTTTAATATTTAATTTTTAGTTGAAAAATTAAAACTTTCATCTATTTTACAAAAATAAAAATTATAAACAATAATTTAAAGGAATGCAATATAATCTTTTTAATATATAAAATAAATAAATGTTAAATAAAATTTTATGGTTTCAATATTTAAAAAATAAGTGTATTTTATGTTTTTTTTTTGGATTTTATTTAATTTTTAATTGTTAATATGTATATATATATTATTTATTAATGGCACATGTTTTAATTTTTTTTTTTTTTAATATTTTAAGTTGCAGTTTTTGTTATCAGGCACAATAGTTTTGAAATTTTATTTTAATTAGTTTAAATATACTATAGTTAATTTTTATACCTATGGAACATTGAAATTTTATAAATATTTTATATACTATATATATGTTTTTATTAAAAATTGTTTATTTAGTGTAATAAAAATCAAAAATTTAATTTAATTGAAAAAGTATTTAAAGTAATTTATTAAAATTAAATATATATTATTAATCTATTAGAGATTTGTTGAATTTTTTGATGCGGTTTGAATAAATGAAATTAAAATTACTGCATTATTGCAAAATTTTTTTATAAAATTCATTAATTTTTCAAGAGTATAATTTGAGAGTATTTGTCATTATTTTTTTTTTTAAATATTTATTTTCTTTAATGAAAAAATTGTTTACAAAAAAAAATTAAAAAAAACTATTTATTTATTTTAGATTATATTGCATTTTAAAAATACATCATTTACCTAAATTTATATTTTCTTTGTTATACTTTAGTTAATATTCTTTTTCTCATACAATACTTTCGTATTATAAAAAAAAAGTATTTTATTTTTTAACTTGTTTGATTTTTTACGTTTAATATATCATTTTTTATACTTTCTTTTCGAAATACCTTTCTTTTTAAATGTGTTATTATATGACATTTTAAGTTATCTTTACGTTTTGTTGCGAAATCACAATGAGGACATTGAAATTTTGGAGTTGCACCAGTAAATGGGCATTCATAACGTGTATGTCTACCAAGACTTCCTCTAGATGCATATGATTTACCACAAAAATGACATATAAAACGTCCATTTAATTGCTGCTGACAGTGAAGTATAGCTGGTAGCACATCCAGAAAATCTACGAATTATAAAAGTTTTATGGTTTTTTTTTTGTTTTTTAATTTTTTTTTTTTGATAGAAGAGATCAATTTGATCAAACTTTTACGTTTTGGTTTATATATGTATGTTTTCATACTTAAAAATCTTCGATACGAATTTCGACAAATATTTTTTTTTAAATATTACATATAAATATTTGATAAATATATAATATGAATATTGGAATGCATATAAATTACATTTATAATTTGATAATATTTTAGAAAATAATGCGATTATTTTTAAAATATTTACTATCTAATAATATATTTATGATTAATTGATCATTTTAAATACTTTTGAAATATATTATAATTTTCTGTTTTTTAAGGTTAGATAAATTCTTACAAAAAATATATTTATAAAAAAAACCTTAAGATTATAATGTATAATATAATATAAAATGTTATTGAGTTTATTTTTATTTTGTTTGTTTTATTTAGTTTATATCTAAGTTATATAAATATAGAAATCTACTTTAAAAAATTTTTTTTTTATATTTTAATATATGTAGAAAACTCTTTTCTTTAGAAAAATATTTATATATTTCTTTTTTATACACTTTTAATTTTTAATATTAGGTAATGTTAAATATATAAAATGCACTAGTATATCAAATTACATTATTTTATTTCTAAATTTTTGTTTTAATATTAATATAAAAATATTTTATAAAATAAATTTTGTCAGTAATAGTTTTTGTATAATAAATGTTTTAATATTTTTTATTTAAATAAATGCTTAAATAAATAAATTATATTTAATTATACATATAAGCTTGCAAAAGACTAGAATGAATTTCAAAACAATTGTTTTTATTAATTTTTTTTTGCTTTATTTAAATAAATATTATATATTAAAAATTAATTTGTTAATAATTAAAGTTAATTTTTAGGTAAAGCAAAAAATGGAGGAAAAACAAACTCAAAACAATACTTAAATCTAATTGGAATGTAATTTGAATACAATTATTTTATATATATTTATAAATTTTAATAAATTATTTGTTATTGAATAATAAACGCACTCATGTTCAATATTTTGTTTTACAAATTAATAAATAGATAATGTAAATATAGATTAAAATAAATATTAAATAAATAAATATAAAATTATTTTTTAATATATTTGAATTAGTTATTTAGTTTTATTTTGTTTTTAATTAATTTTAGCAAACAAAAACAAAGCATTCATATAAATAGAAAATAAAAATATAAAAACAGTGATAATGTTAGGAAATAATGTTAAAAATTAGAATATTAATAATGATTATGTTATAAGAAAATTGCTTAATGTAAATGAATAGAGACTTAAATATAATTTTTAAATTAGTAAATAGTCTAAAATTAAGGATTAATTTAATTTATTTCGTTCAAATTGAAAATTCATTCATTCAATGCAAAATGCCACTATCTAAAGAAAAACTATTAATCAATTTCAATTAATTTTCTTTTATTGCATTTTTAATACAAAAATGTACTTTTGTTTGGTAAATATGCAATTATTATAAATATGAAAATTATTTTCAATTTATGGTAAAATTTATTCTGTTCTGGAATTAAAATATAAATGGAAATTTGATTTTTTATAGTACTTATAATATATAAATCATTATTTGAAAAATAGAAAATTAAGAGATAAAACGCAATTTGCTTATTGAATCTTTTGGCACAATTGAAATTTTAAAACAAATAGAAGTTAAAAAAAAAACCAAATATAAGATTATTAAGTATGATTTCAATTCATTCCGATTTGATTGAAAAAAAAAAATTAAGTAAGAAAATATTTAAGAAGTTTTTCTAATGTATTTTAACATACGCCTTTCATTTATAAAAATAATTATTGTTTTGCCTTGTTCTAAAATATTTTGAAATATTATCACTAGTCCAATGTTTTTTTTTTGTAAATAAACTTTTTACTTAGTTTTTGTGCATGATTTTTTTTTAAATAAATTTTTAGTTTCATATATATTTGTGTAAAAAAATATGTTTGTTTTGTATATTATTATTGGATTCATTTTAAACCCATTTTAAACATCATTGGAACATATTTTTTTTCAATGACACTAGTCGGTATTGATGTATGATGCATAGAAGAAAATGCTGCAGCAGCTTCAGCTAACGTTGTTGGTCCATTACTTGATTTTGGTCCTAATTTTGGAAAATGTGTACGAATATGTTTTGTTAAATTATCACTACGTTTTGCAGCATAACTACATGATGGACATTGAAATACTGGACGTTCAACAGTAAAACGGCATTCAAAACGTCGATGACGACTTAAACTTTTACGCGTTTTATATGATTTACCACATTGATCACATGAATGCATTTGACACCATAACATTAAATCTGTAATTGCAGATGATAGATAGGAGTTTTGTGTTTGTGGATTGAGTTGTATTATAACAAAAAAAATTGTGAATGTTTGTTTTTTTTTAATTGCAAAGAAAACAAGGATAATGTTTTGATACAAAAAGATATTAAATGTGTATATTTAAAAACAAAAAAAAAAAAACACAACAGATATAAATTAAAAAAAAAAACCCACAATTTTATATAAAAATCACCATAAATAAAAAAAACAATAAATAATCTATCAAAAAAAGCTTTTTATTTGATTTAAAACAAAATGTTTTAAAATTAGATGTCAATTGCAGTGATCTCCAATTACATATAAATCATATTTATATAAATGATATTTCTAAACAATAAAAAATTCCACACATTACAATTTCAAATAAAAAAATATAAAATTGATGAACACAAAAAATAATTATTTAAAAAATCTTTAAATGTATTGTTTAATTCTTTTAAATTTCCTTTTAGGCGTAAGGTGATCGCATCAGCACAAACTTTGTTGGTTAAGATTATAACAAACATTAAATCATGTAATGAGCATGATAATGAACATGAAGTGTTAATGATTATTTAATGAAAAATAACAATGATAATTTTAAATACAGAAAGATAAGTAAGTAGAAACTCATTAATGATGTTGAAACAAATATTTATTTTCACTTATTTCAGGCACAAAAAACGAACCTGATTCAAACAAAAGTATTTAATTATTTAAGCTTGTTTCAAAAATTAAGGATTTGAGAAAATTTATTAATAAACTATAATTTAAATTGTCAAATATCTGTAACTTATCGAGTAAATATTTTACTATCAATTTTTCTTTAATATTTTAATTATTTTTGTTGATAACTTGAATAAAGCAACTTTGAAATAATATAAAAAAATAAAAATATATTAATTTTATACAAAAAAAAATAAAAAAAGAAAAAAATTAAACAAAATTATAAATTTCTAATAAAGTCAAAACAAATATAACACTTATTCAAACATTCTACAATTTTTCAATAAATATTTAAAAAAAAAAAAAATAATTAATATTCTGTACATTTTTTTACATAATTACACGTTTTATTATTATTAAAACAAATTTGAAATATGGTTTTGAAAATTTTAAATTAAAAGAACAAAAATTTACAGATTATATTAAAAAACAAAAGATCAAAAATTAAGGTAGAAAATTTATTTTAAATTAAATAATAGTATAATATATAAAATTAAAATAAATCAAACAAGTTTTTTTTGTAATTCTGTATTAATCTCCATAGATTTAATTTTTATTATTATTTTCTTTTTAAATTAATTTCTATTTTTTTAAATTAAATTAATCGTTTCTAGTATTTTTGAAAACTATTTTCGTTTTAGGAGTTGCTCCATTCATTGTTTTTTTTTTTTCAGATCAATTCCACAGTTTAAATGTTATACATATTTTCTGGCAGACAAAACCCTAAAAAATATTTGTAATTGGTTAGTAAAAATTTATTTTTTGTTTTATTTTAAAATTTATTCTTTAAATTAAAACTTACAAGCCCGAGCTGAAAAAAAAAATAAATAAATTGTAGAACAAAAATAATACTTATCGTATAAGAGACTATTTTATGACGATAGACATTTGAACATTTTGTTTTTAGATTTAAAATAAATCGGTTTATAATTTTTTGAAGTTCACACCTACACAGCACGAAATGGCAATTTCAATTAATTTTTATTTCTTCAAGAACTGTTTATCTGAATAACGTAAATCGTGAATGGGTATAATTTTATAGCTAAATAAAAAAAAAAAAACTCCAATCACCAAAATTATTTCAAATTCCAAAACCAATACTTATTTAATTTTAAATTAAAAGCTTATATTTTTTACGATTTTATGAAATTTTTAATTCAATTTAACAATCATAAATGATTAATTTTAGATTCATAAAAGATTTATAAAAATATTAATTTAGATCGTCAGGTGCATTTAATAGATAAAAGAATAAATTAAGTATAATAAAAAATTATAATCTAAGTTAATTTTAACAAATATAAGATTCGAAAATTCGTAAAGAATGTCATAAAATCGTAAAAAAAATATTTTAAGTTTTTTTTTTTTTATTCCTTTTGTATTTGTCTTTAATTTTTGTGTTTATTCGATAATTTTTTTCAAGATTTAGACATTTACATACTATGATTTTATAAATCTTTGTCAGTTAAAAGGAAATACAAATTTTATTTTATAAATTCAATAAATCATTGTTTTTCTGTTTTACATTCAATATTTTTTTTTTTCAAAAACAAAAATTAAGAATTTTTTTTTTTTTTTTTTTATAAAAAACTTAAAATTAAAATTACGAAAATAATTATTAAAAAAAGAGAATGAAAATGACAATCGTATGAAAATAAATTATAATTAGTATTGTAAATTATTAAATTAAAAAAAAAAATATTTTAAAAATTATAAAATTTTTTGTTTAAAAAAATACAAAATTTTGTATTATTTTTTTTTTTTTTATAACTTCTTGAAAATAATATTTCCTTAAAATTTTAAAATTAATTGTTTTTTAAAAGTTAAACAAAAATATACATGCCTTGCTTTTTTTAATAAACAAATTATTTTTATAATAATTATATGAATATTGTTAGGGCTTTTAGTTTCAAAAACGAATATGTCTTCAAACAAAAGCAATAATTATGGTTTTAATATATGAAAATTTATTTTCAAAAAGCTATAAAAATATTAATTTAAAATTATTTATTATAAATTAATATAAATAAGTACTTTTATAAAAGTGTAAATAAATGAGAAAAAATGTTTAACTAACTTTTATTTATACTTAATTAATATTAAAAAAGAAAAAAACGACACGACTAGATAAAATTTTTTTTTTCGTTTTCTTTTGTAATTTCAAAATGTAATGAGTATTTAATTCATTTTATATTCTTTTTTTAATTAACTAAAAAAGTTTAAAACAATTTCTTTAACACAATTTAATATTAATTTTTTTATCGTGTGTTTTAATGATAAATCAAAATTAAATATTTTTGTAAGAATCAATTTTAATTAATTCAATTTGATTTTTTATTAATATGTTTCTTTTAAAATTTTTACAAAAATATATAATCAAGGATTTATGTTTGAAATAATTATATTTTAAAATAATAGAAAAATTATAAAATGTAACCTAAACTAATTTAAATTAAAAAAAAGAGATCAGTCAAATAATTTATTACCATTTTTTTTATATTTTTTGTTTTTAATTTGGTAATATTTTTGGTTTATATTTCATGGAAATAGACGAATCATAAAGGAAAATTTAATATAAGCATTACAGCACAACCAACACGTATGTATTGTAAACAGTGTTTGAAACAGATTAATTTAATTTTAAATATATTAAAAGTTTTTAGAAATAACAATTAAATTATTTTTTTTTTTTGTAAACACAAAATTTGAAATCCCTTTTATAAAATTTAAAAATATTTTGTTTTTTTTTTTACAAAATTGGTTACAACTCATTGCTATATTTAAAATAGCCTTAAAGTGAACAGTTCGATTTAATAAAACAAAATATTTTAAAAGATTATAGGAGATATATTAAATTTTAGAGGTAAATATAATTTTAATCACTTTTTCTTTTGTTTCGTCTATTTTTATTTAAATTGAGAGTTTTATAATGGTTCTAATGAACATGACAAAACAATTTTTTTAAGTTTTTTTTTTTATAAATAGTAATATAACATTTATGTAAAAAGTGTCACATAAAAATATATAGGCAAATTTGTATTTAAAAAAATCTTATAAACTATTATTTTGTATTAAAAAATCTATGATATATTTTTAAGAATTAAAAACCTTTCGTATATATATATTAAGCGTTTTTTTATGTATAATTTAGTTTATTTTTAATATAAATAATGTCTTTTAATTATTTAGAATTTTCAACTTCTATTGGCATTTTAATATTTGGAAATGTTTCGTTTTTGCATATACTAGCATCATATTTTATATTTATTTTAAATTAAAACTTAAAACTTTAAAATTACAAAAATAAAAAAATAAAAAACTAAATAGAATCAAATAATTTAATTGGAATTAAAATTATATATAAAATCAAATAAATTAATTATTATTATATGCAAATGGCATTGCATTGACGAGCCTCTCTTTTAATAAAGAATTTGATATTAATTGTAAACTTAATTTCATTTTCCAATCATCATCATTAATAACAGCCTTTATATCTCTAAGATTATCTTTGGAATCATGTTCATCGAAATAACTTTGGTGTAATAAATGTTGATTTCTCTCAAGACCAGTACTAATACTATCTTCACTTACGCTACCACCACAATCAGCACCACCACCTACTCTAATACCTCCATTTCCGATTATTCGATTTTCATCATTATTTGCATTTTCATTTGTAATATCTGTAATATTTGAAGTAATACCACCACCAATTATTCTTTGATCTAATGCTGTCGCAGAAACGGCACTAGAACGATGATGTGGACTATTACTTAAATTTGGAACACCAACGGCAACAGCAGCTGCGTTCATTGCAGCTAAAACACTTGCTTGAACAACACGATCCATATGTGCTGGCATAATATTTACATTATTAGCATTAGCGACATTAATATTACTTGTAATAGCAGCTGTTGCTGCTGCTGCTCCACCACCACCATGTATTACATTAGACATTCCTGTTTTATTATTATTACAGCCATTATTATCATTTTCGTAATTTTCTTTTTTAATACAAAGATTTTCTGGTTTTAATTCATTATCACTATTATAATTTACTCCTCCATTATTGTTATTATTATTTGAATTATTATGTGTGTTATTGGAGTTAGCTGATGGTGGAACACCATGTTTTGAATTCATATGACGGACCATATGATATTTACGACGAAATCTGGATGGACATAAATCACATTTAAAACGTGGTGGTATACCAATACATTCATCACGCATATGACGTTGTAAATGCCGTTTTCTTAAATATGATTTACCACAAACCCCACATGGATAACGTTGACCATCCGGTGTCATAATTGTATTTATATTATTTAATGCTCCACGATTTGAATTATTTAATATTGTTCCATTATTTGCTTTATTGTATTGTTGCTGTTGTTGTTGCAGTGAATCGTTGTTAAAATTTGAATATTCACTTATATGCATAGTTTGTTGAAATTCATATTTCATATCAACATTTTCATCAGCGTCACTATTTTGAGCTGTTTCGAATAAAAAAATTTTCGTGATGAAGTAAAAATAAAATAAAATAAAAAAACAAAAATTAAAAACAAAATAATAATTTTTTTCCCAATATTGACAAACTAATTTTTAATACTTTAAATGCCATTTATCTGCTTTGAATTTGATTCAGTATATCAAATGAGCAAAAATTAACTGAACGAAACTTATTCGGAATAAAAATAATTACAAAACAATATTAAACAAATTATACTATAAAATAAAACAAAAAATAAATACTTAAAAATAAAACTAATGTTTAATAAAAATATAAAATTGTAATTTAAAATACTAATATGTTATATCATTTTAAAATTAATTAAAAAAAAAAAAATATTTAAAACTGAAGAAAAATGTTTGAATATATATAGTTTATAAATTATAAAGCATTGATTGCTGTCGATGATCAACTTTCATTTAAGTTAATATGCAATATATTTAATTAAAAACATTTTGAATCAGTTTTATCAGATACAAAATTCTAAAATTATATTTAAATAATAACTACTTTTGAACTAGTAAAAATTAAAATTTTTTAAACTAAAATTAAAACTACAATTCGTATAAAAATATATTCTTAACCTAAAGCGTGCATTTATCACTACTGAAGAATAAAAAGATTATTACACTTCTTAATATTATTATTTTTGATTTATTTTAATTTGGTGATTGAAATTTGCCATGAATATAAATGTTTAATAATTAAAATTTAGATGTTTTATTTTCCCTGTAATGAAATTAAAATATATACTAAAAAATTACTTTTTTTTTTGTTTTTTTTTTTTTATTTTACATATATTTTTTTATAACAAATTTACTTTATTTAAAAATATTAAGTTTTATATTAAAAATAAATAAAATTGAAATATTCGAATATAAAAATTTTATCTAAATAACAAATTCATATATATATATACATTATATGTATACATATTATGGGTGTACATATATTTTAAGATTCATCAACAATATTAGATTAATGTTAGCTTCTTCGTACGCAATAAAATTTTTTATGCAGGAGAATACTTTCTAACGCTGTATATGAAATATTCTCGCATATATCACAAAAATATCGAAACTCTTGAGTTTTTTGACACCATTTTAACACTGAAAGAGAAAGAAAATTTAAATATTAGTTAAAAGCAATATTTAAAATTTAATTTTTCAAGAAAAAATAGGTATTAAATAAAATATTATTAAATAGCTTACTCCCAAAACAAAAAAGAATATAAAGTGTGAATTGAAAAAAAATATAAGTAGCTATGTATTTAAAAATAAATAAAACGATTTACTACATATTTATATAGATACTAAGTCCTTTCATGAACATAATTCAAAAATATGATTCAAAGATCACATGAAAAATTATTAGAAATTGAAATTTCATAATTCCTAATACCAGTTTCAAATCGTATTTAATTTTAAATACAAAAATATAATAATTATAATATTTAAAAATATATTAATTAAATTAAAAAAATTATAAAATCAAAAAATTTTATTGTTGAAATTTAAATTTTGAAATATTCATGAAACCAACTCCAAATGAAATATTTTGAAATATTATGTTAAAATATAGAAAAAACAAGTAAATTTGTTTTTATTATTAATTAATTTCAATTGCAATTGAAATTTTTTTGTGTAAATCGTTCTATTTAGTTTTAAATTTTTTTTTTTTAATTAGTTGAATATTTTCAGTTATTATATTTTGAATGCCACATTTTTTATTAAACCTGTAATTAAACATATTGAACATTTAAAATATAAAATTAAAAATAAAACCAAAGTTATTTTAATATGTTACAATTTCTTATAAAAATAAACCAAAAAATAAATCCACATTTATTTGTTTTTGAATAAAATATCATTTTAATTTCTCTAATATGAAATGATTTTTTTTTTTATAAAAACAAATTTTTTTAAAAAATTTTACACAAAAAATTAAATTATATTACATTTATAATATAATATTATATATTTTATTTTATTCCAAATATCGACAACGAATAAAAAATTATTTTAAATAATTTAAAATTCTTTAAAATTAAAAAAAAAATTTATTTGTATGTACAATTTAAAAATTACAATTAAAAATATAAAAAAACATTTAAAATTTAACATTTTTTGAGTTTTAAATTAAAAAAATTTTTAATAAATCAAATTTTGCTTACTATTATTGTATATAAATGCATAATAAATTTTTTTTTTTATCTACATTTCACAACACTATATTAAAGTATTTTAAATTTTTTTATTATGAATTCCATGTTTTTGCCGTAAATGTAATTTTAAATCATATTTCCATGTACAACTAAATGAACAAAAATTACAATCAAATTGTATGGCATTTTTTTTGCTACCAGAACTACCACCACCACCACTACAACCACTAGCACCGGGAACGGCAACAACATTTAAAGAATTGTTAAGTTGTCCTGTTATTGACGAGGTAGATGATAATGGATTTATTGATATAGTTCCACTTAAAGAAGAATTTAAAGAATCTTTTCTTTTAATTCCTCCAGCTGGAATTAAAGCTGTGCACTTTTTTAAAATAAGTTCAGATGATGATGATGATGATGTAGTAGTTGTTGTTGCTTGTGAAGAGGAAGACGTTCGTTGTTGAGTTTGTTGTTGTTGAACAACAGCATTTGTAGTACCAGTAGATGCTGTTGTATTTAAATTTTGTTGTGGCATCATCATTAAAGCTGCAGCTGCTGCAGCAGCTGCGGCTGCATGATTTGTTACACCTAAGAAATTTTGTAATTGTTGTAATGATGTTGCAGCTGCAGCTGCAGCAACTGACATTTGATGATTTGTTGTATTATTACCAGTATCATTTTCATTATGTAAATTGTTATTAGTTGATGTAACAATTGACGGTAGAGCTAAGTGTGTTGTATTTGGTGTTGATGATGTTTCACAACAACCATGACATTGTTCTAAATTACAGGAGTTTGATATGTTATTACTACTGCAACATTTATATAATTTTCTAATTGTTATTTCAGGTTCATATATGATTGAAGCTATTGAAGATGTTGGAGATGATGTTACACCACCTCTTATACTTGTTGATGTTGATATATTATTATTACAATTATTATGACCTGTAATTGAAACAATAGTTGGAGATGTATAGCCACCAGTTGTTACATAATCTAATCCTAATTCAGTTCGTGATGGTAAATTGTATAAAATTGTCCTTAGATCTGAAAAATGTTTTTTTTGTTTGTTATAGGAAATACTATTTGTTTTGTTTCTTGTTTTTATTTTATTTTTTTAATTTTTATTTGAGTGTTTTTTTTCTTGGTTTTCAATTTATGATGCAATCTATATAATATTGGTTAAAAAAATAATTTAAAATATAAGATTTAAATAAATATAATATATAATTTTCTCACTTTTTATTATTTATTAAGTTTTTTTTTTTATATTAGTTTGGTTTTGATATTTATAATGAATATAACAAAACACCGCTTTCTCATTTCAAATAGATAAAAAAAAAAAAAAAAATCAGAATTATATATTTATTATCATATAAATATTTATAAAAAAAAATATAGAAAAAAATATGTAAAACTAAAGCAAGGAAAATTAAGACTTATTTTTGTAATAAATTAAAAAAAAAATCACCTTATTTAAATATGCGTTTAGAAAAAAAAAACGAGTAAATTTGTTTCCATATTTATATATATATAAATATATACCCCATTCGAAATAAAACTATTGTTTTAATGTTTCTTGTTGAATCTTTTAAAATTTCTTATATTTAAATAAAAATATTTTTTTTAAGCTTTAAATACATTTTTTGATTTTTAAAATTAATATATATTTATATTTATTTTATTCAATTTTTTTTTATATATACATCATTTAAATGAACAAAAATTACATAATGTAACATGAATTTTTTCTTTAAATTAACACAATAATTAACAAAATTAATTAAAACTTCTTAAAATACTAAAAAATAAGAAAATTTAATTTCAACATGTGCCAAATAATAGCAATTTCAGTTAAAATTTCAATTAATTCTTATTTGAATCAGTCTTTAATTTATCTTTTAAGTTCTTTTCTTAAGTAACTAAATACAAAAATAAAAATTTTTTTAACTAATATTGTATAATTATAAACAATTTAGAGTATTTTTTTTTTTTTTAAATATTGAAAATAAATTCGAAAAAATTATACAATTATTAAATAGTTCATTTTTTTTTTGTAAATTAAAAATTAATTTGAATATTCTAAGTTTTGGATTACGTATTAAATTAAAATATATTAAAATAAAATGCAAATTATATATATATATATTTATACATAAATAATAAATATAATATATATGTTTACATAATCAGTCTTTAGTTTTTTAATTTTTGATTACAAGCGCTTTTTTTTGTTTCATATGTATTTAAATTGTAAATATAGATGAATATACATTTACTATTTAATAATTATTTAAAAATAAAAGTTTGTACTAAGTAAAATAAAAATAGGTAAGTGTAATCACAAAAAAAGTTTCATTTTTTTTTTCGTCTAAAGTTTCGTTGTTCTTTTTTTTTTAATCTTTTTCGATTTTTATTATTGAAGTATTGTCATTAACAATTCCATGTTCGTTAATACCAGTGACAACACTAACGCCTCCACCACCAACAACATCACCGCTACCACCATTATTACTATTATTACTACTGTTATTATATTTTTCCATAGCAGTATATAATTGATTAGCATTTTTAAACCATGGATCTAAACGTAAACGTATTGCTGTTTTATAATCTTCAAATAAATTTCTATGTTTATTACGAACATGATCTTTAATACTATTTTTGCGACGGAATAATTTCCAACAATATGGACATCTTATTTCTCGACCACATTCTTTTTTAAAATGATGTAATGCATCTGATTCACGTGTATATACAACTTCACAATTTGGACAAACATAACGATCTAAAACTGCATTATATAAGGATAATGAAGTTTTTGTAGTATTTGGTACTACTACAGATCCAATAGACTTTAATGTTTGTTGTGGATCTTCATGGAATGATGGATTTTGTCGTTGTTGTTGTTTTTGTTTATTGGATGTTTGTCGTCCCCCTGTAAACGATTTACTTAGCTGTTGTAATAATGAAAATCCGTTATTCAATTCTGTGAAAAAGAAAATAAAATGGAATATGACATGTGTGATGAACACGGAAGGATTTCAAATTATGTTATTTTAGTTTTAAATAAGTAAATAAATAAATAAAAAAATAACAATTTCGATAAAAAAAAAATTTTAATTTTAAATTAAAATATTTTTGATTAAAAAACATACATATTATCTTTTCTATTCGAATTTACCTTCTTGTTCAAAAATATCAATTTGGTCGATTTTATAAAATAATCAATTTATTAATATTATATTATAAATATTATAATTCTTTCTCTTCAAGCATATTGCTGTTTAATGTTAAATGTTTACATAATTAACTTGTGTAATTTTTTATTAATGCTTGGGTAATTTTTCAATTATATTTTCTTTAATTTCTTTAATATTTTTTTTATTGACATTAAAGAACAAGATTAATTACTAAATTTTGAAAAAATTTAAAAACAAAAATAGATTAATACAACTTAAAGAAAAAGAAATTAATTGTAAAACAAAATACTTTAAAAATAAATTTTTGACTACAAACTATAGAGTATTTATCATTATTTGTATGCTAAAATCATGAATTTGAAAAAAAAAATTATGTTTTATGAAATTATATTTTTATATAGAAGTATGTAAAGTAAACGAAGATTTACACTATGGACAAAAAAAAAAAAATTACGAAAAGTTAAAGCGAGACAAAAAATACAAAAATCAGTAAGTTTGACACGTATTGAAAAAATTTAAAAAATATCAATGTTCACCTTTTTTGTCTTTTATTTTTTTTTTTACAAATTTCATAGTGGAAATCCTGCTTAACTCTTTAAAGTTACATCATTATATATATATGGATAAGTTTCTACAGAAAGTTTCTTAGTATTTCAATGGTTCTCGAGTTATATGACAATTTTTCTTACTCGAGTTACAGAACAGTTTTTTTTTGAACAATGATCTTCAAAATAATTGGAAAAAATTTGTAAATTATGAGATAAATAGAAACTTATAACTATAAAATAAAGCCATAGACACAGGCAAGTTCAATTAAAAGTATATAATAATAAGAATAGACATATCCTCAATTCTTATATATGGGGACATATCAAATTTGTGTAAAATATTATACGAAAATACGAAAACTTGATTACATACATACGTGACTTTTACATACAATTAACGATATTCTATTAATATATACCTATTATTTCTTATTTATTACATTATTTCTTCGGGAATAATTTATACCAAAATAATATTACAATATGAATTGAAGTTAGAATTAAAGACTAAAATGTTAGTCTACTTGCTAAAAATTATATTATTATTTTTTTTTTTTAAATGTTGTCTTTATTTATATAAAATTAAATTAACTTATCTAAAATATATATAACATATAAAATTTTTAAACATCCAAATAAAAAAAATAAATTTTTTAACAAACACAAAAATAAAAAACAAATTTAACACAATGTAGAAATTTTGCCTGTAATTTTTTTTTTTGTATATAAATGTATTTAAAAAAAAAAAAAAATTGAAACCAATGAATAAATTTTTAATAATTTTATTTTCAAAATATAAATTTAATATATATATATATATATGTTTTTTTCTTTACATATAATTATTTCATTAATAAAAAGAAACTCTTAAAAAATATAAATTTTTTTTTTATCAAAAAAAATTTTTAATACATATTTTTATAAATTAGTGAAACATAACTAAATTTTTTTTTTTTAAACTAAATTTGAAATATTAATAAAATACAAAAATAATAAAAAAAAAACATTTATCTGTTGTTCCGAAGGACATTTTTAAAAATTCACTGTTTTTAGTTATTGCATATAAAATAATATAATTATTAATAAATTAGATTTAATCACGGTTTAAAAAAAAACATTTACCATAAATTTATATGGTAATTTTAAAAAATTATTATCGGAATTTAAAATAGAAAATTTTTTGAATGAATTTTTAATTAAATTAATTTAATTGGTATATAAAAATAATGGGTTATAAACTTTTAAGTCTCTATAAAACCAAAGTTAAGGTTTTATAAAAACTTAAAGGTATTTAAAGTAAAATCAAAGCGAAAATCGCTGAAATTTAGGAATATTTTATTTTACTTATTGCACTTATTTGATTTATTACAAATCAAATCTCATAGGTTAAAATATACCCATTTAGTTCATAAAATTTTTTTTTTTTATTAATTAAATTTAATTTAATGATAAAAGCATTTATATCATTTTTATATAATTTAATTTTTTTCATATTAAAAAAATCTTTTCATATCAACTTCAGATTTCAGATATAAATTTTTTTTTTTCGAAAATTTTATATTTTTACAGAAATTTAATAATACAATTGAATTTAACATTAAAATTATATTGATAACAAATTTTTATATATTTTATAATTTAAAATTTTTTTTTTTTTGAATAACTGATAAATCTGTATATAATTTTATGGCACCTTTGTCTCTCTTAAAATAATTAATTATTATAAATTAAAATGTAATCAATATTATTTTATTCTATAAAATTTTTGGCATGTTTTTTTTTTTTTTTTTTTTAACTTTTATATTTTCTGATTTATTTAAATAATATAAAAGAAAGTGTATATTTATTATTTATATACACATGTAATATAAAAAATTTTTATAAACATATTGAAATTTACTATAAAGTATAAAAAGACAAAAAAAAATATTAAAATCACATTATGTATTTTTATTGTTTAAAATCCGCAATTTTAGAAATTGTACAGAACGGCTTTAGATCATTTTTTAAATATTGTATAATAAACAGGATTAATTAGAGAAAAATATTTTTTAATAATTAAATTCCTTGACGATAGAAAAAAAAAACTGATATAAAAATGCTTTATTGTATTTAAAAAATATTAAATGCATCAGAATCGGAAGTAAGAAAGTAATTATCTTATATAAATTTTAGTTTTAATGTTTGGTTGAAACAGGTTCAATTTTTAAAATCAGACCTATCGCGAGTGTCAACTATCTTCAAATGTGATAACTGATAAAATTTATTAAAAACCATATTGTGAAGAGCTACTGATAAATTTCATTTTATTTTGATATAAATTTACTATTGTGAATTGTGACAATTTGAAGTTTTTGAAGCAGAGTAAAAAAATAATTATTTTATTTCCTTTGGATTTAATTTTAATATAAAAATTAGATAAATATGTAAATCTTAAAGTGAAAATTATTTCAAAAGTTTTTATTTACTATAGTTTTTGGCAAAATAATTTGATGTCTTCAGTGAAGCTACATTATTTACTGGAGGAAGAAGAACAACTTAATTTGCAGAGAAAACATTAAACTTTGAGAGATAATTCTAACCCAATGGTGGCAAAAGGTTGGAAATGAAACATTTAAATGTATAGTAACTGTTTATTAAATACTAAAGTTTGAAAAAAATTGTATTTTAACATGTATTGGAGAGGATTGAAGATAATCTAAGTCTTAATATAAGACAAAAAGCTGTGTCAAATGTTATAAAACTTGCAACTATCTTAAGATTTTCCGCCCATGAATTCGCCTATTAAATTTTAAGAATTTTTTAAAAAAAAATCTACTTTTTAAATAAAAGTCAAAATTTAATTCAATAATATTTTGCTTACTAAATATATGTTTGGTAAAAATCAACAAATTCTTTATTTATCATAAACAAATGAGCTGTTGATAAAATAAGCAGATAAATGTCACATTTGAACATTTACGATACCAAGTAATTACATGACATTTGATTAAATTCACAATAGATATGAAATTGTTCATACATTTGACACTGATGATATGGTTAATAAAAAATTTTCAAAATTATCACGAATTATGATGACTTGTGATAATTGATACTCAAGATTAACCTGAATATACAAAAATTCAAATTAGAAGATTATTTGATAAAACACTTTAAGTTTAATATCTACTAACTTATTAAATTTCAGTTTATTAATATCGTTTAGGTGGATATACTTCAAATTTAAGTAAATTTAAATAAAATTATTAAAAATTAAAAGATTTACCTAATTAAATTTGAAACAAATTTTGGAAGTTCTTAAAAGAGGAGATATCATAATATTATAACTTACAATCACGGCTGTAAGATTATAATAGCAAAAGTTACACTGACTAACTTTAAAAACGCATTGTAATGCAGTATACTTGTGCTTGGATGTCTACTTTGAAATATATGTAGATTATTTGAGCAACTACAAAGGTTTGTGTACCATTAAATACACATTTCATTCATACATTCATATCTGTTTGAACAAACAATATTGACTGTAGAACTTTGTATAGGACTATATGTATCACCTCTATTCTAAATTCCCTCGTAGACTTTCTACAAAAAAATGGCGAACAAAAAGTTTTATCAATTTTTGAAAATAGATTTAAATAATGTAAGTTTGTTTGAAACTTTTTATTTATACTTGTAGAAGTGAACCGATTACTATATAATATGAAGTACGAATATGCTACGAATCAATATTTCTTTCGTAGATTTTTCCACTTTTCTAGATTATCTCCAACGTAGCTGTACGAGGGAATTTAGAATAGGGGTGTATATCTAAAGCTTTGAAGTCATAGTGTTTTAATGGAAATGTTGACGGATTTACAAATACTTTAACCCAAAAAACAAAAATAGGTTCCTTTCAAATTAAACTATTATGTAATATTATGTGTATTTATTTGTGAAATCGAAACAATTTGCTTTGCTTTTTTGTTTTTGAATATGAAAAATTCATTTTATGAAAATTAGGAACAATTAATTTATATATATATATATTCAAAATTAAATTAATTTTTATAATTTTAATAGATTTTCATATTTTTTTTTTTTTAATATTTTTCTTAAATTCATTTTTCAACATTTAATTTAGGAATAATTTACATTTGTTTTTTCTTGTTTATATAAATTTGCTTTTAATATATTATAACTATTATTATTTAAAGGATTAGTATTATTATTATTACTATTTGTATTATTATTACTACTACTACTACTATTGCGATTAGAATATCGACTAGCAATATCTGGATGTCGTTTTCTAACATGTTGTAATAAATGATCAGCACGTTTTGTACGATGACCGCATACAGAGCATACCATTGTTTTACCTTTACCGCATTCATGTCTCAAATGACGTCTTAATGTACCAGAACGTCTATAAATGCGAAAACATTGTGGACATGTATAACTTTGTTCTTCAGTATCAATTAAATTTGAAGAACTATTATGATTATAGGAAGAGGAATTTGTTGTTGAACGCATCAAATTTAAACCAGTTGCAGTTAACATATTTAAATCATATTTTAAATATCCTATAATTTTTTTTTTTTTTTTTTTTAATAATTGGGAGAGAGAGAGAAAATAAAAATAGAGAGATTTGCAAAACTAATGATTTGATTATGATGTAAATAAAATAGGGAACATTAATATTTAATTGTTTTTGAAAGATGCAAAATATAAGAGAATTATTTAAAAAAAAAAAGTTTTTTTACATTTTTTTTTTTTAATTTATAATTGCAAAACTTTTATAAAAAATATATTTTTCGTTGATAAATTGTTTCTTTTTTTTTGTTCTTGAAAGTTAAAAAATTAATTTTAATTTAATTTTTTTTTTTTTTGTTAATTTAAGAAAAATTAAAATTAATTAAAAAAATTTTTGTGTTTAAATTGAATTTTAGAATATAATTTATAATTTATTTTTTTTAATAAAATTAATAAATTTTCATTCATAATAAACGGAAAACAATGTAAAAAAAAAAATGTATGTTAACAATTTTAAAAGTATTTGTTTGTAAATTAAGAAAAAATTAATGATTAAAAAAAAAAGAATAGTAGCAAAAAAAAAAAATTAATAAATAAAAAAACTCCATGATGCAAAAACACATTTTAAAAAAAAAAAAAAATTGTTAAAAATATAAAATCCAAAATTATTGGTATAAAATTAATTGGTTTTTAAATAATTGCTTCTTGAAAATATTTTTTTTTAGTTAATTAAATTAAATAAGAAAAAAGCATATTAATATATGATTTTGGAAAAAAAATGGCTTTCTAGGACTACCATTAGACTGTAATATTAAAATTAATTATGTATTGTGGTTTGTAACATAATATGCATATTATTATAATACGAGTATATTATGGCTTTCAAAATATTACCTTGTTTATCCTAAATTTGAAATATATATTTTTTTTTTAAAACGTCCTGTTACCATCTATTTAAATTTTTTCAGGCTCATTGAAACACCAGATGTTTAAAATTTTAAAACTTCGAAGCTTAAGCATAAAATGTGGGTGACATCGTAAATGTCGTAAAAAAACTTCAACCTGATACAATGTGAAAATAACACAATGTAAAAATTTTTGAACACATTGTGTCGAAAATACAATGTATTTTGTTTACAATTCTGATTGCGTCAAAATGAAATGTCAAAAAATTTAAATTTTTTCTACAGAAACTTTCTTTGAAAAGTACAAATTAATATTTAGACAAAATGGATATTAATTTCGTTAAAAAATTTTTCTTCAATTATTTATTGGACTGTGGTGAAGAAATAAGAGTTTCCATGACCACAAAAATAAAACTTGACTGACAAAAATTCAAATTAAAACTTCAAAATTCAAATAACTTTAAATTTTTTTTTTGTGTATCCAAAAAATTTTCGATACTCAATTTAACAACACTCGTCGTGAAAATGGGTCGCGAACACAATGTAAAATGAATTTACGATCATGAGACAATGTGAAATTTTTAAGTTTACATTTACGATCATGCGACAATGTATTCACGACGTCGCAAAGACATTTACGATGTCAGGGTGTCTTATCAAATCAGTGCTTATTTAAATATTTAATGGGAATAGATAAGAATTAAAAACTGTATCACTTTGTACTACTATGTAAATAAAACAATTTCCCTACAATAAAGATCATTTAAGCAGCTACATCGGGCTACAGCCGAGTAACCAAAGGCTTAGTGAATATTATGATTAAAGAAACTGAAGCCTAGTTTAAAATAAAAACTTGGTGAATGCCCTATACTCCTTAAAGGAGTGGAAAAGGAATAAAAAAAAAAGCAGCTACATATTTCATACACATTATCTGAGTTAGCAAACAACATTGAATTCAAAACTTTTATGCATAGAAACATAATTTTGAATGCTTTACTTTATAGTATTACAGAAGGTACGTAAATTATTCTGAACTTAATTTATTCATTAATTTTCAAAGGCAAACATTTTTTAAAATGGTTAATGAAGTCTTGGTTCATAAAAAGGAAAAAAGTTGTATGCAAAATAGATATCATATATTAATATAAGAATTTCTTATTGAGGAAATATTTTACTAAATGAAAATACATATTTTCATAAATCAAAATGTAAAATTGCCATTATTTCTCTAAATTTAAGATGAATGAACTGAATGGATTATTTAAAAATATTTTTTTCTTATATTAAGCTGTAAGCTTTCTTATATATATCATTCTTGTCTAAAACTTTTAATTAATTCAATAGCAAGGTTTTCTTTAATGTACATTTAAAATTTACTAATCTCTTTTTACTTTTGTTTCATAAGTAAACTTTGTAAGCAATATAAACTATACCCTTATTTAAGTGTGGAGATTTTTCTTTGATCCCATAAAGCTTAATTTTTTTTTGGGAGTGAAATGTCTTAATTCTTTAAATGACATGGTGACGAAAATCTGTTCAATTTGTTAATAGCATATTTGTAAATTTAAATAAATATAACTAACTAGTAGGACGGACATTCACTTAATATAATGGATAAAACAATGATATGCAGTGATCAAAATTATATTTTTAATTAACATTTAATAAAAAAATTTGTTATTGTAAGTCTCTAAAAGATTTCCTGTATAGAAACCAGAGTTATAAAAAAGAAATATTTTTAATTAAATAAAATTATTTATCTTAAAATACATATTAAATTATAACAAAAGTATATTATAAAAAAAAAAAATTTTGAAATATTGGAAATAGAAAGTTCTATACCCTAAAATTAAAAACAAATTAATTATTTAAAACCAAAAAAAAAAACAACTTAAAATAAAAAACTAAAACAAAAAGGATTTAAAAGAAAATCCAATAACTTATCACTTATCAGATTTTTTTATCATTATCATATCCATGTTCAATCCATTCTTTTGGGTGTAATTTTTTAATATGTTGTGTCAATAAATATTTACGTTTTCTTATTGTCATACAATATGGACAAACATATGAAGATTTATATTTTGCATTTATACATTCATATTTAATATGACGATTATATGATCCTTTATTAGTATATTGTTTAAAACAATTTGGACAACATTTCACCCACCCATCAATAAAATTACTTCTTGTTTCGGTTAAATCAATAATTGGTGTAGTCAACATCATATTGAAAAAAACTGCATCATTTTCATAATTGTCTATAAAAAAATTGTTTTAATATTTTGGATTTATTTCTCCATTTGATTTGATTTTTTTTTTTTTTTTTTTTAAATTATAACTTGTTCATTTATGGAAAACAATTAATGATTGATGTTTTTTTTAATAAATTATTAACTATTGTTAAAATTACGAATGATTTTAATAAGTATAACATAAAATTATATAAAAAAAAAATTAAATGCAAAAAACAAAATAAAATGATTTAAATTTAATTATTACACAATTACAATCATTTCCATTTGATTCAATTTTAAATATTTTAAATTAAATGAATCTTTTGGCTTCAATTATATAAAATGGAAAATAATTTTTCTTATGGAATCTTCTTTTTTTAGATTAGAATTTGGAAAACTAAAATATTTGGACATTTAAAGTTATAATGTATTCCTAATTGCATAAAATTAATCCTGTATTTAATGAGACATATCTTAAATAAATACTTTTAAGCAAGTTGAAAAAAATACTAATTAAATTTCTTATGTTTTATGTTATATTCCAGTCCAGATAAGGATACGTGTATCATGAAAATTATTTAAACAGACTTATTATTGATAACCTTATGGACCCAAAATTTCTTTTATAATTTTACGTTTTTAATTTAACAGGATAATCTTAGTTGATGAAACTATAAATATCTTTCCTTAATCCTATCGCCCGCCCTTATTCTAAACATTAAAAAAAAAATTGTTTTTGATAAAGACATTAACGTGCTGACACAACATGTTCTCAGTTCTAAAAATAAAAAAGGAGTAACACATCTAAAATTTAAGACCTCTTTGAATTAAAAATTGGTATCTATGGAGAATATATTAAAAAATTTATAGAAAAATAAAAGACCACTTTATAATTTTGTTTTAATAAATTTTTATTTAATCATATAATTAAATTTTTTTTTTTATATATGTATATTATTATTATTTGTAATTTTTTTATACGTTTAATTAATATAATGCAAATATACAAAAAAAAAAAAAAAAGTGTATAAAAAATATATGTACTTTATCTATTATTAAAACTAACAAATTAAATTTTTTTAATAATTATGATGAACTTAAATTAATAAAACTTACATTTTATACTTTTTTATATCATTCTTTTCTTATTCCATATAGTGAGTAATACATTCATTACTCGGTTTACACGAACGATTATACATATTTCACAAATATATTTAGCATAATTTAAAAAAAAAAAATATATAATATGATTAATAATCAAACTAATTTGATTTCAAAGTAACATTATAATATCCAGAAATAAGTGTACACACTTAAAATTTTTTTTTTGCTATATTATTCATAAAAATTGGTTGTAAATTTAATTTAAAAATTGTTTAAAATTCTTTCTATTATGTAATTTTACAATTGAAATCAAAATTTGTATAAAAAAAAACTAAATTTTATATAAAATAAATTATATAAAAAGTTTTAAATTTGTATTTAATATTGTAATTTCGTATGAAAACAAAAACAAAACATTTATAAAAATTGGTTTTTGTGATCTTTAAAAATTTTATCCAACATCTTTGGACCTATTTGTTCAGTTCAGAAGAACTACATAAATATCACACTTTGCTTGGTTATAAAAAAACATTGATTGAATACTATAAAAGGTATCTGTTTAAGAACAAATGACTTTTGAAGGCTTTTTTTTTTTAATTAATTGACTTTTGAAAGAAATTTCATAAATTTATATTTTGAAAGCTTTTCTAGAATAAATGCTAATCAATTTTACTTCCGGTTTAACAATTAATTAAACTCTCAAACAAGTATAAAAAAAAAATTTATTAACACTAAAGCGCAAATAGTGCTTCAATGATTATTTAAAAGAAAGAAAAATAAAGCCAAATATACAGAGACGAAGTAAAAAGCTCTTTCAGTAGCGTTAAAATAATTTATAAAATACGAGTATATCGCCGTCGCTTTATAATTAAAACCGACCATCTGAAAAAATAGGAATTTAGGGTTTCCCCCCTTTTCCAAAGTAGATTTTCTTAAATTTCTTTATTATTATTAAAAATTAAACTTTTCTTTTGAACTTGGCATATTTAACAAGAAAATGCCATTTTTGTATATGATCACTTTTTGCTGTCAAGTGACAATATGTAATTAACGTAGTTTCAAAATAAATTATCGTTGGGTCACAATGATCCCACTTGCACCTTGAAGGATAAATGAGAATTGAGTATTGTAAAAAACTAAATAATATCATATAATGCATCTTAAACCAACTTAACTGAAAAGTTAAAATATTTACAGAATGGGAATGGCTTATAATTGAAATTTATTAAAATGTATGTACGTACATACACAGAAATTTTTAAATTAATATGAAATATTATAAAAAATATAACTTTGTGATACAGGCACCATTTGTTTTTGTAAGACCGATGATAAATAAATTAGTATTTCTACTTTCCATTGAATTTAGAAAATAAAAAAAAAATTTTATCAAAAATTGTTTTGCAATGAATTTTTATCGGTATAAGTTTTAAAAGGTATCATTAAAATCGTAATTAATTTGAAATTACAAATTGTGAAACTTTTTTTTTTTTTATTTAATTATATCTTACATTTATTTAAAAACATTTTAAAATTTTTAAATAATTTGGTTGTAATATATGAAATATTAATATTAACTCCTCCTCGATTTATCTGTAAAATACTTCTGATATAAAAATTAAACTTGTACATCATTCCTTTTTTGGATATCATTAAATCTTTGGTAGTTAAATAATTTTACACATTGTTGTATAATTAACCTTTTTTTTATAATATATATTATTTTTAAGTATTTTAATGTTATCGTTTATTAATTCAAATATTTTTGAAACCTAGACTATTTATAAAATTATTTTTAATTATTTTAATGTTTTCGTTTATTAACAAATTATTGAAATTTTTAAAACCTAGACAATTTTTAAAATTTATTTTTTTATTTGAAAATTTTTAGAAAAATATGTTACAATCGTAGAATATTTCGTTAAGATGAAAAAACTGCAAAATCTTGTAATTTCATTTATGTTGTAAAATTTAAATTATTTTATGTCCTTTTCTTAATGTTTTCCATATATACATTTATTATAACGCAAATTAATTTAAATGCGAAATATTAATATATTTAATTTTTTATTTAAACTGATAAAAAATAGAACTTGTGATATAAATGTTAAAATAAAACTATTTCAATAAAAAAAAATGATATTTGCATAAATGCTGCAGATTGACAACCATGTTGCGCGCAATTCGAGTACTTTTCAATAAAAAAAAATCTGCCCCCATTCAACATTTTACTGACAATATTGCAGAGTCTATGTTTATTTAATACAAACAAATTTTGTTTTATTAGGATCGAATTCTTTCAATTTGAAGTCAACTTGATTTTTGTTTACAAATTTGAACCATTGAGAAAAATTGATTTTTGGTTTTCTAATATTAAGAATTTGAAGATTGACTACAAACCTACATTTTATAAAATAGGAAAATATTGTACCGTAAATGAATTTATGTATAATCAATTTGATTTGATAGCATTTACTTGAGCAACTTAACATGATATATTAATGTATATAACAAAATTAAATTGAAGAATCTTGCGCATTAAAGATTATGGTATTAACAATTTCATATGATTAATCAGAAATACACATACAAAATTTAGGCTTACATTGAAAGCACCTAAACTGTCAGTAAGGACCATTAAAGTAGTATCTTTTTTATAATAATGAACCTTTGAAAATGCCTTTTAAGCCTTTTATTAAACTGATTTTGACCAATATTAAATTAAAAATGTAAAATATATACTGGTATAAAAGTGCTTTAAATATAGCAAACATTTTTTTTTTTTTTTTTAATTTTTAATTAAAAGTTGCGAAAGTAAAATAATATTGAAGTAGTTTTTTCCTGTTGGATTAATGCAGTTTTTTTTTTCTTAATTATTAATATATGTGTTTTTGATTAAAACACATATAAAAATTGAATTGCAATTTATATTTCTTCTTATTTATTAATTTTACTATTTAAATGTAAATGAAAACCTTAATATATTTTTGAAAATTTAATATTTATTTTGAAAAAACAACTTTAATATATTTTCGTTCCTGTCTCGCATTTTAATTTTTCCTTAAATAAAACAAGATTAGCATTAACATTTTGCTAAATTGTGGTGCAATACTTTCAATTTTAACCTACAGGTGAAGACATTCAAAATATTTCGAAACACGTAAATGAAAGAATATAGTCAAGCTTTTATTTATTTTGATTTTTATTTCCTAGAGCACCAAAAATCATGTGAAAATTTACTCTTATGTAATTAAAAGATATGCAATACTAATGTAAAATGATAGATGTAAATTAGTTTCAAGAAACGAATTAAAAACAAAAAAAACCCAATAGCTGCTATCTAGGATGCAAATGTAAATACAAAAATATAATTTTGACGATTAATTCACCTGTGCTAATGTGCATTTTGCAATAACTTTATTAGGTGAATGAATTAATATTTTCTGAACTAATGACGCTCAAAGCCTTATTTTTTAAATCTTATCAACATTTATACATTGTATTCATTTAAACATAGTATTAAAAAATGACTCTTGTTACTTACGACAACTATAATAGGTCTAGCCTTAACTGTTTACTAAAACCCATATATTATAAAAGTTTGGCTTGCGATATGTTCCACAAAAACTTTTTATTAAATTGTATTAATCTATAGTTTGCTTGTATTTTAACATAAAAGCTTAAAAACAATATTATAATTAGTTTATTGTGCCAAAATATGCAAAATTGATAGAAATAGCTTTAATTTGGAATAAAATACATTTCAAAAACTAACATAAGATGGGAATACTAGCAATAGTTGGAAAAAATCTCATCTAATTATTGTAATTGATATCTTGGCAAACAATCTGAGAACAGTTTACATTGTAAAGCTAGATTCAGAATCAATAAGCTTTCGATAATAAAAATAAACACATTTCATTGAATGCAGAATATATGAATTTAATTTGAAGAATTTTTTATTTATCTTACTGTCGTCTATTTTATACATTTATTTATGAGCAATTTCTTGTTAATATCCAAACAACAGTTCATTAACTCTTTTTCCCCATGAGAATTTTAATATTATTGTGACAAAATTGCATCACCAAATTTATTATCATATCATTTAATTTCAACATATTTTTTTTTTCTTTTTCGCGATTTTATTTATTTTTTTTTTTTAAATCTTGATTATTAAAATATGATTACCATCAATTTTGCTCAGATATTTAAAATCAAAATATACAAAAATAGAATAATTTTACATTACGGGCCAAATTTGCAATGTGAAATATGAAAATGTCTTATACACTACGTAGTATATGAATTTCAATTAAAATATTAAAACTTTATTACATTAATTCATTAAAAATGAAAAAGAAAACAAAGTAGAAACTCGAGAAAAATAATATAAAATACATGTGAATGAACTTTTTATTACATTTTCAATGCTGGAAAAAAGCTTTGTATATTCGACAATGACTTTTAGACATCCTATAGACGTGAACATTTAAATAATGTTCTTAAAAATTGTTGTTTTTTACACAGAAAAACATAAAGAACAGGAAGTAATATTTATTTGATTAAATTTACGATATTACGATATGCAATTGAAATTTTAAAGAATTTAAGGCGGAAAATTAGCAAAATAAATTAAATATTTAATTATATTGTTCTTACATTACAGTTAGTATATTCGAACTTAAAAAACAATAATAAATCATTAAATTATTGTACGAGATTTAAGGTATCCTATGTAAATAAAATAGTTAGTCATGTACTTTACTTAATACTTTATAATTATGTATTGACTTGTATGTAAGTATCTGGTTGATATTAGCTTTATTTAAATGCCTTTACTTTGCCTAAGTTTCTTTTGAAGGTATGTATTTTAAAAAAATCTAAAAATATACTTTGCAAAAATTTTATTCACTTGTATAAAGTCTATACTGATATTAATCCCACTATTAAATTACGTAATTGAAAATAAATATCAAAATTTAAATTTATCCTTAATTTTTCATAAAAATATATAAATATGAAATTTGTTATTCAAAAATGATGAAAAGGAATTCGATTTTACAACTTTAGCAATTTAAAAAAAAAAAAATTTATCGTAACTCTGTAAATTTTATTAAATTTTCCGTTATTGCCATTCAATGGTCAATTGACGATTTATTTCTAATTTTTAATAAATGAAAACAATCTTTTACTGGTGCAATTTCTTCTCATCTGTTTGTAACAAATTAAAATGTTAACTGAAATTTTTTTTATTAACTTTGTGGCAACGTGTCATATAGCCCCGAGTCATAATGCCCTTAAGTTTTAATACCGATTTCTGATGTGAGAAATTAAAACTTAATTTGAACACAATGTCTCTTTATCTGTGTCATACATAATGCTTAAATTGTTGAGATATATCAGCATAATAACTTTTGTTATTTTTTTGATCTTATGACCAATCAAAATGCGCGAAAATTTAGAATATAACTCACCTAAAAAAAATTCTAAAAACTATTACATTATATTATTCCAGTTCCAAATTTGTAGCCGACTGTCAAATTTGAATATTTCTAACAGATTTGTGGCCTTTCCACGATCTTTTTATGAATTTTATAGTTAATTACAAATTCAACAATATTGGAATATTCAACAATAATTAAAAATTAGCTCAGAAGATTCCCGTAACAAGTACGTTCAATAAAAGCTGTTAAAAATAATTTCAATGCTTGGTGAGTCATTGTCTCATAATTTAAGGTGAATCAATCCCCTTGAATTTCGGTAAGGGTATTTGATCTTACCCAAAGAGCATAATGACCCGGAACTACATGACACGTTTCCAAATCCTTTTACAAAAAAAAAATTGCAGACAAAAACACTAAATAATTTCGAATTTCAAAATGTTTTATAAAAATTTTAAATGTTAAGTTTCTAAAGCTTATTCTGGTGCTTTTAATTATGAAATACATGCGCATGAACAAATTTTGGCAGATCTTATTACGACATATGTTCTTATTGTAGACAAGCAATTAACTGATTTTTCGTTACATCTTAAAATATCGTTTACTTTTAGTTACTCATATTTTCGAAAATCAAAAATAAAATAAAATTATATATTAATTGAATATGTATACTACCATTTGATCATGCGATGTTTTCTAAATCTTAAATTAATTATAATATATTTTAATTTTATTTAATTACGAATTTGTGAAATTATTTTTTTATTATTCTATAAAAAACAATTAATTTTAAATAGATTTTTAAATAATTAATTAAATATAATTTTGATTACGCTTTCGTTTATTTGCAAAACAAAAATTTCAAGTTTAAAATTCCGATTCAAAAGCACTTTATTAAATATTATATAGCATCTCTTTACCATTTATCTAACTGACAAACAAATCACACAATTTGATATTTAAATTTTCAGAATAAAAAAAATATTAAAAACAAATTCATGAATTATGCAAAATTTTTAAAACAATAAAAAAAAATTATTTTAAAACAACATTTTTATGTAGAAATTCTTAATTTGTTGTATAAATTCAAAACAATGCGAAAATATTTTCTTTTTAAAGTAATTTTTTCAAATAGTTGAGTTGACATGAGTTGTTTTTTTTTAAGGTTCAACAATCTTAATAAAAAAAAAAAAAAAACAGCATTAAACTTTTAAAACATGAAAAAGCTTCTCAAAAAATTATAAAAAGAAAATTGTCGGCATAAAATAAACTTGAATTGTCACGTGGGAGTTACACGTGTTGTATTTTAATGATATGGAAAAATATTTTATAATTTGTTAATAATTTAAAAAAATTTTTTTAATAAAAAAATTTTATATTTAAAATAATTATGGTATTTTTCAACATTAAATTTTTGAAAACCTAATTGTTTTTTAAATTTATAATAATACATATGTGTATGCATGTTGAAGCAAACTTTTCAATTAAAGAACCTAATTGTATTTTGTAAGTGGAACCATAGAATAATTTTAAGAAAAAAAAAAACACATGCTATTACAAAGGCAAAAAACGGATGATGAGTGGGTGCGCATAAGAGCGCAAAAACGGATGAACAGATGTAAAACTATTGGAATTTTTTTTTTTTAAATTCAATCTGGATATACTGGATTGGAGTAACATTACTTTTATCAAATAAATTAAAAATCTAGTAGGTTCTTTTTAATTACACTAAATTTACTTAATTTTGAAAATATAAATATTTCATCTACAACATACTTCCAATGTTTGTAAACGATTAACAAAATTTATGGATAATTACAAAATTATTTAAATAATTGAAATACAATTACTGCAGGTTAATTAAAATGGTTTTTTAAATCAAATTCGTTTTTTTTTTTAACTCACTCTTTAGTTAATAATGAAAGTATATTAACTAAATCGGTCATTGAAATATCTATCTTCAAGTACATCTAATGACCAGTTTGTACCGGTTCATTAGAAGTATTATTTGGACCACTTTTGAATTTTAAATAAGCGGGTGATTTGTGGAAAAAAAATCAAAATTTCAACAAGAAATATTTTTAATTCTTCTTTATAATATGTATTATATTGTACCTTTATGATTTATTTTGTTTTTTTAATATGTAGTTTTGTTTTTAAAATAATAACTCCGACTAAATGATCAAAAAAATTATTAAATGATTTTTTCTTTTACTTATAAATAAATAATGCATTATTTAAATGTTTTATATATAATAAAAATAAAATAAAATCTTTAATAATTGTGCTTCTTTAGTTAAGAAAAAAATTAAAAAACTAATGTTTAAATAAAGCTATGGGTTTGTTTTCGTCACAAAAAACTAGGAATTTTTTAATAATACTAAATAATTAAATTTAAAGTTTAATTTTTGTTTTTTTTTTTATAATTATCCAAAATGTAAACAAATATTATATGTAAATTTATTTTGGTTTATTACTTTTAATTAAATTTTAAAAATAAATTATTTTAGTTTTTTTAATTTTTGGATTTTTTACTTTTTTTTTTTAAACTAATTGTGAACTTCTATTCTTTTGTAAAAATTGTTTAAATTTAAAAATGATTTTGATAAATCTGAAGTTTTTAAATATCAAACTTGAGTTTCATATTTTGTAAAATTATTCTTAACATTTAATTTTTTAAATTACTTTATATTCTAAAATTATATATATAATTATTTACTATACTTACTTTGATGATTATTTTTCTTTGATAACTTTTAACAGCAGCCAATACTAAATTTGAAAATTTTTTCTGTCTTTAAAATAATAAACAACCCTTAGTCAGATCACCTTAATATATTATAGACCTGTAAAACTGTTGGTTCAAAAATAACGTTCTATAAAATGGATTTGCATTGCATCCTTAAAAATTTTATACAAATGTCTGTTTTTCGTGCCGCCCCATAAAAATTGTTTTTAATGTTTGTACATACTGCAATATCAATCACAACACATGAAGGTACATATATTTTATAACTTACATTGTCATCTCTTTTATATAACCTTTGATTTTTATTTAAAAAATAAGCACAAAAGTGTTTAAATTTTTAAACATTTTTGTATTCGAAAATAAGCAATTCTTAGCTTCTTCCCTCCCAACAATTTAACATTTTTGAAACATATTTTTTTTATGTTCAAAAATGCTAAAACTAAAAAATTAATACCCACTGAAAATTTGTGTTTTAAGTTTGTATAGGTTTAGGTATTATAACAGGTATAGGTTTGATTAGGAATATAAAAAAAAAAAATTTAGGGTAATATAAAATGTTTATATAGGATAGGAGGAATAAAATAATAAGAAAGTGAAAGTGAAAATAAAAAAGTATAAAGTGAGATAAAATGTTTTTTTTTTAATTAAAATAATATGAAAAAAATAATTAATAAAAATTTTCCCTGTCAACCGATACCGTTGAACAGGGATAATACTTACCTTTTTAATATCTGTTATATTTACAATATTTCTTTTTTCTATTCTAGATATTTATGTTATTAAAAAAGTCTCTTACAGTTGATGCCGTAGATTTGATTTTTTTTTTGTAGTTTTAACTGACGAAATTACCTCACTGTAATGTTACATTACAGTTACATTTTATACTTTTACCTGTGTTGATCTAATCATTTTTGTTTTTGTATAAGACTTTTTTTCATAAAATCGTGAACAGAAAATTTATGTAGAATATTTCAACAGCTTTCAAAAATATAGAAATATTTTTATTTCTTCATAATTTCACTCATACTTTTGTTCATAAAATTAAATTCACTTGATTTTATAGTTATTTTAATTATATCACTTTAATCACAAAATTTAAACAAATACGACTTATTACGAAAATTTATTAAAATACTCAATATTGCAATTATTTTAAATTTTATTTTTTATTTTTATTAAAAGAATATTAAAAAATTTCATTTAGACTTTATAAAAACTAAATTATAAATTTTTTGAATATTCTTTTATATAAAAATCAAAAGTAAAAAAATAAATAATTTGCAATAAAATACGATTGAAATATAGACGTGGACTTATTCGAATTTAAACGTATTATTTCTTACGAAAAACGATTTGTTGTTTTATAAAGGTTTTAAAAAAAAATTATTAAGCGCGTATTTAACCGTATAAGACCCGTATTTTATCAATGTACAAATTGCACAAAAGTGGATAAATTCTTAAATTAAATTAAAAAAAAAAAATATATATACTATGTAGTAAGAATTAAAATAATACAAAAAAAACTAAAAAAAAACTAAAATTAAACTAAACTAAACTAATAAGAAAAAATAATATACAGAACAAATAAATAAATAAAATTAAAATTAATTTTACTAGTTAACTCAATTTTTTTTTTTTTTTTTTCTTTTAAAAGTTATTTTTTAATTGTAATTTTTCAATTTTTATTATATTCATTAATTTTATTTTATAAAATTAAAAAAATGCAATTTATAGTAGTCCGTCAACCAAAAATAAGCATACTTTTTGTATTTAAAAATATCTTTTTTTTAGTAAATTAATTTATTTAATTATTTTAATTTAAATAATATAGAGTTTAAAAAAAAAAAAAAAAATTGGGGAAATAAATTAAATACAAAATTAAAATAGAAAATAATTAACAATAAAAATAAACAGCATGCAAAATTAGAACAATTTGTTGATTTTTTTTATATTTTGAAATAGGAATATGAGTGCTTTGAATTAAGAAATTTTTATTAATAGATACTTAAAATTAATTTATTAAAAAGTTATTTCCAAAACAAGTTTTTCTTCTTTTTTTTTTATATAAAATCTGGACAATATAACAACCGTATCTTTATTTTCGAATCTTCTTTTTTTTTTTATATAATGTTTTAAAAAATTGATTTAACCGTTTTTATTTTTTAATTTTTTACTTTTAATTAAATTTATCTATTATGTTAAAAAAAAAAAATATCATTTTGTTTTGTTTTTTGCAATTTTACTAAACTTCGTCGATTACAATTTTGTAATTTTATCAATAATTTTAAAAAATAGTAAAGATATATTTTTTGTATTTTGATAAATAAAAATTATAAATTTAAAAAAACAAATTTTTTTTAAAACTAAATAAAAATTAAAAAAAAAAAAAAAATAGCCAGAAAAGCAAAATTAAAAGAATTTAAATTAAAAAAATAACCTTTTTATACCATATTTCAAAAATTTGTTTATATATAAATTTACGTTTTATTAAGTATAAAACGTAAATTATTTGGTCAGTTTGTTTAAAAAAAAAATATGTAACAAGTATCTTAAAAAAAAAGTTTTTTTTTCTATTAAATGAATTATTTCTAATTTTTGAGTGTTAATTTACATTAATAAACTACATGTTAATAATTTCAATTTTACAAAAATTTGCAAAAGACCAATTAAAATATTTTTTTCTATGTTGCGAAAAAAAAACTTTTTTATTGATACTAAAAGCTGGATTACTCGTTTTAGTACTTTTCAGTATAATAATATAAATATGTAATAATAATAATAGATATTATAAGAAAAAAGATTGATTAAAAATAAATATATCAAACAAAATGCTACACAAACACCAAATTAAAAAAAAAATTACCAAATCAAATTAATTTTTTACTTTCAAATTATTTTCTTTCTTTTGTTTTTTTTTAGTTCATAAATTTTTTAAAATAAAAAAAATTATATATTCAATTGGAATTATAAATTCTAAGTTGTTTAAAAAAAAAAAATATTTTCTTATAACTTTGCAATATTATTTTCTTTAAATCTTATATTTTTAAATTTAATTTTTTGTTTTATCTAAAAGCTCAGATTTATTTATTTTTTTTTTTTTTTTTTGGCTAAACTAGAAAGATATTCTTGTAATTTTACATTTTAAATATATGCATGATGTACTTACCCATTTTTTAATTAATTTTGTTTTTATAATATAATTTATAAATTGAATTCAAAAAATAACTACTTAAAAACTTTATGGAAAAAGAAGTTCTTATTTATTTTAATATTTTCTAAAACCTAATAACTTTAATATTTTATTCTTGTTTCCAAATTCAAAAATCTAGTTTTTTAATTGTTTTATTTTAATTTTTTTTTTTTTAGTATCTTTAACTATTTCTTGTTTTTTTTTTTTTATCGTTCTAATTTAGCCAAAATGTATCTTAAATTTTTTTTGTAATATTGGTGTTGAGCACGACTCATAAAATTTCTCATTATATAATAATAATAAATGTATTTTCAATTTGACAAAAAACTAACCACTTCTGATTTAATTAAAAATATAAATTTTTTTTATTATAAAATACGTTTTAAAAAAAAAGAACGCCAATAAATATAAACTTTCAAATGTTAGAAAATAAATTATTGATTTTTTTTTTTATATATGCAAAAAAAAATAAATTTAAAAAAATTTAACTACTTTTACTAATTTGAATAAGAATAAAATTAGAAAATCAACTTTTATATTTTCTAAAAAAAAATAAGAAAAAAAATTTTCTTTTTTATTTTGCAATCAAAATCCAATCGTTTACTTTTTTCTGCAATTTTTCAACAAATAATTTTTAAAATAATATAAATCAAATTCTAATTTACAAAAAAAAAAAAAAACATTATCATTTACATGTCGTGCTCATATCGAAATAAGTTTCGTAATTAAAATTATGTTTTGTATCGTTTTTTTGTTATTTATCTTTTGTGATATATTAAAATAAAAGTGCCTACCTTGTGGGTCCCGTTGTTGTCCTTGGTCTTGTGCAGTCATGATGAATTCGTCTTGAGATCTATCGGCTGGCCATTGTGGAAATCCTGAAATAAATATTAAAAAATTTTTATTAGATTTGTTTAAAAGATAAATAATTATATTGGAAAATAATTTTTAGGGTATAATCAGAAGTTTTGGTATTTGATATCTTCAAAGTTATGTATCAGTAGCAGAACTGGATGTTCATCATTTAAATAAAAAAGTGTATAATGTACCGAATATAATAAGTATATTCTAACACTATTGTACATAATTTTTATATTTGTTACAAATTATTTTATAACAATTATAAAATTTCAACATTTTTTATATACCCTATTTTTTTTTCTAATAATTAGAAATTTTTATTTACCTTGACTAGAGCCTTCACCACCATGATGACTTGGACCAGCTTGATTATCTAAATCTTCATCATCCAATAATTCTTCTGGATCTTCAGTTAAATCTTCAACTGGTTCATTAACATCTTCATATTCATTTTTTGGTTCAATTAATAATTCTTCTTTATCGTGTCCAGATTTACGTTGTTGTTTATTTTGATCTTTTTTAATTAATTTATCTTGTTCCATTTGATTATCTTGTTCAGCTAATAAAACATCATCAGAAGATCCAGCTGTTTGTTTAATATTTGAAACGTTTTCAGTCTTTTTTGTACCAACAATATTTCCTTGCTGTTGTTGTTGCTGTGATACAGAGGATTGTTGTAATGATTGCTGCGATTGTTGTTGCTGCTGTTGTGATGTTGCAACAATAGCAGCTGTGCCTGAGGTAATTGATGGTGTTGATGTGTTAATTGGTTGAGTAGAGTGTGCAGAGGAATTTGAGTGTTCATGATTATCTGAAAAAAAATTAAAAAAAAAAAACAAACATTTAGTATACTTATTTTTTATTCGCTTATGGCAATTTTTGAAAATATCAAATTAAAAATAAAAACAAAATAAAAAGTTTTGAAATTATTTTAAATTCTAAAAATCAGTAATTTTGGTATTTGATATCTTCAAAAAATTAAAATCAGTAGCAGAACTGGATGTTCATCATTTAAAACAAAAAAAAAATAATAATTATAAAAAAATTGATGAAAAAACTTACCCATAACATTTTCTATACTACGACGCCTTAGTTTCTTTCTTTTTCTAGACGTTGGACTAGATGAACCTTCACGCATATCAGGTGTGTCAATAACAGGACCTAAACGTGGCCTTTTTGATGCTTGTTCCAAAGTATAACCACTGTGTGGATGTTGCATTCTACCAGGTACATTAATATTTTGATGTTGATCCGTAGATCGTTGTGGTCTATCGGATAAACCCTTAATTTGTAATGATTCAGCTGCTTTCAATAAAGCAGCTAATTGATCCTGTGAAATATTTACTTCACCACGATACATATAATCCATCATGGCGCGTAATTCTTGATATTTAACATCTTTTAATATAAATATGGGATGTTTATCATACTGTTCTTTTAAAAGATTCTGCAATTATAAAATAAAAATAAAATTATTAAATGCACTTATATTTTCTTCACAAAAATATATTTCTATTTTTTTTTTTTTTCAGAAATTTTGGTATTTTTTTTTCGTCAAAAATTGTCAGTAGCAGAACTGAATAATCATCATATTAATATTTTTGTAGAATTTTTTTATTTAATTTTTTTTGGTTTTAAATATTTAAACTAAGTTTTTTTTATTACTTCCAAATAAAACAATTCTTTTAAAACTTTTAAAAAAAAAAAAAGTAAAATTTACACTTACCGCAAAATATGGACTGCATGCTGACAAAACAACTTTGTGTGCTTTAAGGAATTGTCCCTCGGCAGCCAATGTACAATCAACTAATGTACCATTTTCCAAAAGTTTATCAAAATTACTAATTAAAGTATTTTGATGGTTATTCCAACGAAGACAAAATTGTTGATCGTCCTCCATCATTGATTTAATATGATTTTAATATTGTGATATTTCCAGCAATATTTTTAGAGGAGTGGATGGTCCTCCGCACCTCCACTTCAAATAACTCACTAGAGTTATTTTTTTGTTTTATTTTTATGTTGTTCTTATTTTATTCTTTTATTCCGTTTATTTTGTTTTTAAAATATGATGGAACATAAAATTATTAAAAATAAATATAACACACACCCTTTACCTCAAATCGTCTTTCTGTAACAAAAAATTAAAAAAAAAATTTTATTAATAACATTATATAAAACGAAATTTCTAGAAATTTCTTTGTACATAAGTACAAATTTTAAAAATTATTTAACTTATAAAGGGAAATTCATTACGAAATTTTGTTATTTTGGTAAGGATTATAACTATCAGTTTTTTGGTTTATTAGTTTCAGCATGATTTTTATCAGTAGCAGAACTGGAAAATATTATCATCATAGTTAAACCTTACCAAAACCAAAATTATTTTGTACCTAGTAATATCTTTTTCTTTTCTCATACTTCTATTATTAATATATCTTTTGTACTAAGTTTAATCGTACATACAGTTTATATATAGTAGTGTATAACATTGATTATTTTAAGTAAACAATATTGACATATCATTAATTTGTGTATTTAATTGAAACAAAAGAATCTATTGTTTTTTTTTATCTTGTACCTACACAATACTTACACTGATTAGATAGTGTTATGAAATAAAAAAGAGTGTATTAAGAGCTTTATTTTATTTTTTCTAGAATTATTACAACTCTTAACCGATATATTCTATAAATAAAACGCAATTTTTATTAAAAAATATATAGGTATTTAAACGAAACTAATAATAAAATGTTTAAAAAATACAAAATCAAAACCTACATGTTCAATAATAATTAAAAATTTTTCTAGTACCTATGCAGTATTATTATTTTTCTGAATTTCACTTAGGGAGACCTGACACTTCCTTAAACAAAAGAAAAGAAAAAAATTAAGAAATCAATAATTTTACATAGTTAGACTATTATTTTTCAATTTTTTTTTATCATTAATAATATAATCTTTTTTAAATAGATAGATATAGGTACATTAATATGTATATTATTTATAAATATACAATTAGCTCGCTAAAGTTAAAACGTTTCGAATTTTGTATATGAATTTTGGTTACCAAGTTATTTTTCTTTTAGATCTGTTGAGTACTTAAGTAGTAATCAAATATTTACCCCAAGAGTGAGAATACCACCAATTTAAAAAATAATTAAGTAACTATTAGAAATATTTAATTTTAATTAATTGACACCTATTTCGTTATTGAAAAACATTTATATCATAAAAATTATAATTAAATATTTTGGCTACTTATATAAGTAGCCAAAATATTTAATATACTAATATACTATATCTACTTATAAATATTTATCAAAGATACCAACAAAATGATGAAATTTATTTTCAAATTGTTTTAGCATTTTTTAATAATTTTATTAGCACTTATTTTTATATGCAAATATAAAAAAAAATTGATACTGAAGTACCCAGATATCTACTTATTTAAGAAATATTGTTGATAATTTATTTTGCAACAAAAAAACAAACGTAAATATTCATAATGAAAGTCAAGATTACTAGAATATAATTAAATCGGTAATTAATATATTTACAACTATTAATTAATGCATTTATCTGTACAATGTACTGGTTTAAAAAAGGAAGTTATATTTTATAAAGTAATCGAAATTTTAAAAAGTTATAGAATTTATATCTAGAATACAATGAACTTTATTAAGTAATCAATCAATCATACACTACCTATTTATAGTAAAATATGCATAATTGACACAATTTTATTATAATTATTAATGAATGTGATTTTAATTAATTATTATTACATATTTTTTATTAATATTTAGTAGAACACTTTTTTATATTTGTTTCCATAAAATATTTATTAGTTTTAATTTGAGAAATCTATTTTTGATAAAATCAAAAATAAATATAGTTTTAAGTACTTTTTTTTTTTAATTATATTAATTACTTTTTTTTAAAAATAATATTACCTAATTACTTTTTTTTTTGTCATTTCATTAAATATAAAATTTTTTTTATGATAAAATATATTTAATTAAAAATAATGTTTGAAATTAAAATAAATGTATGTATATATTTTATTTTTATTAAATATTTATATACCGTATACTTATGGCGAATTATTAATAAATTACGACTTATCATGAGTATAGATGGTTACATACAATATAATTTTTTAAATAATTGTAATATTAAATATTTTAAAACTATACGGATGTACGAAGGGTTTTTTTTTGATTTATTAGATACCTATATGTTCATTAAAAATTCATAATTTTTAAATTTTAAAAAAAAAAAATATTCTGTCAAGATTAAAAGATTTATAACGACTAATAATTACTTAATAATTATTTTATAATGTATATATATTTTTAATAGGCCTCCTAGCATAATTTTATTTTTTTACTAGGTAACTAAAAAAAAAAATATATGTAAACTTTTTTAATTTAGAAAAAATTTTTCCGCTTTAAAAAAAATTAAATTTTTTTTATAATTAAATATTTATAACTTACATTTATGTTTTTTCTTTTGTGTTAATTTTTATTCCAAATTTATATTTACACCACAATTCTTTTTTTTTTTTTTTGTTTTTTATTTTATAAAATAACCTTTTTTTTTTATAATAATTATGTATTTTTATTTATAAATAATATAAAAAAAAAGCTTTAAATTTTGTAGAAAATTCTGCAAATGAGAAAATAAATATTCACAGCTTTCGTTTTCATTAAAAAATAAAATATTAAATATTTAAGAACTTTTTTCAATTTAAAATAAAATTTTTTTTTTTCATATATGTTACATGCATGTATTATCCGACGGTTAGTTATTATTTTTAGAGTAAATATATTTAATTTTTTTTTTTTTCTTGTTTGTTTTATTAAATTATTTTTGTTTTTTTTTTTCTTTTTTTTTTTTACTTAAATTAATATAGACATGAAAAACACGTTCACCCGTAACACCGATGAGACCACCATCATTTAACAAAAACAACCTGATACGTACTGAAAATTGAAAACGGAAATGACCAAAAATTTCTCAGAATATAAAAATATATAACATAACATTATTTCAAATAAATGAAAAATATAAAAAAAGAAGAAAAAAAAAACAAAAAGGAAAATAAACAATACAAATATCAATTCAGCATTGTTATATAAAAATTTGTATATAAATTTATATAGGTATATATACATTTATAATTATTATGAAAGAAAACCCCATGATGAAAACCTATATACTGTAACATTATATATATAAACACGATGTATAATACCTTTAACAGAAAAAAAAATATTGAATAGAAAAGAAATTTAAATTTTACATAAGCATATTTTTGTGGATGTGTGTATAAAATAAATGTTTTTTTTTTTTTATAGAAATAAGATCCCCTCCCCAGAAAATTTTTAATTCAAAAGAAAAATTGATATTTTTTTCTCTTTTCTTTTTATTCACAGTTAACAGATGGTGTTTTTATGTACTTTTCTATTTTATAATTTTCTTTTCTTTTCATTTTTTATTTTTTGTTTTTTTTATTTACATGTGTTTTTTATTGTATTGATATTTTCCCAAAATGATAACGCCACAAAGAGAGAAGTTTTTCTTTCCATACAAATTATGTTTTACATAACAGACAACATTCTATAATCTACTACACAGACTGTTTACAGAATGACAGATTAATTTTCAATAGATCGTTAAATAAAATTATATGAATGAGAATGAGAAGTAAAAACTGAGAGAGAACTACTGAACTGAGTGGTAAGTTAAAGTATATTGCTGAGTGCTGACTTGACTAAACTGAGTAATTACTAATTAGGAATTTATTTTGTGTATAGGAATAGGTGATATGATTACTGTTAACTTTTGAAAATGAATTATAACAGAAATTCTGTTACAAAACTGTTAAAGTTTAAATATACAGAAATATTTTAATATTTTGCAGAATAAGAACATTTTCTTTTATAAATTTTTATTTATTCTCTTGTTTTTTTTTTTTTAAAGTGAACTCTTTGAAATAATTTTAAGCAAATGGATGTATGTGTGTGTGTGTGGCAACATATATATTTCAAATATTAAACTATTGTTATTCATTATTATATTATTATATAGGTATTTTAAGGTTTAACAGAGAATTTGAGAGAAACGATATGAAAATAAGTATGTAATTATTTATTTTCTTTTAAAGGGAAAAACTTCATTTTCAAATCTAAATTATAAAAAGCAAGGTCAACATTAAATATGTATTTTTTATGCACACATGCATAGAAATAATATAATTGTACATAATTGCTAAATTTTTAATTTAATATTTTTTTTTTTATATTTTTAATAATATTTTATTAAAAGTATGCATATATGTATGCAAATCCATTTTTCAATTTTATAATACATAATTAGTAATTTATGTGGATGTGTGGGGGTACATAATTTATACATATGTAGGTACGTAAAATTTCAATATGTCACATCACATAATAATAGGTATGTAGGTAATAAATAGGTTTTTTTTTTTAAAGAACAATAGAGTTTTGTTTCTATGTTTTATACCCTATTTTTTCCCCCTAAATTTACAAAAAAAAATTTTTTTTAAACAGTTTTCAAAAAATTAAATATTAAATTAGAACAACAATAACGAAGTAAATATATTTTACATATTTTATTACATATGTACGTTGGTATATAAGAGCATAAATAAGTAATATCATACCTATAGGTATATTTTTTACATAAGTAAAAAAAGACTCCCTATTTCAAGTTAAATTATGTATAAAATATATTTAATTTTCTATACTTTTAAATATTAAATTATTTAAATAACATTTTTATACAATTTAATATTTATATTGCAACGTTGCCATGTTGCACTCTACATAATTTATTAATTTTCTTTTTTTTTTTGTATGCATACTTTTTTGAAAAAAATTTTTGCTTTACTGAATTTGTGTTAGTAAATAATAATAATATGTTAAAGCTTTTTTTTTTATTACATATTTTGCAGTTTTCACATGACAGCCTGCGTACTTCTGTTGTCTGTTATTATACACTGTTATATGTAAAAAAAATGCCAAAATAAAAACGATCGATCGATAGAAGAATTTTCTCTTTCGCATTTAAAGTAAAGTTCTTTCGAATTAAAAGACTATTAATAATTTACTTAAAACTACATATTATATATAAGTATGTATGTAGGTATATATAATTTGTTGTAAATTTCTATCAAGTAGTGAAGTACCTATCAATATACATACATATACTTTGAGTTGAAATATGGCATTATAGTTTATATAATATGAAAGGAAATATTATGTAAAATGTATATGAAGATATTTATGTTTATGTATAAATATAAAATTTTCCCAACACAATGATAACTATGTAATAATAATATTAAATTGATTGTGTGATATTGTCGTGAGATTTTTTTTTGTTGTTTAAATTTGGTTGAAACGATTAAACAATATTTCATACAACTTACTTAAATAATTACAAATGTACTTTACATAGAAATAAAAAATATTTTACAATTTCCATTTTCCATTTTCCTGCTTATGTACACATTTATTTTTTTGTAAGATCAATTAAATTAATATTGTAATTTGCAGAAACCCTTTGTAATTCAATTTAAAATATGGAAATTTTTAAATTCGATAACTTCATAATTTTGAATTAAAATAAAATTATTAATTTTTTAATGTTTTTTTCGCACACATACCTCCTTTATGTATTTATTTTAATGTACCTATTTTACTCAAAAAATATTCAATATATACCTATGCACATTTCAAGTGAAAAACATTTTCTTCCTTTACATACCAATTTCTTAATGATCATCTCTTTGTTTAAAAATTTTCCCCTTCAAACTAATACAAAATTTTGATGAAGGATATACAAATACACTCAAATAATGAAAATATATATATACTTTTTGTATTGTAAATATTTATATATATATCCTTTTTCATGATAACTATATATGTATGCATACTAAGTATATCGCTTTCACTAACACACTTATATCAAATTATACTTAATATGAATTTTACTTATTATATACTTTCTTTCATTTTATGTATATATATAGGTAATGAGATCTCTTCATCCTGGTTTTTTTTTAGGCATTCAAAATATAATTTTTTTTTATATGCATATTATAAATATGTATATTAATGTATACTTTATTTATTTAATGTTAAAACAGGATAGAGGAAAATAAAAAAAAGGACAAAAACAAACCCCCAGCATTTATTATTTTATGCATGTGATATACACATGACATCATTTTCAGTTTGTTTTATTTTGAATTTTTTTTTTTTAAGTTGAAAAGGATAAAGATCCTTTTTTTCTTATTATTATTATTATTACTAATAAAACTTTTTTTTTTACCTACTTCCTATGTATGATTTAAGGTTTATTTGTTTTTTTTTCGAAAAATTTCTATTGAAAACTTGTAGGTACAAGGTAAAAAAAAAAAAAAAAAAGTAAATACGATGTTTCAATGTTGTGTTGTTATATGATTTTTCTCTTGTATAACTGTACTTTAGGTTTTTAGAGCAAAGAATAAAAAATTTTAAAATAAAATCTACCAAAAATAGAAAATTCTCGATTCTTTTTGTTTTTGTGTTGATAATTTTATGTTTATAGGGGGAGAAAAAAAAAACAACAAAAAATATATACTTTACATTTATACATATATAAAAAAAAAACCTACCTAACAAAAAAAACAAAACAATACAGCATAATGAAAATGTGATGATGATGATGATGAGGGATAGAGATAGAATGACGCAGATTTTCGCGCATACTCAGTTTAATTTAAAATAAGATTCTTTTTGTGTTATTTTGTTTTGTTTTGGAAAGATCCCTATGGTTATAGATTTTTTTTTTTTTAATTCTATAAAAGTTTTTTAAAATGCAGTTTTTTTCTTTTATGACTTGATTTTTACCTATGTACCTACATATAAAATTTAATATTTGAATTTTGCATTTTTAGGCTAGGTAGATAGATCTTGGGGTAAATGGGGTTTTATTTTTTTTTAATTTTAAATGATTAATAAGTGCTTATTGAATTGAATAAATTAATTTATATATATGTAGGTATGTATGTATTGGATATTAAGTTTATGTGGGAAATTAAAGAATTATTTGTTTTAACAAAATAATTGCTTCTATTTTGAAAAATTTTTTGAAACTAAACAAATAATTTTTAAGTTTTTGTCTTTGAAAACTTTAAACTCATTTTTAAAGCACTTAAAAGCGAGATAGAGCAATTCTAGCGTTAATTCGTGATCACTACTAAAAAAAAACATAATTTTCATGAAAAACCAAGTTTTTTTCATAATTTTATGCTTACTGCTTTAAAATTAGTACACTTTTATATAATGACAATTCGTAATATGCTAATATAATTTGACACTTTTTCATCTTAAGTATTGAACAAATATTTATTATATACTTTTATATGAACATGCCTGTGTCTATGAGTTTTTTTTTGAATTAAAACGTTTTTGTAAGCACAAGGTTTTCGTATATCAACACATGGCAGACATTATTGTTCATTTATTATTAATTATACTAATATGTTATTAACTTAAAATTTCTTTTAATTTAATAAAAAATCTTTAAAATAAAAAGATAATTTATTATTAGTACTTAACTACAAGTAAATTGTAAGAAATTTTCAAAAAATAAAACAAAATACTTTAAAAATTGTAAAGAAAATTTGAAAAATTGATAAAAGTAATGATCTTTTGACATGAAAATACCCTAATCTTCATGGGTGGGTTCATATTTTTGTTACCTACAAAGATACATATATATAAAATTATTTTTAAAAATAACCAAATTTAATATTTTCTAAATAAAATATATTTAATATAATAAATAATATTATATAATATATAATAAAATAACTTGAATATCAATAATATATATACCTATATACCTATATGTATATGTAATTAATAATAATATACCCGACAAGTTTTTTTTTTTTTAAATTAAATACAAAAATTCCAAAATGAATAATTTACACAATAATAAATTATTGGCGTCTTTTTAATACTAAAATATATTTAATCGGGCTGTAAAAAAAAAATCCTAATTACTAAAAAAAAAAAATAAACAACAGTTGAAATATTTTGTTAGTGTTTTTTTTTAATTAGCCCAAATATATATATATATATTGTAAATGACAGGTTTATTTTATTTTTTTATATTTTGAATCAAAACAAAAAAAAAAAAGAAACCAAACCAGTTTTAGCAAAAATTTTGAAGTACCTATATATATAATATACCTCTATTTTTACCTATATTCATTAATTTATACCTAATGGATAATACAATGTAACATACATATATATATAATAGATACACGACTACAAATCACAATATTTAAAAAATACGAAGAACTCGAGAAAAAGTATGGAAATGCCTAAAATGTATATATTTTACAATCTACAGCAGTCATTTGTAATATAATAATGTATAGATAAATATACATATACACAAATATTTTAAGAATTCAATAAAGAAATTAAGAAATAAAAAACAAAAATAGAAGAATTGAATATTAAAAAAAAACAATAAGTTTAAAATTTAAAGTCACGAAAATATCATAAAAAAAAAAATTAAATAAAACATCTTTCTAAAAATGAAATTTACTGAGTTATTAGAAATATAGGTACTGATGTACAATGTTTTATATATATTTATATATGACATTCATACATATAAACAATAAGTATGTAAATAAATTAATTTTAAATATCAGTTAAAATATTATTTTTTTACAATTCTAAGAATTATTTTTTTTATAGGTATGTATTATGTTTTAATAATACTTAAATAACATCTCGTGGTTTTTTTTTAATATGTAACTAACAGTATTATGAATTTTTATTATATAGAGGTTAAATATGTCAAAATATCATATACCTATACATTTTTAAGTATGTAATATTAGTTAAAGGGACCAGTCACAAAAAATTTTAATTAAAATTTTTATGAATTATGAATATTTATTTAACGTTTTTATATTCTTAAATTATTTATATTAAAGCTAAGCTTTCTTTTAAATTTTTGATACAGTTAAAAGTTCTGTTAATTAAATAAAACTCTTAATTGACTAATGGATGGGGCACTTATCCTTTAACAGATTTGGGATTCGCCCAGTCAAATACAATAAAATCACATAAAATTGAAATAATTTGTATAACAACTGCTTAGTAATGAACGTTTTAGTGAAAATAATAATTCAACAAAACTGAAGCTAATCTAAATAACTTAGAATGCCCTTCAGGACAGGAGTAAAAATTCTAACTACAATTCATGTATCTTATTTTATAATATCAATTTGTTAATTGAGTAACAGAGGAGCGCGCATGATATTGTAAAATATACTGTTTATAATAATTATAAGGTTTAAAAATATTTCAAAATTATCAAAGTACCTAATGTTTCAACAAATCTTAAAAATAACTTATAGTAATTGTGTTTAAATTTGAAGTATTTCCTACTTCATCAAAAAAATACCATACTTTTCTTTTAGTTTTTGCTTTTTTATTTTGAGATTTCTGAAAAAAAAAAAAAAAATAAATCCATATGTTACCTACTTAAAATTTTTGTCACACCTACAAAATTTAAAACACATATTTTCATTTTTTTTTTTACATTTCTAAAGAATTTGCCAATTTAAAATATAAAGGAAAAAAAAAACTAAAGATTTTGAAAGAAATATTTGAAAATCATGGAAATTAATAAAAATAAAAAAAAAAAAACAGAAGAATTAAAATATTCATACATAATATTTTTCGAAACTCACGTTTTATTGTTTAAAATGTGTTTAAATAAAAACTTCTTTGTTTTTTCTGATTTTTTTTATGTCGCAACAAAAAAATAAATTAAAATAAATTTGAATTTTTGCAGAGAAAATTTTTATTTTACAAAAAATTAAATTTTTTTTCATTATTTTTAAATTTATTGAAAAAAAAATTAAATTAATAAATTTTAATTTTTAATAGGTAATATGTTACCTATATCCAAGCTAAAAAAAACATGGAAAATGTCTTCTTTTTTTTTTTTGCATAAAAGAAAGTTCGAAAACTTTTTTTTATAATATTTGACTTTGTTTTTTTTCTTTTACCTTTATGTTTAAAATTGTTTTTAAAAAAAATTTTTCAAGACAAGTCAAAGTTTTTGAAATATTTTTCAAAATAAAAAATTTTTATGAGTCAATAATGAAATTGGAGAAGTTTTATAGATTGATCATTATTATTTAAAAGTATCTACTTATACTGAATTCTGGGACATTGGTAGTTCTTAATCAATAAATTTTAAATTTTGTATTAATTTTTCTTAATATCTATAAAGTTTATAATAAATATGAATAAAAAAATATAAAAGATCGTTTAATTAAAATGTGAGTTTAAATTTTCCAATAAATAACTTTTTATTTGATAAATTCTAAAATATTATTAATCATTACCTGAATTTTTTTCCAATTTAATTAATTATGCATTGCACTTAATTTGCATACAAATGTAATAAGTATTTATGTAATTAGTTAAATATGTTAATATAGTTTACATTCCAATTTTTTTTTTATTATTATTTCTATACATAGTTATAAGTACCTATGTAACTATAAATTTAATGTTTTAAAATATATTTATTTTTCTATCTCTTTTATTATATATATATATATAGATATATATAAACGTATATATTTAAGTAATAAATATATACTACAATATCTCTATTATTATTTATTATTTAAGTACCTACATATATACATGCATAAATACTTAAAAATATTTTGTACATGCGCGGTTTTTTTTTTATATATATTTAAATTTTAAAATAATTTAAACTTTAGTACTTTAAGTACAATTTTTTTTTTTTTTTTTTTAAATACATATGTATTCTTTTATACAATTTCATTTTCTAAAACATAGAAAAATATTCTATGTATCTACTTGCACATTCGTTTGTTTTTTTTTTTATGTCTGCAAGTGCAATTAACAACGCGTGTTAAAATTAATTGTACTGTGAAATTATTATATTCATTGCAATATATATATATATTTTTATATTACTTTATAGTATAACTTTAGTAAAAAAGATAAAAATAGTACCTATATTATATTAATTGCATAAAATTTGTATAAAAATTTAAGTAAATATGTAGGTAAGTACCTTACCTTAAAAATTACAGAATGTAATTATGTAAAAACTACAGATACAAATGAATTATAGTATAGGTAATATATATTTAATAAGTACATGATTATATATAAGATTATATATATATAAAATATGTAAAGATAGATTATTAAACAATAATTTAATCTATGAACAAAACATTTTAAACTTAATTAATTGCATTAGATTAATATTTTTTTTTATGGATCAACTAGAATTGTAATTAAGTAAAGGTAAATTAAGTTCAATTGGATGCTATTAATCATAAATTTACAATTTAGATTTTTTTACTTATAAAAGTAAAATTATGAATGTTAATTTTAAAATAATGAAAATTAATTAGGATTAAGAATAACTCAATTTGGTTCGTAGGTATATGAAAATAAAATTTAATAATTTATTAATTGTACCCTTATTATATACTTTTAATTGAACTTGCCTGTGTCTATGGCTTTATTTTTCATTTCTGTCAGTTAGTGATGCGTTTATATTAGAAATTTGACCATAAATTTATAAGAATTGTATGGTTCAGTGGTTATTTTTAAAATATTTTTAAAAAAAGTTTAAAACTTTCCAGAAACCTGTAATTTTTTATTCAACAACTTTTGTGAAAACTTTTCTTTGAAATTTATACAGAAATACAGAAAAAAACAGGTTGCCAAATCAGATTTTGAATTTAGCATATACATACCTATATATTATTTATGATTTTTGAAAGCTCAAGTAATATAATAATTAAAATATTTTATAACAAATAGTGTACACATTAAATATTAATATATACTCAATATACAAGTATTTATACGGATCCGGTAATTCATCTAATGCCGGTACATATTATTATTATTCCGAATTTGAATACAAAAAATATATGTATAAATAAATAAATCTTGTTACTAGATTATAAACCATAAACGTGTATCTTATGTTTTCCTGAAACTATTCTACTTCTGTTAAACTCTTGCAGCATTTTTCAAATTATCTTAATATAACATTTGTAGCTGTCAAAAATATTTTTTTTAACATACTTAGCTTTTTTTTAACGTACATAAGTATGTTACACATGCATACATTAATATATATGTATGTACAGTACATACATATTGATCTAAACCGTTAAGATTGAATTGTGAACTTGTATATCACCTTTCCTTATAAATTTATCTAATTAATTAGATTCAAAAATAGGCAAAAAAAAAGTTTACCAAAAAAAAAAATAAATAAAAAAAGCTTTTAAAAAATTTCGAAACAGGTTGCAGCATGAGGAAAATAATAAATGTGAAAAGAAAAAAAAAAATGTATTTATTTTTTATCTTTTGTTATTTTTATCAGAATTCTTTTTTTTCTTTGTATGTTTTTTTTTTTGAGAAAGTTTTTGAAAGTTTCGAAAGTCATACCTTCCAGTTACGAAAAAAAAAAGAATATACAAAATTAATTAAGTATTGGAAAATTATACACTTGATTTGGTTTTTTTATTTTCAAAATAAAAAAAAAATTGGTGAAATTTATTGTTATTCAGCTGGTTAAGCTTTATTTATTAAACTTGTATAATAACAAGAGCGGACTCATAATATTTAAAATAAATGTTAAATGAAATTAATAATACTTTTTTTACTAAAGTTTAAGTCAGGCATAAAGACACCTAATGTAATTTGAATTTCAGTCATATTTTGAAAATTTTTCGAGAATCTTCTAGAATCTAAATATATGTATAATATATTATAATTGTTTTTCTATTAACTTATTTGCATATCATTTTTGACTTATTTTCTAGGCTTAAGACCACATTTAAATTTTAGAACCATGTAACAACTAAATAACATTACATGCATATGCACAATTAGCATAGCAAGATAATGTTATATTATGAACTTTCATGTATGTTATATTATGGACTTATATTATATGTAATTGGATAATCTCAATTTTTCTTTTATTTACTTAATTATTATTTTTCAATTTTGAATGGAAATTTTTCTAAAAATGTTTATTATGATGTTACAAATAATGCAACATCTAATTAATTTATACATAACATATCGAAAAAAAATGTTATGTTAAATTGTATTAAAAATTAGAACATTTTTAGAATAACATTTTGATATATGTGGATAGCAGAACAGTTTTAATGTAAATTGTAAATTGAATGCATGTAATTCTTTAATGTTAAATAATTAAGTAATAAGAATTGCTGCTGTAAACAACAACTTATTATTTATTTATTTAGTAAATAATTTTCCTTTTTAAAATAACTTTAATTTTTAGAATTAATAATAAATAAAATATTTATATATATTACATACGTATACCACAATACATTATTATTTAGGTAAGTTAAAAAATTAAAAAGCAATATTTTTATACCTCAAAATTTTACAGTATATATACATACATATGTATATATATATAGTATTACTTTATTTTAAATTATTTATATTCATATATTCTCGTTTTAAATCAACCTTGGTAAAAAGTTTGTAATATAAGAAATCCAAAAACAAATTACTGCAAAACAATATGAAATATTGTAAAACTATAAATCTTAATACATTGTATATACATATGTATACCTATCACTTTATATTATATTTACATACATATATATTGTACGTATTAATAAAAATTATTTTGTCGCGGCAATTGAAATATAATTATTTTAATAGTACAGCATAATAATGTACATATGTACATACATATATATATATATATATATATATTAAAAAACAAAAAAAAAAAACAAGTTTGGTATATTGTATTGTAGTTATATAAACTTATACAAAATGTACCTATCAATTTAAGTAAATATTTAATATATGTAGATAAGTTTGGATATACATAATATATATATTTCTTTATAAATAAATTTTACCTATCCCAACTCAACTTCAAAAATTATTACATATTTTTTTTAAAATAAAAACAATTATGCATACATTTAATTTTTTTATACAATAGTAGTGTACAACAAAAACTATAAAAAACAAAAAAAAAGGTTTTCATAAATTACACATACACATATCAATATGTATGTAAAATCATAAATATAAAATTAAAAAAAAAGAATACAATATATTTTATGTGTAATTTTTATATATATCTACATACATTATGAGTGAAAACTTATTTTTGTAAGTTTTCAAAATGGCGGACGCCATGAATATGACGCCAGCTTTTTTCTGCTTAAAAAAGCATAATTTTTTTTTTCTGTCTTTCTCTAATTGATTTGAAAAAAAAAATTAAACTCCTTTACAAATTTTTTTTTTTTTTTTTTTACAGATTATTTTAATTTTAATGAAATTTTTTATTTAAAAATAATTATATTTTTATTATTATTAAAATTGAATTTATAAATCTTTTAAAATTATTTATTAAAATTGAATTTTAAAAGAAAAAAATGTGGTCACAGAATTTTCATGAAAATCAAAGATGGCGGCCAATTGAAAAAATAATTTTCTTTTTTTTTTGTAACTTCTTATAAAATAATTCTTAAGTTTAAATTCTTTTTTTTTTTAAATATATACTTAATATTTAATTAATAATTAAGTTATAAATTTAATTTGAAAAATTAAAAGATATTTTATCTATGACATTTTTTTTTTTTTTTTTTTTTAAAGATGGTGGAACAGACACCCTCTTCATAAGAAATTTTTTAATGGCGAATTTCCCTTTTTTTTTTTTTTAGTTAAATTTATATTTTTTTTTAATTTGGAAATAAAATAAAACTTACCTTAATGTATCATTGCAAGATTTTTAAGAAGTTTTGTTTTTTTGTTTTAAATATATTCGTGATTTTTATTTTTTAATCCAAAATTATCTCTGAATTCCTTCCTTGCATTAAAAGTAAATTCTTTCATAAAATTTGATTTCTTTTTTTTTTTTTTTCAAATATGGTGGAAATGTGCTCGAATAAAGTTATAAAATAAAATTTATTGGGTTTTTTGTATTTTTTTTTTTTTTTTGTTTTTTTTTTTTGTAATTTAAAAAAAAAATAATAAAAATTTAAATTAATAATAGAGTATTCACAGCAATTTCGTTTTATTTTATTCTTGGTATGCAATTTCCATATGTTTTGTTTTATTTATTTATATTTTTAGCTTTTTTAATTTAAAATTTGCAAGTTGTATGTTTTGTTTTTGTAGAAATTTTTTTTTTTTTTTTTTTTTTTTTTAAACTTAAAAGTTCATTTTATATTAAAAAATTTTTTTTTTTTTTTTTTTTGTTGCAAATAAAAAAAAGACTAGAGCAAATGCCGAGGAGCTTCTGGCTTCACTCAACAACACAGCACAAAACTTAAACTTCAACTGAATTTTAAAATGGGCTTTCGCTGTTTCTATGCTGCTGAACTGAAAATGCTCTAAAAACAAAAAAACTGAAAATATTCCTGCTTCTGCTTGTTTTGGTGGATAGAACTGTTGTCTGCCTGCCTGCCTGCTGCTCTGCTAAAAACAAAAACTTTCATATATTTTTGTTTTTGAGAGCATTTATATTTTAAAATATGCTCGGCGCTCGCTAATTGTTTTGTGTTCGCTATGCTCAGTATAATTTCATATCACGTACTTTATAAATTATATTTAACATAAATATATACATATGTACATATATTTGAGTTATGTACTTTATTATACTGAACTGAAATCTGAAACAAACAAAAGATATTATAAGCAGTATAACAGCATTGAACAGCAGAAATTAACAGATTGTTAAATACAGTTACGTATCTGAATACAAAAAAGAAAATTATTATATTAGTATAGGTAAATTTCTTTCGCTTTGCTTCTTTTGAAAATGAACTTTAACAGAAAAACAAAAAAAAAAAACGAATACATAAGTACTTATGAAAAAAAAGCCCATGCATACATTTTTATTAAGAAAACTTTTTTTACAGTACTGTATAACATTAACAAGCTGGAAAATACAAACAATTTACAGAACCAATTCATCGCAGAACATAAAGAAAATTTAAATTTTAAATTAAATAGGTATATGTATGTATGTACAGAAAACAATTTCGTTCATTTTTCTTTAAATTAAATTTTTTTATTTTTTAAATATTTCTTTAAAATTTTCAGAAAAATTATTTATATGGCTATATATATATGTTTAATATTGTACATATGGGTCTGTAGACTGTAGAATAAATTTTAATGAAAATATATGCTTATGTAGTGGTACACACTTATGCTAGTGCTCATCAATGCTCATCTCACCTCATTTTAAAAAAAAATAAAAACTATTACGGAGAAAATTTAGAAAATTTAAAATAACATTTGGTTTTAAAATAACATTTTTAATTTAAAAAAACCATTACATATATGAGAATAAAATTTTAAAATTTTATTAAAAGGAAAGAGAAGAGACAACATAATATCCACCATGTACATTTTTTAAAATAAAATAAAAATTGAGTTAAAATTTATGTTAAATTAAAAAAACTATTTTTAAAAATATATATGTACAAAAATGTATATATGTATGTATGCATGTTAATTTTTAGCTAAAATACAATATCAAAAAAATGTTCTGCAATTTAAAGTTTATATAATAATGTGCAGATAATATAAAATAATTAAAAATTAAATGAATTTCAAGAAAAAACTATTGCATATAATATTTTAATAACTGTTTTAATAAAATACATAATCATATTTTTATAAATAGCTACATAATTAAATATTTGTAAAACTATCTATGTATGTACATAAACTGTAAAAACATTTTTTAAAAATTTTTTATAGTTTTTAAATTTTAGAATATGATGTAGAACTTAGAGATAGATTCTAATAACAATGTACCTATTTATGTTCTATGTAGAGTGTGTGTATATATTCTTAATGTATGACAGATGACAGAATGAATGCTTTGTTTTTAATTTTAATACGAACAAATTCATATAAAGATTGATAAATACATATATAGATAAAACATATTCAGCTACTTAAATTTTTTTTAATAAAAAAGTCTAAATTTATTTTTTGCAGATATTTTAAACCGTTATATAATTTTAGAATGTTGTATTCTTCATTTCTTGCTTGTTTTGAACTAATTTTTTTCTATGTAAATAAGTTAAAGTACCTACATACATATGGATCTACTTATGTATGTATATATTAGTTGGAAAACTCTTCACGTTTTAAATATAAATTAATTGAAATCAAGTTTTTCCAATTTTTGATTTATATCTATACATGTATGTTATGCAGTATGTACTCAGCTATATGTATAAGTTAATGACATTTTCCCGATTTATGAAATTGCATATACAGTAACTATGAAACAAAAATTACATGTAAATTCCGGGGAACAAGAGGATATCAAATTATTAAGGGACTTATTTTTAAATTCTAAACATTTAATAAGTCTTTCAAAAGTTTATGTTATTTCATAAGTTTTAAAAACTATTGTACCTACATATATAGCTACTTAGCTAGGAATGACTTAATTAGTCCAAATGTAAATTGGTATACAATTGATTAAATTAAATATTTGTACCTACATATAGGTACATTATGCATACATGTCAATTAAAATATCTATAACTATTCTAAATAGGTACCTATATAATATATAAAATCTGAAAATGCAAATAAAATGCAAAATAAAAATGCATTACAAATACCTACATAAATTCAATTAAAAATAGTAATTACCTAAGTTCAAGTTTGTAATTTTGGAATATACGCGAATCGCGAACTTTCATTTACTTTTTTACGTATGCATGTACTTTAAATGTTAAATAAAAATTAAATAATGTTATTTAAAAAATTTAAATACATATTTTTTTTTACATCATCTACAAATGTTATAAAAACTAAAAATATGTATGGCTATTGTATTGTACTATACATACATATATACATACATATATAATATAAAAAAATAGTGTATAAATATACTAAATGTACATTGGGTACGTATCAATTTTGGAATAAAAAAAATATTAAAAATAAAAATCTTAAAAACATACTACCGAACTTATTTACATACATACATATATGTATCTATTCAAATAATTATGTATTTATAGATAGTTTCTATGTATGTTTGTATATTTCAGATAAATAAAAAAAATGTGTAATATTGTATTGAAGAATAGAAGAAATAAAGAAAAACTATTAAAATGAAAAAAAAATGAAAAGATATGAAAAATTAAGTAACAAAGAATAAAATAAAGAAAACTGTCTGAAGCTTTTGCTTGCGTTTGCTTTTAAATACGTGACTTTATGCCTCTTAAGAATTTTATTTATAATACCTACCTATATTCATTCCATACATAAATACATAATATAAATTGTTAATTTTTTTTTTTAACTTGTATAAATATGTTCATATGTAACACAACAAAGTCATAAGATATGTTGTACTTTATATTCAATTATGTTAAGTAGATTTAATCTATAATAAGTCAATTGAAATTATGTTTAAATCTTTATACATAGTACAACTACACCTACTCTTTTTATTTTTATATATGTACATACATAATTTAATTAAAATGTCATTTGTAAATAAATATGTATGTTAGGTAATAAAATAGAATATTATACAAAAGAAGTACCTAACATAAATTATAAATTATATAAGAAGATCAAATAAAGCAGGAAAAACAATAAAGAGGATTTAATCTGAATATAATGATGATCAGCAATTAAAATTTGCTATACCTAGCTGTGTGAAATCGATTTTTCATGGCTATTTAAAAACTTCTCAACAAATGGGATCCAAGTATTTGAGAATAAATGCCTCCGAACAATTCAAAATATAAGATGGCTCAGGCGAATTTCAAATGAAGAAATTACTGAGAATATTGGGACAGGAAACTTTTCTCTGCCAAATTAAGAGAAGAAAATGGAGATGGATACACTTCGAAAAGAGCCAGAAAACATCGCACGCCAGAACAAGACTGAAATCCACAGTGAAAAAGAAGTGTGGGTAGACCTAGGATAACTTGGAGAAGGTTAGTTGCTAAGAAAATTGAGAATATCGGCAGAACGTGGGCAGAAGTGAAACAACTAGCTCACAATAGAATGCGATACAGAAGCTTTGTAGAAGCCCTATACTCCCCCATGGTGTAAAGCAGGAAAAAAAATACTTAGTTAATGAAAGTTTTTTCAAATTCCTAGTTATTTTGTAATTATACTTCCTCTTTTCAGGTGGGGCAGATATTTTATTTTATATTATGATATAAATTATATTTTGTTATTAGATATGATCCGACCAGGATTTCAACCCGATACTCTTCAGTTGAAAGGCCGATGTCCCAACCACTGCAGTACGCCACCGATCCCAACTCGTAGAGATTCTAGACTCGTAGAGAGAAAACATTTCATAAGTGTTACGGTGGGAAGTGTAATATCTTCAAAAGGCATTGAGAAATTATGATATTTAAAAATGAGCGAACAATGAGTCAAGGCCAGCAAAAGATATTTTAGATAAATGGTTATTATTTCAGGACGCAGAATTGTTTCCTGATTCTGAGAAATATAAAATGTATTTCCACGACTCATTTCAAGCAAAAAGTGCGACTAAATTTTTGGAAGCAAAAAATTAATGAAATAACTAGGATTTATAATAATTTACTGTACATTTGTAAATAACAGTTTTGTGTTATCAGAGTATCCCAATAATTTAGCACAGTGATTTAATTAAATAACATTAACTTTTAAAATGTTTTTGTTGTTGTATAATCACGAAATAATATTAAATAATTAATTTAAAAATTAATTCAATTATTATCAATTCCTTCTTTTAAATTAATTAATTATTATTATCTGTGTTTACGAGTTGCTAAAAAATAATCTTTTATGATAAAAAATTCTCACGTTTTTATGTTAGAAATGACCTTAAAGTTTTTATTTGTTTTATTATGTATTTAGTATGTACATATACGTACAAACACGTAATCAAATGTTATGACTATTGACTATATTTATCACTATATATACAATTATTATGACTATAAGAATGAAAAGTTCTTAAATAAAAGCTTTATAATATTTTGATATTTGATATTTTGAATGAGTTGAAAATTCAATGAAATTTTGAAAAATTTATGGATTAAGAAATATTTAATTAATAATTTTATATGATATAGGTATTTAATTAATATTTTAGTTTAGATAATATGAAAAATTCAGATAATTTACTTATTTTTAAATTAGTTTTGTTTAGTATATAAAAATTTAAAAAGTTTTAGAAATAAAATTTGAGTAGGGTAAGAAATACAAATCTTTGCTTTTAAATCTATTTCGATTAATTTTTAATAGAGACTTCTAAGTTATAACAAAGTGGGGTACGTCACGCTAGAAGTTTTAAAAATTTTATAAATTATTTATAGGCTTAATCTGTAATATCCTGACTTTGAATGCAACTCTATGGTAAAATGCCTATACTAAGACTCTTTTTGTGTAAATTGTCCCATTTGGTAAACCCCTTTTTTAACTGTCAAAAATCTTTGACAGATTTTATAAATTCTTTATAGGTTTAATCTGTAATATCCTGACTTTGAATGCAACTCTATGGTATAATGCCTATACTAAGGTCCTTTTTGTGTAAATTGTACCATTTGGTAAACCCCATTTTTAAGTGTCAAAAATTTTTGCACTATGTTTTTTTTCTTAAATGATATTGAGCAAAATGTGTTTATGCGAATCGGATCAAGTCAAATTATCGCATTTCCAAAATATTAATAGATATTAATAAAAAATTAAATGTATGTAAATAAAATAATTAACATTAAAAGTTTATTTCTAATCCAATTCATTTTATACTCACCTACATTTAGAAATATAAGTAAATCTAAACGATATTTCTGAATACAAAATTCATAGAATTTAGGTTTTTTCAGACCGTGAAATGTCTTTTAAAATAAAATTTAGGCCAACGGCAAGAGCCTTACTATTATTTAATGCTACAGAATTTTCCAGAACGTTTAGAGAATTAAAACAAGAAATTTTGAGTTCTCTAAATTAATTTATTATAAAATAAAATCAAATCATCGCCTTATGCTTTACATCATTAACATAGTTTTGAGTAAATCTAATTTAAAAGTTTACACATATTTATATTAGTCGAAAAACTCCTCAATGGGAACTCAAAAATGGAATTCGATAGGAACTATTGGGTTGAAGTTATAGAAAGGACATATTTTTAATCATATCCAGGAGTTTACTCAGGTAAAAAAGTGGCTAAAAAGCTTATGGCATAAAAATTAAACTCATGCGATGTAGATTGTAAAATATATATTAAGAAATGTTAATTAAAAAAAAAGGTGATTAATTGAATAATCCTGGTTTAAGAGTTTGAAAAGGATATTCAATATTTCTTAGGTATTGAATAAGATATTAAATTTGAATCAAATGTTTGGATGTTATTAAAATGAAAATCAACTTTCTAAAATAATAAAAAATAAAGTTAAGAACAACAAGTTGTTTAAAAAAAAATTAATTTATTAATACACCAAAAATATTTACGACATATTATTTTAAAACTTATAAATTACATTTGTTTTAAAATTGAAAATTATTGTATATAAAACAAAAAAAAAATTAAAATAATTGGCACAAAGTTTACAATATATTTATAATATCAATTATTAAAGTCTAAAATTTTTAATTTTTGTTACAATTTTGTTTTCATTTTTGTTAGGTATATAGTATATTTATATGCATTTTATATAATTATAATATTTTTTATTTTTTGTATATATTTTTAAATCTGACTAGAGCTTAATTAAAGCGTCTTAAATTACTTAAAATAATAATGACTTAGAATTGTGTTTTGTTTTTTAATAAAACCTATTATACTTAATTATATTTGGCAACGCTATGTAAAGTAAAATCTAATTATTTACTATATTATATATATAAATATTGAAAAAATTTTTAAAATCGTAAATCTATACGTTTAAATCTTGTTTTTTTTTTTTTAAATTTTAGTTAACTTTAATAATAGTATTTTTTTTTTTTTTTTTTTTTTTGTATGAATTTTTTTAATATTAAATTAATTTTATTAATTAAAAAAAAATAAATAAATAAAATAATTAATAATTTACTGCATTCCAGAATTGTTATCATCTTTTGGTTGTTCTTGTAATAATGCTTGTAATTTAGCAGCAGCTGGTAATGTTGACATATCAACTGGAGCAACACCAGTTGCATTTTGTATATATGCTAATAATCTACGTAATTCATCAAGTGCATTCTGTTGCATAAGAATGTAATTTTTTGCTAATAATAATGTTGCAATTTTTGATAATTTACGTACAGATGGTGAATGTGCATACGGTATAACAGATCTTAATTCATCTAAAGCATCATTCAAATCATGCATTCTACGACGTTCACGTGCATTTATATTTAAACGTACTGATTTGCCTTGACGATTTTTTTGCTTTCCAGAATGATGTCCACTTGATTGTCCACCGCTATTATTACCACCACTACCACCATTATTTCCAACATTAATTCTACCACTAATAGCCGATTGTATATCACCGCTTGAATATGGTCCAGAACGTAATGAAATTCTTTCTGGATTTGTATTTTCTGTACTTTGATGTGATGATTGTCCCATACCATTATTGGATGATGTTGATTGTGTTGTTGAATATAAACCACTAATACCGACAACACCCAATGGTGTACGACGACCCGGTACACTTTGTGTTGGACTTTCTGGACCTATAATTGTTTGGGGTGGTGGTGGTTGTGATGGTGGTGGAAATGATGTTACCATACCAACTGATGACATTTGTGCTAAATTTGTTCCTAAAGGAAATCCAAAATTTAAATTCGGTTCCATATTCAACTTAAAAAATTTCGATCTTCAATTTTAAAGAAAAAGTGGTTAGACCTATTTAAGTAGGTATCTAAGGTATGAAGAAAAGAGATAGTTAATTGTTATATGTATGTGCTACGTATGTTGATAGCTTTTGTTTAGTATTCGGAAATGGGTCGTGTTGGATTCAATTTTCAAAAAGTCTGTAAATAAATAAAAAAAAAAAAACACAAAAAATAAATATTATTAATAAATTTGTATACGTATGTAAATGAATATCTACATAATTAATTTAAATACCAAATAAAATAACAAGTTTAATAAAAATGTATATAGGTAAAGTATGAACATATATCTATATAGCTGTATAAACTTACACATATATATATATATATACAACACCTAATTAATTTCAAATATAGATGAATTCCTGTTTCGGTTTAAATCTAAAAATAAATTAAACCAGATAAGAATTTAATGACATATCGTTAAAAAAAAAAAAAAAACTGTTAGTTTTCAAAAATTATATTCAGACATACATTAGCACATGCAAACATTTAAAATACAAAAAAAAAAAAGTAGAAGAAAAAAAAAAACGGTAGGTAACACAATAAACATAATCTGTTCTGAATAATTTTAAAATAAATTAAATAAAAAAAAAAAAATCTCTCCTCAATTTTATTCTCCTGTTTTTTTTTTTTATTTTGTTATAATTTAACAACAAAGTATTATACGTTTATATGGAGAAAATTAATCTCAACAAAACAACAACAAAAAAAAACAAAAACCAACCCTTCTTGGACACAAAATGAGGAAAAAAGAGAAATAGTTTTTTTTTTTTTTTTTTTTTAAATTGTTAAAAATGGCAACCCAGCTACGAAAAATAAAAAAATTGAAATATATTTTTATTATCGCGAGCATATTTTGAAATATTTTTAGGTATATTATATTATATTATGTACCAATTAACATAAATATATATTTTATATATACATATGTATGTATGTAATCGTGTATATATAAAATATTTCATAAATTAAATACAGTAAAAGACAACTATATCAACTTTATATACATATAAATGTACATAATTAATCTACAAAACTACTATAATAGTACAGTATCTATTTACATTTCCAGTATGTACACATTTTTAAAACATAAATATTTATAAACCACATATGTATTTATTATTACTTATATACGTATGTATATATACTTCTGCACAAACATATATTTTCCAGCTTAAGCCCTTATCTTTATTTTAGTTTTCTGTTTCTGTTTCGTTTTGTTTCGTTTTTATTAGTTTTTATTTTTTTTTTATTTCAAAGTTTATAAAAGAAAATTTATTATTTTATGGGCAATTCTGTAGATCAATGATCGTAGAATTTTAACATATTGAAAAATTGCTGTGAATAAACTTGTGTTTCGATTTACGTGATTTACATTTTTAATAAGACGTGTAATTCGAAATTACATATTATTAGAAGTATATAAGAGAAGTAAGAAAACTGATAATTTTCAAAGGCAAAGAATGCCTAAAACATAATTATGTAAATACATATCACATAACACCTATTTGACCTATAATGAGATAACTTTTTAATGAATATTTTTTTTTAAGTGCAACTGTTCAACTGTTACACTAATAAGCCTGTCTATACCATAGATACATGTTGGAACATAGGGTTATATTATATTCGAGATATTAGAATAGATCTTAATGAATTCCACATATAATTTTAACATGAGATAGTAGGTACCAGACCTTTATAACATTTAGAAACGTCTTAGTTTCTCAATAGATATAATTTTATTTTTGTTTATATTGTAATATTTTGTATTTGAGTTATATGGTATTCTATATCTGTGAGTTATATTGTTCAATTAAATTATTTGTTTATATTTTTTATTTGTTCATTTTATTATATTAATGTATTTTTTATTAAAGATATACCAATAATTATTAATTATTGATTAAGTCATTAATTTGAATCCAATGGCGAATGGTAGCTGATCCGAGTCGAAAACCAGGAAAGTTTTTCACTTTCACTGTGATTTAAATCCGGGTCTTTCGCATGAAAGGTCGGCACTCTAAACAATTTTGCACCCAGTCAGCCGTTAATATGATTAAATTTATAGTAAATGTATAGAATATACATATATATGTAGATAATATGATTAAATTTCCCAATTTTTTTTTCAGAAGTCTACTTAGTACGTATTATCAAAGTTTTGAAAGAGGTTATCTATACAGAAATATTCAAAGTTAAGCTTATAATTCTAAACATAAGGAAGTTGCGTCTACGTAATCTATTATAGAGTGATGCCATTCAAAATCTGTTTAGTTTTAGATTAAAGAAATTAAAATTTTGTGTAGGTATGTATGTAGATACCAACGAGCAGGTTGCCTCACAAAATTTTACTCCTAATTTTTCATAAATTAAGTTAGGTAGGTATTCAGAAACCCTATAAACTATATCCATTTTCCACCCTTCTTTTGTAAAATAATATGTATAGCAGTACATTTATAACAAATACTAACACTTTACAGTTCAATCTTGTTAAAACCTTAAAAAGAAAACGATTTCATTTGGCTCCCTAAAATATGCAGGTACCTACCTATATTAAAATAAAATCAATTTTCAAAGGGCCAGTCTCCTTAATGAAATTGTAAAACAAAGCTCAAAAATTTTTAAGAATTTCAGAATTATAAAACTTTTATTTCCAAAAATGCTTTAATTTATATAATTAGCAAGCATAGGTACGTAACGTACACACACTACAGCTATATACATACATATGTACATGTAAAGTACATATTAAGAAAAATGGTTGATTTAATTCTTTAATTCATAAATTATTTATAATAATACTTTCTAAATACAAAACTAATCAATACTTTTTATCTTATCATAAATTATTAATGTTCTGATATTACAAATTATGTACATTTGTATGTTTATATTATAATAGAAATATATACCTAATATTAGGTGAAAAAAAATGGTTGTCCATAGTTACTTCAAAATAAAAAATATTGTACCTACAAATCAACACAATAAAGAAAAATAACTTAAAAAAAATTTTATTGTGAAATTGATCGTTGATGAGTGAATAATTTTTATTTTACTTTTTTTTTTAGGTTATGTACGCGATTAATTTAACGTGTACATTTATAATTAATAATTATATATAGAATATGTAATACAGTAGCAATATAAATATAGTTTACAATAAGTTAACATACAATTTAGGTATGTTTATAGATATAAGTATATACTAAGTGCATGAACATATTATAATAAATAGGTATATAATTCAAAATTAAAAAATAATTCTATGGAGTATAGCCATGTTATGTACCTATGTATGTATGTATATTAATAGATATTTATGTAGATAAATAGATATACATACATAGATAGGTATATAAATATTATCTAAATATTTAAAATGATTACTTTTAGACCTTTCAATTGTAAAAATTTATTGCGAAAAAAAATTAGAAAAATAATAAAAACAGGAAAATATACACATACATATTCATACATATATGTCCATACATATTTCCAATGTCAATTTATATTGAAATCATAAAAATGCAAAAACAAAAAAAGAAAAGAAAATAAAAAAAAAAAAACAACAATTCCAAAATATATTCTTGGAAAATTAAAATTATACACTTTGTATGTATGATGTATATGTATCTACACACTATAAATAACACATTCATACTCAAATTTAATGTATGGATATACATATGTAGTTTCAGACTTCATTTCAGTTACAGTTTACAGTTATCAAGAAAATGAAAGAAAAAAATGCATAACATAACAAATGAAAGGGAAATGAAAACTGCACATAAGAACATACACGTATAAATGTATTGTCAAATACATGTATACCTTAATCATTTTATATAACCATATAAATTGTATGGTAAATTTATAATAAACTATAAACTTATTTTCTTTATTTAATTCAAAAGTAGAAATTAACCAATTTGGTAGATTCACATGTCAAATTAAAGGGTCGATGTAGATAAGTATCTATGTATGTACATATGTATATTTTCCATTTCCACCGCAAAATAATAGTGTTATAAGAAACCATGTAAATAAAATACACAATGCATATTTAAAAATGTACCTACAAACATAGGTACTATCAATTGAATTATAATATGAAAATTTTAAGAACCATGTAGAAAACTAATCAGTTGGTTGCTATGCATAGTTTACGTGTGCTTGTTATTTATTAAATACTTAGGTTATATAATTAAAAAAAAAATCTCAATTTGTTTTGGTTTTTAAAATTTTAAGTCTTGATAATCAGAGTTAGATTCGAAAGAATTTATTAAATAAAATTTTTTAGTAATTATTTAGTTAAATTTTTTTTTTTAAACGCTAACTGTTCAACTGTTAGGCTAAAAAGCCTGTCTATACCATAGGTAAATGTTGGAACAGGGGGTCATACTATATTCGTGTTATTAGAATTGGTATTAATGAATTCCACATACAAATTAACCATGAGATAGTACTAGGCCTTATAACATGTAGAAACGTCATAGATTTCCAATATTTACAAATTTAATATTTGGTTATATTGTAATATTTTGTATTTGAGTTATATGGTATTCTATATCTGCGAATTATATTATTCAATTAAATTATTTGTTTACATTTTGCATTTGTTTATATTGTTATATTAATGAATTTTTTATTAATGATATACCTATAATTATTAATTATTGATTAAGCCATTAATTTGAACCCAATGGCGAATGGTATCTGAGTCGAGAAAAGTTTTTTCGCTTTCACTAGAATTCGAACCCGGGTCTTTGGTCGACACCCAACCACTGTGCCACCCAGCCGTATATAATATTACAATTTTAAAAGGCTTTATGATTTTACAGCTAACTAAAAGTTCTGCACAACATGCTGTTCTGTCAAAAATACAATTTAATTGCACAACCCTAGTGCTTTTAGTCTTAACAAAAGTAGACCTTACTAAAAAATGGTCTTAAGATATCTGAAGACAAATTCAGATTTTGTATACGTATGAAGTTCCATATTGACATTTGACAACTAAAATAATTTTAAGCAGTTTTGACATTTGACAAATAAATTAGTTTTAAGCTTTTGTTATCCTAATGAATATTTCGTATAGAATGTTATATCGTTTTAAATCTTCAGACAATTATACTTAGGTATACCTATAGTTGGGATAGGCTTATTACATAAAAGCTTTCTTTCCTGGTCACAATTTCATTTTTTTTTTGTTTTTAAATATATAACTATTAAACTAATTTAATTTAATTTAATATTTTTTAAATGTCAAATAAATTATGCACATCTGTTTTATTTGCAGCAATCATGCATATATCTATGCATTAATTCATGCATTATTATGCATATATGGATTTGTTAAATAAAATATTGTAAATTTCATATGTAGATAATATGAATATGCATATAAACTAATAAATACATTTTCCTTTACCCATACGAATAATAATCTATTATGTACATATACAGGATGATTCTCTTTCGGTCATAAACAATTGATAAGTTAAATTCCTTAAATGAAGCTTTTTAATTTTCTCTAACTCGGTTCTTTTACACTTTTTTATGATATTTGAAATAATTGAAAAAGCAAAAATGTTGTCAGTCTTAATAACATTCCATAGATATTCAAGGCCGAAAGAGAAACACCCTGTATATTCTACTATCTTAATATATATTTACATATATGTATATCAAATGTGAACACAATAAAATGAATAGAATGTGTAAAATTATTATTCATTAGATCTAATTAAGAAAAAAATGATGTTAAGTACCTAAATTACATAGGTATATATATATATATATATGTATAAATATGTATATTTATAAATGAAATTTCCCTACAGATTTGAAAGACAAAAGAAAATTATTTTAATAAAAAAGCAAAGTTTTTTTTTTTTTTTTTTAAATGAAATGCAATTAACAAGATGTGCTTAAGTTTTCTTTTGTAAATTTTACATGCAAATAAATAAACATGTAAAAATAAATTAGTTAAGGTCATATTGTTAGTAATTTAGTAATTAGTTAATAATGTATTATGTAAATAAATAAGCTGAACAGTTATGGATTTTTGATTTTATATGCTAATAATCAAGATCATATAAAAATTAAAAATCGTAAAAATCTAAAATAAATCAATAATGCTATTATAATTAAAGATTTAGCATCTCAACCGCTTTATTTATGTGCACGTTTTCGAAATTGGATTTCTAATTATTGACTTTGAAAAATACTTTTTGGGTATATTAGAGTTCAAGTGTACGTGTAACTACTTACTTCAAAAATAATTGAAGTAAGTAGTTAACAAATTAAAAGAATATATTTTGTAAAAATTTTTCAGTTTTCTGTAAATTCTTCAAAATAAAACTTTATTTCAGTTTGTATTTGGTATTAGTCAATTTACATTTGGTATTTCATAAATGTGGCATTAGTGATTGGCAGTAATAAAACTGGTCTTGGTAAGAATCAATTAAATAGATTCTGGTCGACTACTATTTTACAAGTGATCGACTACTATTTTACAAAATCGAGTGTTTGTAAAATCATACTAGTACAATATATAAGTTACCTATTCTGCCGTGCTAAGGAAAAAAGGCGTAAGCGCCAAAAACTAATTTTAGCGATAATAGAATATTCGACATCATATAAATGTCTCACAAGTTTGCACTAAGATAAAATGTCACATAGTGAAATGAATAAAATTTTGTTAACATATTTTTAATTTGGTTCCTTTTAACTAAGCTTTAATAACTTAATAAATCTAATATTGCTTAGCAAAAAAGTTGTATGTCCAAATTAACTATGAACGCTTAATACTATCTTATCTCTAGTAAGTTCAAAAAAACTGCCTTTCTTTATTTAACATATTTGTTTTTCAGAAATTCAAAAATAGTTCAACATAGCGATGCACGAATACTTAAAACACTTAAAGTTAAATTACCTTAAACCAAGAAAATGTAGAAACGACTTTCTTTCTTAGGACGGCAGTATTCTTTATCACTGATAAGTTGGGTAAAATTAATGTTACGTGGTTGGGACTCCTCCAATAATATGCTCCACAATGGATTATATTTTACTGTAAATTCGTATAGACAACAGCTTTTCTGCACAAAATTGCAAATTTATTTTGTAATTTTAAATTTTTTACCTTCATTTTCAACATTTTTTTACATGAAAACTATGGCTGACTGACATTTTTAAATTTCATGAATTTTTTGTATAGTAGCGAAGATTATCCGCATATTTATTATTATTTTATTTTAGTTCTGGATTTGGGGCTTAGTTTGGTGTTCGGGGGCGATCCGTAAAAGCAAAACCATAAAAAATATCATACAGCATGCTTTTAAGATTCAAAATCCATTATCGTTAGTAATAGACTGAACCCTCAACATTTTGCTTTTAATTACCTTCCTAAACTTTTCTATTACCTTCGTACTTTGTGACCTTCGAGTTCCGGACACCATATAGAGATTTATCTTTGAATTTTGTTTTACTTGTGCGTCTATATACTTAAGATTAATAAATTTTTAAGTATATGCTTAAGTATAGAAATTATATATGTTAAGTACATATTTTATTACCTATAAAGTACAAACCCAGTCTCAGTACATAAATATGTATAATTTGTAATTTGAATTTTATACGTATAGTTGTTACATAATTAACAACAATTAATTAATATTTACTAGACTCATTATAGCTATAATTTATAGATATTTATAGCCTATAAGAAATATCTAGAGAATTTAAAAGCAAACCATTTCGTTAATGAATATTGTAACTTTTAAATAATTTAATCGGATATAAGACACAGAAGTGGTTTTGAAACGATTATTATATAGAAATTTCGAACAGTCTGCTCTGCAGTGGCTGACGCATAATGCAAAAATTGTTTAATTATACGTTTAACTGGAAATTATTGTATACATATTTATATACATTTTAACTGAATATTATTTCACACCTAACTGATAATTATTGCACTTACGGATGGGAAATAATAAACGATTTTTTAATCAAAAAATCTAAAATAAAAAAATCTAAATAAAACGCAAAATGTATTTTACAACAAAGTTTTTCACTTATTCGTTTTTTAAATGCAGTAATTAATAAATTTATTAAAGCCCAAACTTCATAAGCAAAATAACGCATGCATATTTTAAAGTAAACAAAAATATAAAAATTGCAACATTTTTTTTATAATTACATATTTTTTTTTTTTTAAATTGTCTAAATTGAATTAATTTGCATTAAGTTATAGTTTGTAATATTTTACTTTTTAATCTTCATTTATTTAATAATATTAAATTATTTAATTAAATGTTTCGTATGTTTTTCTCTACTAAAAAAAATGACATAATCATATACTAGTCATGTCCTTGAAAAAATAATGTAACATTGTAATGACCTATTTCTATTATATAATTATGTTCATTATTGTGTAATATATAATATTTTAAAATTATTATAGTAGAATATTAAATAATATGAATTTCAATTTTGTTCGAAGTTTATTTTCTGAGGAAATGCATGGAAAATATTATTTGATTGAAAAATAAATAAAAATAAAAATAATATTACTTAAATGTTGAATAAAAACTAAATTGAAAATAATATGTCATGTAACAACAATCGAGCTTTTAAAGTCTATAGAATCGGAAATTAAAAACTTTATGAATTATGAATGTTCGTTATTTCATATTAATTCATATATTTGGTTGACACCAATTAAGGAGTTTCAATGCCTGTTTTGACTGTTTTGACGTTTTTCATTTTTTTGTCAAACTGTTTTGACGTTTAATTTATAACTGTTAATTTGATAAAATAACCTGAAAGTTTAAAGGTTCTACTTTTATTCAGTTAAATTTTCAAAAGCAAAAAAACAAGTAATGAAAAAAATTAAACGTTTTTAAAAAAGCACATTTTCAAAATTACATAGTGTTTTATACTGAGTATTTTGTCATTTATTTTTACAAAAATATACATAAAATAAATGATAATATTATAATTTAGTTATTTCATAAATTCATTATTAATTATGACTTACAAGTAATAGTCAAATCAATACATAAAATATAATCCCAATGCTCTCAAGAAAACATGTTATAAGTGCGAAATATAATGCCGGAGCTTCAATGTTAACATTTAATTTTGGAAAAATATACCCTTGTGAATAAGTTACTAACTTATAAAAACATGAAAGTTTTAATTTTTAAGTTGTAATAGCCCTTCAATGGGAAGTCCTAATAGCCCTTGTTTACAAACTTCTACTAAATTCCGAGGATCTAACTTCTCTACACTTTGTAAAGCGTAGATTGAAAGTATACCCTTTTGAACTCTTGTTATACCTATTTTTCCAGGGCATGTCGGGGCTTTTTCCGGCTTTGGGGGGTTGTAGCTCCGTAACGTAACCGGTTTTGCAATACCTACCCGTAGTTAAAATGTATTCTCTCTGTTTCAAACGATGTAAAAGTTTTGTAAACATACCGACAGACGGACGGACAGAGTGAAACTATATAAGCACATTTTTTATTTCGAAAGTTTTTTTTTTCGAAAATTTTATCAATTACATTGGCAAACATGGTTTTTGTCTTATCCATTTACTTAAATCTATATTTATCTCGTTTGCCTTACATCCCCTTCTTTACGCAATGGTTATTTTGGTAGGACACATGTAAAAATATGAAAACTTACTTTGATTTTATAAAAGAGTTTAAAAAGAGAAGAATATCAAAGTTTTTGATATCTTCAAATTCACGAATCTAAATTTTAAACGTCAAACACTCAATCCTAAAGTTATTGTATATTCTCAATTTAATTTTTTACTGCTGAAATAATTCTAAGTTAATTAAATAAATAATTTTATACGAATAAATTAAAATAAATAACGAATAATTAATAAATATATAAATATGTATATGTATCTTAAAAAAAAAATTAATATAAAAAGTATAAACAAATCTAAAATATTAACAAATAATTTAATTTGAATAATATAACTCACAGATACAGAAATATATTTTAATTTAAATATTAAATTTTTACAATAGATATACAACCTATAAGCTACAACAGATGTAGAACTATCTTATGTTTAAATTGTATGTGGAATTCAAATAAAGATTAACTCTAATATTAAGAAGACTGAAGAGTATAATATTTCCGCCCTGTTCTAACGTGCACATAATATATACAGGTTTTTAACCTATAACAGTTAAACAGTTAGCACTTAAAAATAAAAAAAAATATAGTGCTCTAACAAACAGTCTTACATTTGGACTTTACCCCAAATAATATTTTTAAAAATGTGTAATTTTAACAAACAACTGACAATTTTCAATTTTTGACAAACAGCTGACAATATCAATATCATTCGAAGGTATTAGTAATGAAAATCAATTTACTCCATATAAGTATTCGTAAATATTTAAACAATTTTCATTTTGAATGTCAGCTTTAATAAATTATTTTATTTTATTTAATTTTATTTAAATTGAAAGTCTTTAACTTCAATATAAAAATAAGAATCTTGGATATTCTTCCGCAGAGGGATTGCGAGTAAACAAGATGACGTCATCACATAACGGTACTATATATCTCTAAGTTTCCGAATATATAAATTATTAATGGCGATGGCGCCATCTAGTGGTCAAAAAATGCATTATATACATATAAATATTCTGGAAAAAGCGGTAATCCTGATTTGAATCCAACTTTAAAATCCCTCCTAATTCAGATTCTTGTTGTATATGTTTATAAATATTCTGGCAAAAGCGCATAGTTCTGATTTTGTAGGTCCAACTCTAAGGTCCTTTCTAATTATACTTTTACATACATATTTCAACAACAAAAATTTTAAAACTATGGGGTTGCCACCTACAGAATCCCTCCTAATAAATTACCCAACTTAATATTGTATCAAATTCTAAAGTGCATTCTTACATTTTAAAATACATATTTCAACTGGAAAACAAAAACGCAAAATAAATTAATGTATGAAAATGTATTTTTTAATACAATTGTTGTGTCATTTTTGCATTTATGTTCTCTGGTGGGGCTATTTGTCAACATATACCTTACTTTTTATATACCGTTGAAAAGAGTGTAAAAAGACCTTTCTAACGGTATAATAAAAATACAGGGTGTTTTTGAAAATTTCATACTTATATTAGCTTTTTTGAAAGTTCAAAATTTTTTTTTTTTGTTTTAAATTTCCACTTGAAATTGCAATATCTCAAAAACCGTAGTACCGACTCAGGTAAAACAAGATGTATATGAAAGACAATATCATGCCCTACCATCCTGTAAGATGTTGGTTCCAGTTTATTGTTTTTCAAGAAAAATATAACATTTTAATTAAAATACTACAAAATCTTAGGAAAATTTTGTAATGTATTTTTAGACCACTAGATCGCGCCATCGCCACTAATAAATTATATCTTCGAAAACTTTGAGATATATAGTACCGTTATGTGATGACGTCATCTTGATAGCTCACAACCCCTCTCCGGAAGTATATCCAGAATCTTAAGTTTGTATATGACAAGTTTTGACATGAAAAAATAACTTCTATACAAATCTATACATAACAATGTGATTATTATTATATTTTAATATAATCAATAATTTTATCTAATGAAATTAATAATTATAATTAATGTGATTATTAACAACAAATCATTAAATATTAATAAGTTTTGATAATTATGTAAAAAATAACAAACATATTTTTTTTTGTATTTCATATTTGTAAAATTTTTTGGTTGTACGTAAATATTTTACAATTTGTAAAAAAAGTATTATTACTCTTACTTCAAATTACAAAAGAAAAAAAATGTTTTATATAATTTTGTATTCAAGGACAATAGAAAAATTATTGATTAAATCGATAAAATTATTTTAATAAAATATTTAAACTTCTTTCAGAAATAGGTAAAAAATTGAAATTTGTTTTTTTTTAATAAAAAAGTAAAAACTTATCACAACTGTAATTAGTAATATGTTAAAGTTAAAGTATTATAAATAAAATTGATTATTGTAAGAAGTATTCATTCTCTTAAAAAACAAATGATTAGATTAAATTCTTTCAATTTAAAAACGGATATTGATTAGAATTGTATGAATAGGCATTATGTTTGCTTTATTCAAGAGTTGAAGTTTTGTTTTTACAAATGAGTACGTCTTTTATAGGTTTTTTAATTTTTATTTAATGAACCATTATTTTGTGACAAGTACATACATACTTAAAACAATTTTTATATAAAAAATATACGGGTATTATGTTTAAAAATTGTATAACATAATGAGCACTTGTAACAACTACCCTCTTTGGCCGTATCGTTTTATGAGCACTTGTATTGTAATACAAGTATCAAAACTATACCGTAGTTCCTTTTTTTTTTTCTAAATTGTTCCCTTTGTATTTTCTTTAACATTTTCTAAAATGAACCGATCGTAATTTGTAGTAAAAAAAACCCATAGACACAGGCAAGTTAATATAAAAGTATATAATAATAAAAAATTACAAAAAAAAAATTATGAAATTAAATTCAATAAGATGATGATCTGATTGAAAATAACGAAGATTAACAAGTCATAACAATTATCAAACTGCACAAAAAATAGTTATGTATTCGATCAAGATCAAAGACAAAGTAATTTCAAATATGGCAGTCATTCAAAAAGGTTGTTATCATTATATTTTGTAAAATGATTATTTGATAAAATAAATAGTAAATTTGAAAATAATCAAAAATAACAATAGATAGTAAAAAATTGAAAATAAAATAATTTTTAAAAAAGGTACTTTTGTTTATGATTTTTATACATATTACATTTTCCCTCAGTTGACAGTGACGAAATATGACATATTGTGATTTGTGAATTATAAATGCTATATAAAAAAAGTTGGAATTTAGAAATACATACAAAACGTATAATGAAAGTATGATTGAAAGTAACCTCATACAATACATAATTTAAAACAAGTTCTTTGCAGATTTAAACCTATTATCGGCTTATCAATTATTCGTTTAACAAGACATGACTTATAAAAATTATAACCATGGCAGCAGGCAATGGGTCAAAAAGCTTGTGTTTTATTTCCTTATTTGTCAAATTCTTGTTTATATCGGATAACCTTTTTAAAAATTGGAATCGAATATTAAGATGATTTTGTAGTAAATTTGTTGTTGTAAATAGCAAGTTGTAATATAGACTTTCAAAATGTCCATATCAGTCATTTTAAAATAGGACGAGTAACTCAACGATAAAGAAAATACGTTAAAGCAGGACAGAATGTTAATAGAATACCTTTTCATTTCATCGTCAAAAATCGAAAATACTCATTTGAAACGAAATAAATCTCTGAAGTAATATATTGGATATATCTAAGCCCATAAAAGATATCCATAAAATAATAACTGAAATGACTTATAATAACTCCTAAATTTCAATTTGGGCCAATAGCTAAACTAAAACTTTCAATTGAATCCGTATAGGAGAAAAGAAAAACTATAGATGACTTTGCTATAGAATGCAAGAATTAACAAACATGACCAAAAACTTGTTTCAACTGGCCTGGTTACACAATGGTAAGAGTTCCGACCTTTCATTCGAGGAATCCGTTTTGTGTCATTAAACAACAATTATAAAAAAAATACAAAATATAAAAAAATAATTTAAATGAATAATAAACTCACAGACACATAAAATACTTTAAAACTCAAATATAAAATGTGCATTAAAATACAATTGTAGGTATCTGACTTGAAATCTTAATCATTCTTTATGTATTTATAAGGGTTATACCCTATTCACACTACGGGTCTTCAACATATTATAGCGATCGTATAACATGTTATAGAAATTTGTATTCACACTACGAAAACTTAAGTTTTATAAAAAAAATTTTATTTACAAATCATAATGGATACTAAAAAGAAAAAAAAATATCTAAGATTAAATGAAAATGATAAAAAAATCATTCAAGGCAATGACAAGTCCTTAAAGGGATAGCAAGATCCAAAAAACCTTTAATAAATCGAAAAAAAAAATCAATTATATCAAAAAATATAAGTACAGAACCTTTAAATATAGCATGTTATACTGAATAACTAGTTATTTTAATATTATACTTGACAGCTTTATTTCATACAATATTTCTAGTTATAGGGCATTATAACAATTATAAAACAAGTTAAGGCTCATAACATGTTATAGACCCGCAGTGTGAGTAGGGTATAAGTACTATCTCATGCATCTAGTAATTGTATGGATAGTGTTCTATTAACTTTTGCAATGTACTAATATGTCAAAAACCTCGCCTTCTGTTCCAACATATACTTTTGGGTATAGACAGGTGTTTGTCAACCCAATACAGTTGAACACAATTAGCACACTTACAAAAATAAAAAAATAAAGCTCACTAAAGAAGTGATTGAAAAGCTACATGGAATTGCTTAGCTTCTATGAGAAATTGAGGACACATTAATTAAACATATATACAAAAATTTAAACTGTATTATTAATTAATTTAAATCATTTTAATTTTACAAATAAAAAAAACAAAAATGTTTTTTTAAAATTAAATGCATTACATGATCATCAAAAACCATTAGTCATTTTTTGTTTCTTACTACATTATTATTATTATTATTGTTATTATTATTATTATTATTATTAATTAAATTGAAAAGATTTTTGTCTATTGTGACATGTTGAATTGACATGAAATTTAACAAAAAAAAAATTAAACATAGAAAAACATTTAAAACATTAAAAAAAAAAAACAAAAGTAAAAACCAACCAAATAAAGTTTTGTTTTGATTTTGATGGCTAGATGTCTGTTGTTATTTTTTTTTGTTATTGTTCCTTTTGTATAAATCAAATTTTTTGTTTTCCATTCTTTTTACCTCTAATTTGAAATATGCTTTTTGAATAACAAAAAATAGAGTTTTTTTTTAAATTTTTTTTTGATTTTTAAAATTAAAAACAAACAAGTAATGAAAAAACCAAGTGGTTTGAAAAAAGTACATCTAATCTAATCAATATTCCATAATAAGTGTTTGTTGTACAAACTAATCAATGTTCCATAATAAGTGTTGGATAAAGAGTGTATTAAGAAATGGTCTTTAATAATTTTTTAGAACTTTAGTTAGAAATTCATAACATAAGAAATATTATGAAAAATCAATCGAAACTCTCTTCAATTTTAAGAAATCCCTTTATAATTAAGAAAAATGTAGAAATAAATCTAAGGTGGACTATATAAGGTCTTCTTCTTGCATAATGTGGTTGGTATTCTAAAGTTATATTATTTTATATCGGAGACCCCCCCTTCTCTTTGTCTGGTGCAATTTTGCACATCTGTGAAGCCCATGTTGTAAAAATTTCATAGCGTCCTCGTGCCCAAACGGGTTAACTGAACTCAACAAAAATTTCTTTCAAGTTCTCTTTGGACTCCAAATGAACCTTGTAAGATTGGACACAAATCGGAAACAAAATTCAATAAAATAACTAAAATGAACATTTGTGCAAAATTTCAAATCAATCGGTCTAACCATTTCTGCTCAATATCAAAAAGATTTAGCAAACATTGTAGCGTTCTCGGGCCCAAACGGGTTAACTAAACTCAACAAAAATTTCTTTCAGCTTCTCTTTTGGACTGAAAAATCACCCTGTAAAATTGGACACAAATTGGGAACAGGATTCTTTGGAAGTCAGCTCGGCCGAAATAGGTTAATATATTCCAACCAACTTTACTCGTAAACAGCTAATTTCGTTGGCTAAGAGGAAAAATTTTAAATCAATCGGTCAAACCATCTATGTTCCAAGTTTGAACTCATTCTGATCGTTAGAACTCGATATTTTCTCTATTTAGGAATTCTATGTACCTTTTCTTCTATATACTGAAGAAGAGCTAAAATGGTTCACACATTAAATTGAAAATTTCAATTGTTGACCCCATACAGGGGTTCTAAACGTCATATTAAAAAGTCTTCTTATATAATAGTCATATATTTATTTTTTAAGATCTTAGATATCTCCAGATTCAAGTTCTTAACTTAAACCATTTGGATGATTTAAGGTATTCAAGAATTTGGTAAAAATTAAGTTTCGCATAATGGTAAATTAAAGTACCGTATAGCAACCCTATACATTTGCAATACATATTTTTATAAAGCTCATTAAAAGAGTTATGGTTTGGCGTAAATTAAAAATATACCTAATATAACTCTTAAATATATAACAATTTAAATATTTAGGGCTTTTTTTAACTTTGGAACCGTCTGTAGCTCCAGGTGGAATTACTGAAAATCATTTTTTCATTGAATTAATTTTGTTTGCAATACTTGCCCGAAATTAAAATTGCTTTCTTTATCTCAAACGATGTAAAAGTTTTGTAAACATACAAACACACGCATGGACAGACGGAAAGAGTGAATCATAGTGAAATATAATCACATTTTTTTTTTTTGAAAATTTTTTGAAAATCTGCTAAAAAAAAAAATGGGGAATAAAAAAACGACACCATAAAATTTCTTTTTCTTATTACTAACTGAACTTTTAATGGACTGCCGAGTGCCTAGTTGGTGATATTTCTATGTCATAGCTACAAACTGTTTTTCAAAAATTCATATTGAATTAGATTACAAAGTACTATTATATATATATATATATATATATATATTATGTATCTGTATAATTAGGTAAAACATTTAAAAAGTAAATGAACGATCAAATCTGGCGCTATTAATTTTTGGTTACTTTTTAAACACTTCATTAATTAAATGTGAAAAAAATTGAGTGGACAAAAACAAAAATAACTACTATTTAAGTTATTTTTGGTTTTTTTGAAAAATTTTAAAGAAAATTTTTAAAAGGTATGCAATATCTTTAATACCGTTTATTTTAATTTTTATGTGCGGGGAAAATTTTATCATTACAGTGTTAGTGACCATTGAAGTTCCTGTGACTCATTGTCAAATTTCCGAATTGAGTGAAAAATTATTGAATAAATTGGTTAGGGTTAGAAACTATTAGTATAATAACTAGAAACTACAAATATAATTTTAGCAATTATAGATACGTATTAGAACTGATATTTACAGATATAATTGTATTATAGAAGTTCCATAGAAGTTCAAGACCAAATTAGTAAACAGAATAAAAAAAGCTTATTTCGATAAATTACGATTTTAAGTGAAAAGAGTTAGAAACGAAGTACGGTGGGGGATAATAGGCAGATAATATACTAATAAAGATGAAAAAATTAGGGTGGAGAGAATGTAAATATTACTTTCCAGTGTGATCCTCAAAAGACGAAGACGTCTAGGCATTTGGTGCAGAAAAATGTTGGTGGAACTAAATGCAAAATTCATTACCTGAGACACCGGAAATGTCATTAAAGAAAAATGTTAGTGGAACTAAATGTAAAATTCATTACCTGTGACAAAGGAAATGTCATTAAAGAGAACATGATAGAAATGTTTAATCGCAGTCTGAGTCCTATAGACTTCTTCAATGGAAGGAAAATAAATGCATTTTTTTTAAGTTGATAATTTGATAACAATGAAACTTATTTTTGATCCTTAAATGTAAATACATACTTTATTCCGGGATAAAATCTTAATTTAAAACTAACCTAATAGGTTTCTAATCTAGAGTCAAAAAATTGTTTCATTGTAATTTAAACTTTAACATTAATTTAAAATTTAACATTGTTCGCTAAACCAACTTCTCTTTCTAATATTCTGATTTTCTTGCATAAACTTTTAAACCCATATAAAGAAACGGATTACTATAAAACTATAGCATATTTTATACTCTTGCCGTTAAGAAGAAAGAATTCTAAAAATATTAAGGTGATTATAATTTAATTATTTTTAAATTACTGTTTTTTACTTTGGCATTACTTTCTTCTTTGGTTCAGACTTCTAATTTAATAAAGCAATTATCAAATTTCTAATTTTAAAATCTACACAATTCATAAAAATATTAAAAAATCTTTCCACAATTTATTGCAATTGGTAATTGACTAAAAAAATTATCACTAATTGCATTTTTGTAATATGCACACAGGTTGTTTTTAACAAGATAATTATTAAATAATTATGAATATAAATAATTAGAAACTTGAACCTTATTAGGAAATATTTTTGGAGCATAATTTTCGTATACAAATCATTCTTTTGAAGAGATTGAAAAAATCATATAGAGCAAAGCTTATTCATAAGTAATAAAGGTCACTACGAAGTAATAAGGGCACCCTCTTAGTATGAATTTTAGTGATGATATAAATTTAGCTCTTGATAAAAACTTTGATAATATCTGAAAAATTAATATTGCATCTATCAATATTAGGGATTTGTTTTCTTTCGAATATTTCAAAATATTCACAATTGTTGACTGTGGATAAATATATGCTTAACATAGGCCTTTCATTAAAGAGGCCAGGGTTGGAATCCCTGGAAAAGTGAAAAGGTTTTATTTGATTTTCGATTCGATTCACCATTAGATTCTAAATAATAGCATAGCAATTAATTAATAATAATATAATACATTAATATAAAATGTATTTATAAAACTATAAATACTATATAAAGAAATAATTTAATTGAATAATATAACTCACAGACACAGAAATACCTTATCATTTAAATAGAAACTTACTACAATATATACTTCGATCATATAAATAATATTTATTTATTTACTAGGAAAGTAGGAAAATAGGAAAATAGTAAATATTGCCTGATGTTATTATAAACCTTTGCCTATTTGGAATTTGGGATTCTTAAATTAAATACTTTCTATTTATTTATAAGTACAATATTAATTATTTTGTTTTTATTATAAATATTTGTATATTTCATTTGTTTTTGGTCACCATGGGCATTTGTAAAGAAAAATTATTTTTTCAATAATTTTTTTTCAATTAAAAAAATTCATGACCCTTATGGGAATCAAAACTGTACCACCTCGGTTAGTAAACCAAATGCTTACCCACTAACTGACCGAGTCCCAAGCCCTTAGCTACTAGTAAGTTGTTAAGTTTAATTAAGTTATGAATAATATTTCAAATTTGTGATTTGTTAACTAAAATTAGTTTTTTTTAACTTCGTTATAATATATGTATGTTATAATTCTTTAAACATTAACATATTTTATTTTTCAAACTTTTATTCTATAGGGTTTATTGAAATTGTTAAGTAGATCTTATTAAGAATATACATTGAGCCATCCTCTATTAAGTGGCACAAATTTATCCAATGATTTTCATCTTTCTTTAAATTTGTAAAGTTGTTAAAAAAATTGTTCTTAATCTAAGGTTTCGTACTAAGTCTTACAGGTTATATGCTATTCAATTAATATCTATTATTCTAATTATAAAAATATTAAAACTCTAATATCTTCCATAACCTGTTCCAACATGTGCCTATGATATTGACTGATTTACTAACAGTTGAACAGTTAGATGATAAAAATCCCAAAACAAATTTCCGAAATTATTCGAATTTTTTTTGAATATTTAATTATTAATTAAAAATAATTTTTCAGTATTTATCTTATAGTTATCATATGATTAATTACCAATTTTTTTTTAATTTTTTTGTCATCTTTTAATTTTTTTTTTTTGATTTTTTAATAAAATAAAATAAAATTTGGTTTTTTTGTTTTTTTTATTATTACTTCTTTTCTTTCTAATTTCGAATTACTCAATTTAACTTTTTATGCTTCAGCTTATCCAAAAAAAAAACAAAAAAAAAAAATAAATGAAATATTTAAAGTAAAAAAAAAAATCCTAAAGCTAGATATACAACAACACTAAATCACAGCAGCAACAACCGAATACCAAAAACCAAAAAAACAAAAAAATTCCTAAAAAAAGCTTAAATGATTACGTGTCCGAAATTTTGTTTTTCGGAATTTAACCCACAAATAATTCGAAAAAAAAAAAAAAAAAAAAAACTGAATTAAACATTAAACTCATAGTTTTCCTTCTCTTCTATTTATGATTGAAGTTTGGTGCGGTTGATTAGTTGGTTGAATATTTTGTGGGTATGGAAAGCTTAATAAAGTAGTTGATGATTATGAAAGGTGCACGAAGCGTTTAAATTTTTTTTTCTTTTTATTTTTTTAATATTGATGAAATTTAAGAAAATGGTGTTGTAAAATTTTAATTTTTTTTTTTCAATTTTTGGTTTTTTTCATTTTCTTTCACTGATCACTTGTGTACGGTGGCGCGAAATAAAGCCATACGAAATAAAGCCATATGGAGAATTTTTTTGCGTATGGCTTTATTTCGCATTTGAATGCGAAATAAAGCCATATCATTTTCTAAAATTTTACGAAATAAAGCCATATAGTAAAATTGATACAAATGCTAGTTTAATAGTAAACAAAGTAAAAAAAAAAATAGAAATTGATAATTAAGTGCAGTTATAAATGATAAATACAGGGTGTTTCGCTAATAACCTGCCATAGAACTAGGGGTTATTCTAGGGTTTAAAACAAACAAAAAATGCTTCTAGAGGTAGGGTCTATTCTCATCCGTTTGGGAGATATGGGGCTTAGAAAAATTGCTGGGGGCCTAAATAATTTAATTTTATAAAATTGGAACCCAATGTGATAAAATAAATCCAAGTATCAAATTAAAAAGCCTAATAAATTTTCTTTCTAAAAATTTATCAACGAGATTTCTGGACCCCTCAGGACAGAATTAATAAGTTCCTAATTTTTTTAATACACTGTAATAAAACATGTTAAATAATATTATATTTTCATTACGGGGGCTGCCGCCCTGAACCCCCGCTAACTCAATTATTGAAGCTAGATTTTGAATCCAACACTAAAATGAAAAGAATGGTATAAGAATTCGGGTACCTAATTCATTAAAAAAATTAATAAGTTTCTAATTTTTTTAATACACTGTAATAAAACATGTTAAATAATATTATATTTTCATTACGGGGCTGCCGCCCCTGAACCCCCGCTAACTCAATTATTGAAACTAGATTTTGAATCCAACACTATAATGAAAAGAATGGTATGACAATTCGGCATAGCTATTTCATACAAAAAATAATCAACCCTAATTAATAAATATAAATATTCTGGAAAAGGGGGCAATCCTGCTTTTGAATCCAACTCCAAAATCCCTCCTAATTGAGAATCCCACATATACACATATATAAATATTCTGGAAAAAGCGTAAAACCCTGCTTTTGAATCCAACTAACAATCCCACATATACACATATGTAAATATTCTGGAAAAAGCGGCAATCCTGCTTTTGAATCCAACTCTAAAATCCCTCCTAATTGAGAATCCCACATATACACATATATAAATATTCTGGAAAAAGCGTAAAACCCTGCTTTTGAAACCAACTCTAAAACTCCTTCCTAACTATTTAAATAAAAAAGTTTGGAAAATTAAATTGCTTCTATTTTCATAAATAAAATTACATTTTTAAATGCGAAATAAAGCCATATGGCTTTATTTCGCAATTGAATGCGAATTAAAGCCATACGCGAAAAATTCAAATGCGAAATAAAGCCATAATGTCATTTTATGGCTTTATTTCGTATGGCTTTATTTCACGGCGCCCTTGTGTACACACAATTTAAAGTTATGAAGTTGGGATTTTTTTTTTCCAAAGAAAAAAAAAATATTAAGGAAAAGTGATGAAAATTGACAATTGAATGATTGGTTGTCATATGGTCAAGCGTTAAACGCATACAAAACTGTATGTGTATGTATGTATATGTACATTAATTAAATTGAAAGGTTTTTGATAATGAATATCCGGGTTATATTTAAGAAAATTTTTATTTTGGAGATTTCTTTTTAAAAAAAAAAAGTTTTTAAAGAAATTTGATCAGGTGCATATATGATATTTTGTTGTTGTTGTTGTTTTTGATTTTTTTTTTTCCTTTATTGGAGGAGAGAAAAGTAATTGCGAAAAGAATTAATTTGTAATTATGGACTTTGTTAAAATTAAATATATAGAGACACCCTGATGGTGATGATTATATTTTTGTTAAATAATTATAATGCTTGTTTGCCTTTAAGCATTATTTATATATGTATAAATATATATTTTTTTTTATATATGTAGTATGTACATACATTATATGTACTTAAATATGTGAAAAAGTTTTTTATTGTTGTTGTTGTGTATTAATTAGGAAAAGGGAAAAAAAAAATTAAGATGATATGGTATTATTGATTTATTATTTCATTTTTTTTTTTTTTAATTCGAATTTTTTGCCAAAATTTTCGAAAGTTAATAATTTTTTCCTTTTTTTTTTTTTTGTAGATTTTATTTGATAGAAAAACAATTTTCTAGGGAATTTAAGAAATTTAACTTTTCTTTTTTTTTTTTCTATTTTTGAGTTTTTTTTTTTACACCTGTGGATATTGTTTAACTTTAGATGGTATAATTGCCATTAGAAAATGTATATTTCATTTGTAATTTATTTTTTTGGACGTTTAATTTGACATTATTATATAAAATAATTTATGATTGAAATTTTGTAAAAAACAAAAAAAAAAAACAATTCAAAAGACTTCAATTAGATATTTTAATATTTTTGAAAATATTTAAAGTACAAAAAAATGGATATTATTATGAAGAACTTTCTTTTTATTTTCTGAACTCCTTTCTGAACTCGGTTAAAATTTAATTGATCTATCGGTTTGTTTTTAAACTTTACTTGGATTTTTAGTCATTAAAGTGCTAAGTTTTGTCAATAGATTTTTTAATTCGAAAAATATTGTAATTAATTTAAAGAGTAAAGATTAAATAAAAATATCTTATTTTATTAAAAAATCAATTTTTAATTTTCGAAATTCCTTTTTTTGTAAAATCCGAACTATTTAACTGTTACGCTAATAAGCTTACCATACCATAGGTACATATTGCAACAGGGGGTCATATTATATTCGTGTTATTAGAATTGATCTTAATGAATTCCACGTACAATTTAAACATGAGATAGTACTAGGCCTTGTAATATGCAGGAACGTCTTAGATTTTTCAATAAATACAATTCCATTTTTTGTTTACATTGTTATTTTTGTCATTGAGTTATATGGTATTCTATATCTGCGCATTATAGGTATTATTCATTTAAATTATTTGTTTTTATTTTGACACAATGTCGAATGCAGTACTGAGTTGAGTCGAACACCAGATATAAGTTTTTTCACTTCAACTGGGATTTAAACTTGGGCCTCGCGAATGAATGATAGATACACTAACCACTGTGTCATCCAACGTTTGGAAGTCTTAATGACTTTTTGGGAAGCATGGGATTTATTTTCATGAGCATTAGTGTTTGTATTAGAAGTAATTGGAAGCGGGAGCTTAAAGAATGTTCAGTAATTAATAAAGTGTCAAATTTGAAAAAGCGGATCTAGCGACTGCAGAAATAAAAAATTATGACAAAAATTAATATTTAAATACCTCAAGTGTTATTCTTGAAATTAAATTAACTAAACTCATTTTTTATATTAGAACAAAGTTAAAATAAATGGCCCATCTGACCGAAAGCTCATTGGTTAAAGTGGCAGATTATCAATCGAAAAGTTTCGAGTTCAAATCTTGGTCAAATTATATCTAATAAAAAATCTAAACAAAATTATGTATTCCAGTGTGATTTCATGTTATTGATATATTAACATGACAAAACAACTATAGGCATCTTTAGCCGTAGTTTATCTGGCAAATGTTCAATTTGGTTATACACATTCAAAATATGTATATGAAAGCAAAATGCATCTATTATCATAACAGTAAAGGCTTTAAGCCAATTCTTTATAAATACACTATAGAACTAAAGGTAAATATAGATAATAATTATCACAGTGAAAATCTTAATTAATTGAGAATAAAAGAAAATATTAAATTATATTATATAAATTTTAAAGTATTTATTATTATTTTAAATTTTTTTGGAATTTTGAATTACAAGATAAAGTGATAACAACTTTTATGCCCTACATTATTTTATTTTCAGTTTTCCATGAAAAGGGAACATCGTGTTAATTAACAAAATAATTCACGTTCATTATCGCAGCTTTTAAATAAGTTTTTCCAGAATTAAAAAAAAAAAACTTTTATAATCTTCAAAAACATATATAACTAGTTTAACAAGTACTAATCTTTTTTGTAAATGTTTTTCATTACAACGTATGCCACATACACAACATAACTGCTACTATTTTAAACCACAGTTCACAATTTAAAAAAAAAAAATAAAAGAAGATCTAGAAAAACAGAACTGACAACACTGGTATTTTTACCTGTGCTTTTTATTTTTAAAACTCCAAAAAGTTTAATTATGGTTTGAAAAAAAAAAATTGTAAAAACGTTTTCATTTTAAAAATTTTCAATTTCTGCGTGTGTTAAAAGTACGTTAATGCATACAAGTCGCGTAAATAAGTCGAAAAATTTCATAATTTTATGATGAAAAACAAAAAAAAAATATAAACAATAATATGTTTTAAAGTATAAATAGATGAGTTTTAATAAAACCAGGTAAAAATGATGGGTAGGGCAAAACCTTTTTTTTTTTAAATTTTTTTGTACTTAGCATTTACAGGTATAATTTTTTTTTTTATTTGGAAATTTTGTACACTCGATGACAAAAGTTTAACAATATTACTTAAAATGTAATTATATAGTTAGGTACTTAAAATATTTGATAAAAATCGGATATATCACATTACAAGTTTAAATTGAAGTTTTAGTTAGTTTTAATTTTCAAGTTTTTAAATTCTTTCGATTTAAGTGAGTATAAAGCAGGGTACACACTATCAATTTTATTAACAGTTATTTTTTTCTATTTTGAAATAATTTATGGAAGAACTCATAGTGTGTCTTGTAGTGCATGCAAAAACTGATGGATAGATTTTTTTTAAATATTTTCCATGAGTACTAAATGTCAATTCTGTCAGTTAACTGATAGTGTGTACTTTGTGTGTCTTTTTTTAAATAAATTAAGAAACATACACGTACTTGTTGTTTGTCAATTTTATACAGCTTTCAATAAACTGTAATTTAAAATATTAAAGGAAGGGTAACTACTTTGTACTATTATCAATACTTAAAACATCAGTATTAAGGTGCAACAACTAACTGTGTATACCACGCTTTAGTTTAAATCCTAAAAGTTGACTTGTTAAATATTCAGTTTATCGAATTACTGATATTAAGGTTGTATATCACCTATACCTCATATTAGTGTGGAATCTTAAAGGGCTTCTTATATCAATTATAACTAAAACATTGTTGTTTATCAGTATTAAGCTGCATAAACTAACTGTGTGTACAACGCTTTAGGTTTAAATTAAAGAGTTATCAACTACAGATATGAAGCATGTATATCCCCTGCACACCATATTAGTGTAGAATCTTGAAGGACTTCTCATATCAATTATAACTAAAACATCGTTGATTTGAAGACTGTTATCTACTTAATTTGTTCAGAATATTTATTTTTTTATTAAATCTTTCAAAACGTTTAAAAGTTCAATTTTTAAATAAGATGCAATCAACAATGTTAAAAAACAAAACATTAGATTACAAAATAAATACATTGTATTGTATTTAAGTTACAAAGTATCTCAAATAAAAGGGTAAACTTTAAAAAGCTTCCATTACATTACAATTATATTGTGTTGTGTCATTCTTAAAATTTAAAATTCGAATACTTTGTGTATTTATTTCAAATAACTTCATAACATTGTATCCATCACAGATCATTATCAAATCATAAAAGCTTTAAATATTTTACAATATAAAAAAAAAATATTTTTAAATTTCCCTCACAACACAACAAACTTTTATAAAATATCTGAGCTAATGTTTAAGAAATAAAACAATAACAATAACAACAACATCAACATCAATAGTAGATTACGTTTACTGTGCTTTGTTCATAAATTTGATATGCTTCTATGCTTTAAAAATATTTATAAAAAAAAAATTTTACAAACAACTATGAAATATACGTATATTTGTATATACGCTATAAAAAATCATAAATATGATTTCAATGGAAAGATAGTAAATATTGTTTGTGCACTCCTTTTATTCACCACTTTAATAAGAAGTAAATCAAATATACGAGTAGTTGATCTGGAAAACTGTAAAAAAAATAAACTGATTAGATAAAAAGGTAGAAAATAGATATAGGTAGGTTCATAAAACTAATATTTTACTCAGAATTTTATTATAGATAAGAAGCCATAACGAATTAGAATAAAATGAATGTGTTCCCTGAAAAAAATTCAGGAAAGACCAGTTTTTTTTTAAATTTTAAACGCATGTGTTCCTGCTAGAAAATTGAAACGCTATCGCAGGCGATATTATATTAATGTGTATATTGACATAATGCTTCCTTTTAGCATCGGACAGATGAATGGACTTATATTGTCTGACAGCAACATTATTTCAAGGTGTGTCTTGATATAAAGTTTTCGTCTAAAACAGGCCAGGAACATTGACTAACCAAAGTCTTAATTCTTCCAAGTAAGGAAACAACGATTAAACCTTAAGTTTTTGCAGTTTAGTATACATTTTATTCTCAAATTGAATATAATTTTGTTCATGGACCATTAAGTAGATGTCATCGCAAAGAAGATCTATTAAGTGTCTACCTACTTTTAGGAAATATATTCCAAATTAAATCTCACGTGTATAGAGAAGTCAAGTGGAGTTATTGTTAGCCAGCGGGGAAAACACAAAAAAGTGAAATTGACAAATTTCAAACCTTATAAAAAAACATTATGTCTTTAACAATTTTTAGGCAAATTTTTTATTTGCAGCTCGTTTGGAATTATTTCGATCGAAAGCTTCTAGAATCCGAACCCTGCCCTAATATCGTCAATGGTAACCTACAGTATTAATTTCATCTAGATAGCATCATTACCTTTTGAGTTATCGTGTTTAAAGGCGAACATCGCTAAACAAATTGAGAAGGTGTCGCTGAGCCATAATGTATATACTTTTATATATCTAGCTTGGTTGCTTTTGGTGGTTACATAACAAACACCGTACCAAAGTTAATATACTCTTCTATAACTATCTTAGGGGTTATAGGGTATAATAATGATCTTCTTATAAAGTTATCTGGCAGATTTTAAATTCAAAGTCCCAGAAGGAACAATAAATAAAGAAATATGTTGATAGAGTTTTTTTCAACTCACAGATAATATCTACAGTTGTTTATACAAAGGTTTTTTTTTGTTTTTAAGTTAAAAAATTAATTAGAAATTGTCTGAGTTAAATTAAATTACAATTCAATTTGGCCCCCATTGAGGTGTAATAACTTCCATTTTAGTTTTATAAAGAAATCAGAATAAAATTTGTTTAAATTACTATTTAAGTTGGCAATATAATTCAAACAATAGTAAACTAAAGTAAACAATTCAAAATCTCAATTGAAAATGCTTCAAAATATTAAGATTTTTTATTTATTTGAAAAATGTTATCATAAACAAATAAAAATGTCTTTGACACAATATTTATAATACCCCTTGAACTTTTATGTATCATGTGTACTATATACATACATATACATATAGTGTAACGTTTATGAATAATAAAATTAACTTTTCAAAATTATTATGCTGTATGGATTATTATGTTTCCTCTTTTTTTTCTACAACATCACATACTTTAGTTTAAAGCTTGTTGTTTTTTTAAATGCTTTCGCATTTTTTATGCTTTATATGTCGTACAATATCACATATGTGTATATTTTAGGTACACATATGTGATATTTTATATATATATTTTCATTGTTTAGTTCATTCGCTATTCTTCTTCTATTTAAACGTTAAGGTTTAATTTTAGGTCTATCAAATATAAATTTTCTTTAATTGTAAAATAATAATAAAAAAAAAATTTTAAAAAAATGGGGCGATCATTGGAAATAATAAATGTCTAAATATATAATTTTTTATTTTTATTATTTTACGTGGTTTGGTGGAAATCTTCGAAAGAAACTGCCCCGTAGCAGAAGTGCATACCGGGTTCTTACCGACTAAACCACACCCTTTCCTAATTAAAACTAGTCGAATTGACTAACTACTATTTTTTTGCTATCTTTGGTTTGAGTATAGGTTTTATGTACTTTCTCTTAGGAAATCTGTACTTTATACTATATTATCTAAAGGTCTTTTTCTTCTAAGCCTTCCTGTAATAATCTGATTTTTTATTAACTGAGCAGCTTTAATATTTATATGTCCTACTAGACTTGCTTTATGCTTTATGCCATTATGGTAAAATATATAAATGATGTATAAAATATTCTAAGATAAGTCATTAATATATTAAACGCTTAGAGGGATTATTCTTTAATGCCGCTTAAACTAATCAATTTATAGCTCCTTTCAGTGTGACGGCTGGGAGATCGGTATCATGACTGATTTCAAAATTGCATATGAATGCGATATAACTGCGGTACGACTTTTGTGTACTATTTCGAACACAATATTTGGTTAGACAAACAATTATGAATGTAGAAGTTTTTAGACAAATTTTGCATATTGCACATGTTGAACAATTGACTATGTAGAATGATTGCGATTCTAAAAGTTATAAAATTTATAATATATTTTCAGATAATCTCTAGTCTCTACTGAATGCGATTTGTTGAAGATAATATAATTTTAACTGAATTGGCCTGTCTTAGAGCACAGACACAGGCTGTTGGCGATTCTTTTGTGATCAAATGGTCATATAATTTTCCATTCGGTTGTCGCTTTTCTATATGACAATTCATACATAAAACCCAATAGCCAATATGTTTTACTGAAAAATCGCCCACCGCCTAAGTGGGCGATCCTTACTTCTTTCCTAACATATTAGAATTGAGTTACAGTCAAATCATTTTGAGGAATTTTTAAGCTCTGAGAGAGTTTTTATAAAGGATTAGCTTCACTTTTTATTATGTTTTTATTTTTCAATATTTTTAGCAAAGGCGACTGTTGGGAGACTTATGCTTTTCCCAATTACTGATTGTTCTCAGATCACAGTTGCTGAAAGCTCTCAATCAGAATGTTCCTAGCATCTTAAGAAATATTTTAAGAATTATATTTTTTTATTGAATTTCCAAATATTTTTTTAAAAATTTTTTTCTGTTCCTCCTGTTGTTATCACATTTATAAAATATATATTTACATATATATATATATATAGTAATAAATACCAAAAATAATCATGAGTGACCCATATGTAAAATTAGTTAACAAAACATATATGGAACATTTTCTTAACAGATTTATTTACATTTTTATTACATTTTTTATTTTTGGGAGTATGTGAAAGAAAATAGAAAAAGTACTTTTTATTATCATTTAAATGAACAAATTGAAGATAATGTTTTTAATTTTTTTTTTTTGAATTAATATTTTGTAACCCAATTTATATGACACAGAAAAAAAAATAAAGCGTTTTATGAGGGAGATAAAATATAAAAAAAAAATTAAAATAAAGTAATATATATTTTAGTTAATAAAAACTTCCAAAATAAAATTTAAGAAAATATTAGGCAAATTCAAAATATATTTTTAAGAAGAATTGTACTTATTTATTAAAATCGACGAAGAGTTTAGTAGACTGTGTCAACTCTGGGATACCCGTATGATCTTATTATTGACATTATGTCATCCGGTTAATTACTTTTGGCAAAATTTTAAATAACAACTTATTAGGCTTTCAGCTAAGAACAAAAGAAAATATAAGTTGAAAGTCAGCTCTTCGAACCCCTTCCAGAGTAATGAGCATTACAGGTATAGAGTAATGCTCATATAAATGAAAGGTTGTATGGAAGATACGCGAACCCACTGCACCACCCCATCTAAATTTTGCACTAACTTTGGTCATAACACTAAACTATTTTTGGCAAAATTTTTAAATATCCAATTTTACCAATTTTTATGTATAAAGTTATTTTCATATAAAAAAGGAAGTTGTATGGCAGCTACTTGAACCCTTGAAGCAAACTTACTGAATTTCAATAACGATGACGGCTATTGCATAAAAATGAATTTGTGAAAATTTTAAAATCTAGCTCCTTTATTTTTTGAGTTATCGTGGGGACGAGCGGACATGCATAGCTAAATCGATTTATTTTTCAGTTCTGATCCGATCCATACCTTTGAGTCTATATCTAATCTTGCTTCTTTGCGTCACAAACGTAATGGCAAATTTTGTATACCCTTTTGACTTATATTCATACGGGTACAAAAATACTTTTTTTTTGAATAATACGGCTGAGTGGCACAGTGGTTAGAGTGCCGCCTTTCATGTGAAAGGCCCGGGTTCGACTCCCAGTGAAAGTGAAAATACTTTTCTGGTTTTCGACTAGATTCAGCTACCATTCGCCGTTGGATTCAAATTAATGGCTTAGTCAATAATTAATAATTATATATCTTTAGTAAAAAAATACATTAATATAACAATATAAACAAACGGGTTCACCACAAGTGCAAAGCACTTCTTAGAGCCTGTGAATAATAAATAAATAAAAAAAAAATAAGCCGTATGACTTCAAATGGAAAAAGAAAGTCGTATATAACAAAATTACAAATTTTACGTAAATCGAATAAATGTGCAATCAAATACCGCTATGCGTGAATTTATATAGGATTCAATTAATTAGCACTAAGCTTAGATAATTTCAAAACAGTATTGTAAATCAAATATGATGATTCCTTTATTTTTGAGCTTATCAACCGAAGAAATGTGAGTTCGAACCTTGTTTGTGTTTAAAATAATTTTTTATTTAAAAGTGATTATTCCGGCGGCTACTTCGAGTCGTAGTTTAATAATAACTTATATCGACATCGCTTCTATATTTTGAGGAAACTTATCTGTAAAATTTATCACACTCAACTTTTAAATTGAATTGAAATCTTGTAGTAGGTATATAATGTATGTATACACAATTATAATTTAATTGTAAATTATTAATTTTCTATTTATAAATGTTTTTATTATATATGTATGATCCGACTAGGATTTGGATCTGAGACGCTTCGATTGAAAGGCCGACGTCATAACCCCTTTAATTCGTAATAATTATATTACTTCTTCTTAGAGATAAGATTACCAACTTATTTTTACAAACTATTTACAATTTAGAAACTATAACATAACGTATATATATATACATATAGGTTAAACTATAACAGGTTGTTATTATATTACATGGAAGGTTTTTTTTACAATATTTCTGTGTAAAATTTAAGTATTTCATTTTTTATGTCACAATCATTACATTTATAACATAAAAAATAAATGCTTACAATTTACAAGAAAACATTGAGAGTAAAAAACCTTGTATGTATAAATATTAATATATTAATTAATTAATAACAATCTAGAAAATATGAAAACTCATAATAACAAACATACAAACATATACAAACTAAACAATGATAATCCACTTGTTTTTCATATACAAGGTAGTATTTGAAACATTACCATTTATTTGCTTTACTACTTATTTATTATTTTAATAATAAAACATTATAACTAGTTTATAAACATATATAATATGTATTTATATGTATACATATTTATATTTCAGAAATCAACTAATCATTCATACTAATTTAAACTTACGAAATAACCAAGTATGTAACTATGTTTCAAATATACTTTACGTATTGCATTAGTCATCTTGTATTAGTAGAGTATTTATTTATCAATTATAATTAACATTTGGTATCATTTATAATCAATCAAGATTGCATTATCATTATTAGTATAAGACTTAAGTAGAAATACTAAATAACTTTCTATTTTATTATTAGTAATATATTTCAGTAGTAGATATACTTATATAAAATACCTAATAATTAATTTACTAAGATAATATTTTCTAATTTTCAGACTATTGATTGCTGATAATACAAATAAAAAAGATCCGACCTTTATATTACATGTATAAGCATACACAGAGAAATATACAGACTAAAATCGAGAGGCTGGCGAAATATTTAGCAGATGCCGGGCTCAAAATGAATATGGTCAAACAAAACTAAGATAATAATTAGAACACTATAAATACTACATCTAAAACTGTAAATGATGCACCGCTAGAAGATGTACCGAAAAACAACTATCTATCGTTTACAATTACAACAGGGGCGGAGCTTTAGAAAACGCTGAAGATAAAATCAAGAGGATCATTTGTAAAGCTATGGAAGATATGACGATCATCTCAAATTAACCAGAGCTACAAAACTTAGAATTTTCATAGCATACGTTAAATTAATCTTGCTGAATGACAACAAAACATGGTTTGATCACAGAAAAAATAGTAAAAAAACTTTAAGTATTTCTGAACAGATGTCAGCGCATATTGTATGTAAAATATTTTGGCTACGGAGAATTTCAAACCAAGAGATGTGAAAAATGACAAAACAAAAACCCATAGAACGAATTATCAAGCAAAGAAAGTATAAATGGGTTGGCCACGCGCTAAGAAAAAATAACTCGATCGCCAAGGAGGCCTTCAATTGGAATCCCCAAATGTAAAGAAAAGTGGGAAGGTCCCATCACTACGAGGAGAAGAACTGTTAACAAAGAAATCGAAGAATCACGCATTAAATAGAATTAAATAGAATGAAATACAGAGACTTTGTGGAATCCCTATGATCCCCAAGCAAAATAAAACACAACTAACTTAACTGAGAGTCCATTATGTAAATTTACAAAAATAAATCTTACCAAAATCATCCAAATAAATTAAAATAGGTATGGGATTTGTTTATGAATCTAATCTTTTGGAAGATTAGTAAATTTCTCCCCAAACTTTCAGTGCAATTAAAATTACTTTTTGTCTGTCTACAGTTGTACACTTTACCGGTACTCAAAAAAAACTTGAAAATATATTTTTCAGGTAAATGTACATAAAATACTTTTGCCAAATCATGTTCTTCTTACAAGTGTCTTCAATTCTTATGGAAATTTTACATAGAATATTACAGAAGGGTTTGTATTATTATTATTTTACCTTTATGGTACAAGTCTTATCCTTAAAAAAAATATACCAATATATACGAGTACATATATGATAATTAATTTATACGAGTACATATATTGAGTACCTTCAATACATAATATTTTGTATTCAATATATTTCAAAAAATATTATAAAATATAACTTATAAGTATTTTTATAACAGACAATGCATAATGAATTCACCATGACTCATAATTCATAAAATGGTATTCGATATGAATATGTTTAACTATTAGCACGCAATATAGAAAATATAAAATGAATTCTTGTCAAAATGGGGATCAATGTTTTGAAACTGTACTATTTTCAAAGTTTTTTTTTTTTTAACATAATAACGGAATAAAAATAACTCAAAATTTTTTTCTAAAACGATATTTTAAAAACAACCCCCTTAAAAATTTTAGTTTGATTTTCAAAATAAACCCTAAAATATTTTAAAAGCACACAAAATTCGAAAAAAAAAACAAAACAAAACATTAAAATTTTTAAAAGTAGCAGTCAAGGTAATATTATATTATAGTTATATATATATATATATATTTACCTATATAAATATTTTTAATTATCAAGGGATGCAGACATTATAAAAACAGGGGACATTATCTTTACCTACGCGTCTATTTTACTTTTTATACTTCTTAATGCGTATTTAAATCAAATTTCTTTTTTTTTTTTTTTAAATTACATACACACATACTTACATTTTAAAAATCAAAGTTTTATACATATGTTCATTAATAATATATTTGGTTTTAGTAACCATCTTTTTTTGGAAATTTTATACATATACAAAACAAGATCCTCATTTCTAAGAAAATTTTTTACAAATAAAATTAACTAATACTAATACAAAACTATAAATATATACAAACAAAGAACATTAATGTAATGTCTTATTCTTCCTTTTCATTTTTAAATAGACTATCCTATAGATAGACTATAGAGTATATAGAGTTCATGCACTATATATATATATATATATGTATATATATATATTTTGTTATTTTGTATGTTAAAGAAGGATTAATAAAATCCAATAAAACTTTCCCTAAAATATTTTCACAATTATTCATATATAACTATGTACACAAATAGATATATATATATATATACATATACTGTCTGTTATTTTTCTTTGAGTCCTTTTATTTCCTTTTAAAATATCGTCTGCCTTTTAAGTTTTTTTTTTTTTTTTTATCTCCAAACATCAAAAGTTGAAGCGTAGTTCGATGTTAAATGCGTATATAAAGAAAGAAATTTAATGCAATTTTTTTTATTTAAAACTTCCATTTATATTTAAGATTTGTTTTTTTTTTCATCCTTCGTTATGCATGTATTAGATCTCAATTCTCATAAAATTCCTTTGAATTGTACGCATTTATTTGAATACATTTATATGTATGTACCTTGAAAATGTTTGTTTGAAATTTTAACCACAGTTTGCCAAATAGGATTAAAAATTACTGAGGAAATATAGAAGAATTAAATGGAGTAAGGTTTAAGCGGTGACCTGAATTAAGGTCCTGCGTAATAAAACCCTCGGGCTGTTATTTCCCATTTAATTAGAAATAATGCCCTGGAGTTTTATTTCTCGTAGTAATTTAGAAAAAAAGCCCCCCAAAATGGGAAATAAAGCCCCGAGTTGTTATTTCTAATTTCAGTTGAACCTGCAAATGAAAAGAATATAATGGTTTCACATATTTTATGGTTTCATACGAATATATACAGACTTTCTTGAACTATAATATCAAAAATAATTAGCAAACATTTTTGAGTTCGAATCGAAATCAGGGGTATTACCTTTTTCTAAAATTTAAAAACAAATAATAGTTTTACATATAAACTAAATTTATAATACAAACTACACATATAAACCTGATTTTGTAACCAAAGTTTTGCATACATTAATTCATAAATACTCTGGAAAAAGGGTCAACTTTTGGGTCAACCAACTTAAATATGCCTCCTAAAATGGATTACAAAAATGGATTTTATTACATATTTAATGAGAAATAATAACTTGGGACTTTATTTCTCAAGAAGTGGAAGATTCAATTGAAAGAGAAACAACACCCCGTGGCTTTATTTCTGTATAATATAATTATATAATATTTTCTGATCTAATTCTTTTTATATGAATTTGGTCCGCGGAATTTTTAAATTAAATTGGTCATATTTTAATCAGACCCCTGTTTCTTGGGATCCGGTAGTCGGATCAATATATCTGAAAAAAGGTACGGATTTTATAGTAGAACCTAAACACAGCAAGAAAAGTTAAAAAGTTTGGAAAAAGGTAAGCCGTAAACATCCTGTGCACAATAAGCGCAGCCAACAACGTTGAAATTCTACTTCAAAAGTTAAACATATGTAAAACAATACAAACGCACACAATGAAAGTAAAAACAAAGCTTCAATACAGCCCTTGACGCAAAAGTTAATAAACTTTTAACTTCTGCGTTCCTTTTTACAGCTAATTGTTTATATTTTGACAGTCACAATTATTATTACTTTTTAGCTTGAAATTAAGAAAATATAAAATTTATTTATTTATTTCATTTCACTGATTTAAAAATTAGTTATGTTTATTTACTCAATTTTTTTTACATTAAGATTAAATGTCACTTTAACGCTTTCAACATTTTGCATTGCGATTTGTGCTTGAAAAATTTGATAGCTACGTTTTTTGACATTTTGCAACGTCATGACTGCGATCATTATGGCCACTATTCCGTAGGAGTCAATCTATCATTTAAATTTCTAAACTTATTCAGTAAAATTACTCAATTTAATAAATATTATCTAAATTTATTTAGAAAAAATCTGAATTTAAAATAAAAAAATTTGAATTTATTTAGAAAATTTGCCTGAATATCTACATATATTTTGATCATAAAAATAATCAACGGTAATCTAGGGTTAATTACAAAAAAAAAAAAAAATCGAAAGCACTTTAACTTAATAAGAGATTATTAAAACATCCACATAATCATTAATTTCTGTATCATAATCATTTTCATAAGAGATTAAAAAAAAAAAAATTAATAAGGCTCCGTTGCCATATTTAAAAAATAAACATTTATTCAGCTTTACCCAAAAGGATAATAACAAACAAAAAAACAACAAAACAACAAAAAAAAATTAAAAATCGAAGGACAAAAAAATAAATGAACAACAAAAAAAATGCACGCACAAGAATATATATATATATAATATATATATTTTTTACTCCAACTTCTTTCTTTTACAAAATTGAACACGTAATCTATTTTAAATATATGTATGTATGAATGTTTTATTATTATAAAATACAATTGTGCGTCAACAATATGGCAACGTGATTTAATCGCATCACAGGATATCTTCTTAATACAAAAAACAACAACAACCAAAAAATACAAAACCAAAAAAAAAAAAAACGAACAACAACAAATGTAATGAAATGGAAAAAAAATTTTTGAAATATCACAGAAAGGGAGGATAATGAGGATACATACTATATAACTTAATCCTACTTGCATATATAGGGTTAAGTTCCCTATAATCGAACACTTAACGATACTTGCGACTTTAATTAGTCATAAATAATGTGTATATTGACCGAATAACTAGTTTTATATATCAGTCGAAAGTAAATTTAATAACCTTTCGAACTAATTAAATTAAATTAAATTATACAAATTATTAATAATTTTATTTAAAAATTACTAAAAAAACGGAAATTTGCCTATAATCGAACACCAGTTGCCTATTTTCGAAAGCAGATATTCCTTTGTTCGAACACAAATTTTTTTAAAGAAATACTATTAAAAATACCATGTTTTCATTTTAAATATTGTTATTTCTTATGAATTCAAACTTTATAAATACAAAGATTAAATAACTTAATTTAATTTAATAGTTTTCTGGATCATTAAACTATTTCCTAATGTTTTCTTCCGTTTTATTACACGCCTTTGTAATAGTTTCTGGATTACGGTTGAATATTTCCTTATGCCTTATGATATTTCCTAAAAATATCATTTTTGCCTGGCCTGCCGTTGGTAAAAGGGGTAATAATTTTCTCCTCCCTTACTTTTTTGGACCACATCTTGGAGCTCTTCTGGCTTTTGTGAAAAGTGGGTTGGTTACGAAATCTCACTTTTCTAAAACTCGCGTATCAAAATAACGAGTTTTAGTAAACTGATTTGGACGAAAAAGAAACTCAAAAAAATAAAGTAAATCTACCAAAAAACATATCAAATAAAAATTTCATAAATAATATTTTTAAAAGCAAAATTATTGATTTTTGATTTCTTTTTTTAACTTTTTACTTAATTTTTAAAGAAAAGGGTACAATCCTATATTTTTGAATTGAACTCTAATCGCTTCTAACTCAGAATCTAGCAAATTAAATAAATATTCTGGAAGAAGGCAACATCCTGATTTCGTAATCAACCCTGATGGACCTTACATAGGTGTTAAAAGTTCTCGGTATACCTATATATGTATAAAAAAACTAGATTTCTAAAATACATATAAAATTAAAAAAGAAATTGGCTAGAAAAACCGGTCAGCCCGAAACCCCGCTAATTTAATTATTGCTAAATTTCGCATCCAAAACTAGAATCAAAAATTAAGATTAAGGAGTCAGCAAATAATATAATATAATTAAATAAATTATTGGAACCCTCATTTTGTATGCAATTCCAAAATCTCACTGAAATTTTCATATATAAGCATCAAAGCATTTAATAAAATGGGGGACTCCCGCCCCTCAAACCCGAGCAAACTGATTATTTGAAGCCAGATTTTGTACCCAACTTTAAAACCCCTTCTAATTTCTCTTCATATATAATAAGTCAACAATAAATTATTTAAATTCTTTTTCCATTTTTTCGTGATAGTTTTAAAAAATTTTGCAAGAAAACGAGATTTCGAACGCTCCCGCTGAAAGCCGCATTTAGCCAAATTCACAAGTTATTCTACAATTCATTTTTCTTCGCTCTGAGTCAGAACTGTATAGTCCATTTTCATTTTCTTATCTTTGTTACCGGAATATGAAAGAGTTTACTGGCGTCCCTAACGTTCAGAAATCCTTCCCTGATTTTACCGAAAGCAACCTTCAAAAAATCCTCGCTATATTGCTGAAACATTTTCATTTTGTTTAAAAAATTGTTGTGTAAAAACTTAAAATCTGAAGAAAACGTTGTGTTCGAATAAGGGAATCTAAAACTAATTTGGATTGCCTAAATTCGAACGCCGTGTTCGAAAAAAGAAATTTGTGTATTTTAGTTTCCTTTGTTCGAACAGGTCAAAAATATAAACAAATTTTTAATATTTTCCTTTAATTTTTAAGAAAATTCAATAAATAAATGTTCCTTTGCATGAATATATAAATTTTTAAACAATTTGCTTACAGATTTCATAAAAAAACACTATTTTCTGCAACCCTTAAAACTCTTTTTTTATTAGCAATTTCAATGAAAAACGCAGTGTTTAAAAACCAGTTTCGAGTTTTAGCATTTTGAGAGATAATTAACTTATTTTTTGTTCTGCTTTTTTTGGTAAGAGTAGGGGAAACTTCAACAAATAAATTAAAAAAAAAACCGTTTTTAAAATCAGTCAAATTTTGTTATTATACTAGTTTTTTTAAAAAGTGTTCGATTATAGGACATGTTCGAAATTAGGCAACACCACCCTATATACAATCTAATATACACATTTATAAAATTCAAATATAGGGATGATAAAAAATTTTTTTTAATATAAATATATACACGAAATATATATATATAGAATATCCTGTTTTGTTTTGAATTTATATGTATATATATATATATAAAAAAGGTTTTATCGGAATAGTTTAATGCGCATGTATTCAATTCTTCAAAAAAAAAAGAAAGGATCTACGGTGGTGATATCATTTTTTATATAATTTTCAGTGTATATATATATATATGTATGTGTATATATGTACTTAAATGTTTTTTTCGTTTTTTTTTTTTTGCTCTTTTGTATGCGTACTTCAAAAGGATATTCTATACTCTGTACTATAATTCCTAGGGTAAGAACTCCCCTTGTTTTTTAAATGTTTTGCGATTGATAATGAAAATGAAGTTTTTTTTTTTTTTGTTAAATCCAAAAAAAAATACATATACACATTTTTACATACATACATATATATGTATAGATAAATAAATGAAATTATCAATTTTTTAGAATGTCTGGTGCTGAATATCCTTTGTTAGTTAAAAACTTCAAAATAAGGTTTTGCTGAAAAAAATTTACGCAGTTTTCTATACAAGAGTAAAAAAAAAAAAAAAAAAATTTCAATGTGAAGGGTACAAAATATATACATATATATAAAAAAGGAAGGAAAATGAGAATTATTTTATATATATATAAAAAAAAGAAGTTATTTTTAAATTTTTAGCTTAAAAATATCAAAAAAAAAAAAGGAAACTTTAAAATAATGAAATAAATAGAGATAGGTATATATTAACGAATTAAAAAAAAAAATGTATATATATAAAAAGTTAGAGAAGCCATTTGAGAATAAAATATATAGTTAGTTATATTTCTATAAAATATATACATTATATATAATAAATATATATGTAGTTATATATAATTCTTTTTTATTGTCCCCTCATTAGTAAATGATTTTGTATTTTAAAACAAAATGAATCCAAAATCTTATTTAATAAACAATTTTTTTTTTTTCCAGTATATCCAATAAAAATAAATGTATTTAGTTAGATATATATATATATGTATTTATATAATGTATTAATAATATATAAATGTGAAGTGAAATAAACTAACTGTATGTTTATTTTATGATGGGGTGTATAATAGGGTTTTCTTTATAATTTTCATTATAATATATACATATACATATATATACATATATTTTGATAAAACTTAATTTCATATTTAAATGGAGTCTTGTATGTAAATATGTTACATATATACATATATAATTATATTAAAAATATTGATTTTTTTGTTAAATATGTTTCAAAACAAAAAAAGGGGTTTCATATAACTTCTAGAATAAAATATATTAATACATTTATACATACATATATATAGATTTTAATCAAGTTCATTGTTTCAATAATATTTACTAATTATTGTTTTTTTAATTAAAATCTAAATCTAATGATAATAATTTATAGCATGACTTACACGATATACTCGTACATACTAAGTGGGATAGGTTGCATGAAAAAGCCATAGTCTTTTAATATGGAACCATCTATAAATTCTAAAATGAAGTGTAATATACGTATATTGAAATTAGGAATAGGATCAGTTCAATGAGTTATTTAGAAAGTATTTTACATGGGACATTTTACTAAATATTTTTAGCTTTATGCAAATCAAGGATACATGCATTTTTGAGATCTCGGTGGGTTAGTGGGTAAGCATTTGGCTTTCTAACCGAGAAGTTGAGGGTACGATTCCCGTACATGACTCATGAATTTTTAATTAAAAAAAAAATTATTGAAAAATAATTTTTCTTTACAAATCACCATGGTGACCAAATATAGAGTAAAATTATATGATTTAAACAAAATATATAATATTACTAATAAAATTAATAAATATATAGTATAATCTGTCAAGCCTGAAAAGGATAGATATGCTTCATTCCCTTATCAAATTGTATTTGGTAAGAGACTGCTTATAAATAAATAAAATAAATAACGCACGCATTTGAATTTGCATTCTGCATATATATGTGATTACAAAATCGAATAATCGATTTTTATCGAAGCTATAGAAATTCTTCAATAAAAAAGGGGTAAACAAACTTTCAAAAATTTAAGTAATCGAATATAAAACAAAAGATGTTACTTTAAATAATGAAAATTTTGACTATGTTATTATGATAAGTTTCTATAAGAGTTGTTTCATTAGATATTAAGTTAGAATTGAAAGCTATTGAATGAATGAAAGTATATCCATGGTAATATTAACTTAATGTTTTATAGTTTACTTAAAAATTTTTAGATTATTCATTAAAAATCGATTTTAATATATTTTTATTTAAATCTTATCAATGTAATAGGTCTACATACATAATCATCGTTCATTTAATGTAATTTTAATTTATAATAAAATTAATATTATTTTGAGCCTTATTGGATTTTATTATTTAATTAATTGTTTTCATATATATTTCATTACCATTACCATTACTTTCGAAATTTAATAGAAAATATATCTCGGATGTAATGTAGGTAAATCATTTACTAATCAAATAATAATTGCTTTTTGATAAGTTTTTGTTGCCCTAAAAACTATATTTTATACATAATGTAATTTAATAAAACTTTGATTAGTCAAAATGTTTTTTTTCACTCATTCCAAAATTAATTAGGTATATTTGATTATTGAATTAGTGATAATAAGTAATTCGTGCCATAGAACCCTGTTCTAAGAAGAGAATATTAAAAAATCTATAAAAAAATCAATATTGAAATTAAAAAGTTTACTTAACTCTTCCATAAAAACTGGGTCTACTATTGAAACTATTAATTTTTCATATACACAATTATTAACATTCGACTACTAGATTATTGAACCCAGGTTTTCAAACTATGTACATATGACATACGTTGTATACATAATAATTATAAAACTTATCTTCTATGTTATTTTCTGACTAATGATAATTATAGTTATATATAATAGATATACAATCTGTATATATATTGAATTTATAAAATGTTGTCCTTTATTTTTTAGTTTTCCCTATTTAATATAACAATTAAATTGTAATTTTCCTTTTTTTTTTTAATTTTCCTCTTAATATTGATAAAATTATATTTTTTTTTTTGGGTTTTTAACCTTCTAATTTATGGGAACATTAATGGGCAACATTTCCTTGAGTTGACTCAAATTTTGTTATAATTTCTATAAAATAAATTTTATTTTACAAAATAAGTCGGGTACATGCAATAAGGCCAAATGAAATGGAATAAAGCCAAAAAACGAATTTTTAAATTTTGGTCTTATTTCAATATGAAAAATTAAAATGAAGCCAATTTGATTACAATTCAAATCACTCATTTTTTTTAATGTGCAAATAATTGAATTATTATTTTTCAGAAATTTTGTGAAAATTACATTTATATTAGGTAATACAATATTTATACATATGTGTAGGTGGGATTCTGAATTATAATAGATTTTAAAGTTGGATTCAAAATCAGGGTATTCCCCTTTTACAGAATATTTATATATATGTGGGATTCTGAATTAAGAAAGGTTTTATAGTTTGGTTCAAAATCAGGATATTCCCTTTTTCCAGAATATTTATAAATATATAGACTTGAATTCAAAATCAGTATTGCTGATTTCTCACAATATTCATATAATATGTGCATATGTGAAATTTGGAAATAAGAGAGATTTTTAGGTTGGATTCAAAATCAGGGTATTCCCTTATTCCAGAAAATTTATGTATTATAAAATTCCTCCTGACACAGAATCTGGTATATTCACATATACATATATATAAATATATATATTCTCGAAAAAGCGATACTACTAACGTTGATTTATCTCATGTTTTAAATAATTTTGGCTTAATTTCTTTTTCAATAATTTTTAAAAATGAAATAAAACCGAAAATTAAGAAATTATGATTTTGGTTTTATTTCAAATGTGGTATTGAAGTAAAGCCAAAAAAGTGCAATTTGGTTTTATTTCATTTGGTCTTATTGCATGTACCCAATAAATCTATAACTTTTAATTAATATACCTTTTTAATATTTATTGCAAAATTTTCATTCGATTTAATTATTTGTTCTACTTTAGGTACTTATAAAAGTACATAGTATTTAGATCTACAAATATATTTATGAATATAAGTTTAATATAAACTGAAATATAGGAACTGAACCTATATTTGTAATAAACTTATCATTTGGTTTTAATTTCTATACAATAAGCTTTTTTTTTTGTATATAACATAGACGTACGTAACGTACAATGTAAAAATTCAAAATAAGGAAAATTTAAAAGAAAATGTCTGCAAAAATACTTATGTATACATATATGAAAATATGTATGGACATAATACTATATATAGTTAATAAATATATATCTACGTTTTTTAACTGCAAATTTTTGTAGATAAAATGAATATGCAAAAAAATAAAAAAACAGAATAATATAAAGGAAAAATTTTTTTAACCTTGAACGATATTTATTACATACATACAAACATACATACATAATAAAAAAAAGTTATAAAAAAGGACACAAATCATAATAGAAAAACTCAAGGGTATATATTTATAAATAAGAATAAAAAAAACAAAAAAAATTCACTTTCATTTTTAACTTTAATTTTTTATTAAAAAAGAAAATTTTGTAAAAAAATATTTAATAAATAAATTTAAAAACTTGAAATAATAAAAAAATTTGACTTACGGTTTCCATTTAATTTATATCTGAAAATATATACATATATTAGTTTTAGTATAAAGTTTCAAATATTTTAAATAAATTGTAAAATGTTAAAAATATTATATAAGTTTTAATGAATTATTAAAACTTATATAATATTTTTAACATTTTTAAAATTTAATTTTTCATTTAAATTAATAAATTAGGTATACAGTTAATTTATAGGATAGCCTTTATCCCTTATCCCTTAATCCCTAATTTAAAGGATAGCTCTCACATTTAAAAAAAAATTCGACTTAAAATACATATAGAAGCAAAACAATATCCTTTTTAAATCTTGCATTTGAAAAATGAACATTCATGGAACAGGATTCCAATTGAACTTGTTGCCATGGCATTGAATAATTTTAACTGTACTTTGTAAGTTTTACATATATACTTTACATATTAAAAATCTATTAAATTATTACAGTTATTTAAACTATTATTATTTCTAAATAAATTAATAGAATTCTAGAGCTTCAATGGAGCTTTCAAATGATTTATAATCATCTACACTTAAATGAGACAGCCTGTACTAATTTTATCTAAATCGTGTTAAAGCTTATTTATAGACTTATTTTTCGAAATCGGAAGTTTGAAAAATGATTTAACAGTTTTTTAAATATATAACATTATTTAAAAATGTTCATTAAATTTTCAAAGTACCGTTAGAAAGTTTTATTGAGTTGTTTATTCTTTGAATTCTAATTTAATTTTCACTCTCCAAATTGGTATTTCAAAATTTTAAATTATATTATACGTAAAGTTTAATTTTACCAATAAGTAATTCTTAAGAATCATTAGACATTTACTTTAATTTCCTTGACAATAGAGCAATCATTGAACATAATGTAGGTACATATATACTGTTTCTTTTAAAACTCTTTCATTGCCATTTCCTGGAAAAGCGTTTGAGTATTTTTGGTACACATATGGAATAATTCTTTTAAATAAAATGTTTAGTGATTCTGATTCATATTATATTTTGAAATTTAAAAAAACTTATATTAAGTAATTCATTCATATACGCGATTTTATTTTAACTGACGCAAAAATATTTACAGTAATATATCAATAATCCGAATGACAGTTTACAAAGCACTAACTGCAAAGGAAGGAGTTAGTTAGAAAACAATTAGCCGTGCGTTATGGTATTAATTATAGTGCAAATTTTTAATTTTAGAGAGTTTTTTGGCCACAGCTATACTTGCTAGACTGGTATCCATCAATCCGAATTTTACGTTAATCCGAATAGGGGTATGCAATCAATTATTCGGATTATCGAAATATTAAATATTACTGTATATACTTTTCCCAACTATATTTTATTCCAATTTACAATTATACCTTGCCATTGCATACATACATAAAAGTTTCCAATAAATCTTATTAACCTTAAAATATAATATATTTTAATAACCTTAAAATATAACCAAAAAAGGTACAATTTATCAGAAATTCAATATAAAAAAAATTCTCAATCAGAAAAAAATTGTTTATTTTAATAAAATCAACAGTAGGTATTTTCAAGCTAATTTTCTCAAATACAGATTGAAAAATTACTTCCGAAAGTAAATAAACGGTCAACCACACATAAATTCAATCATTTTAACCCTCTTCCTAATTGCAAGCTATTTAACTAAAATTCCTAAAATAATTTTATATATTTATACCCGTACATAATTTATGTACGTATTTAAATTTTAAATACCTCTACCAACATATTAAAAAAAATCATGTTAGCATAATGTCACTACACCAGTCACCACATGACACTCGCCTAATATTAATAATACAAAATAGTTCTTATTTGCTCAAAAGAATAAAAGTCCAAACTACATATACATTAGATTACGTATTTTGGTTTAAAATCATTTACCAAAATTAATTTAACTTTAAGATTACATCTTCTTCAATTGTATTTTCTCTAGTCATTTAAAATTAATTCTTATAAAAACTTTGATGAATGAATAATAAATAAATCAACCCAATATTTATACCCTTTACCAAAATATTCCCTTCAAACAAATTTTTTTCAAAAGATTTTGAAGCAAACAAACATACAAAAGTATACAAAAAAAACAAAATTGATTTAGAGAAGAAGGCATTTTATAATATCTACTTATATCTTTTCTTCTCTTTGACAATTATTTCATTCTTTTATGTTTCGTTTCGTATTTATAGTATGCGATAAACAAAATAAATATCAATTTCGTTTTTAGAAATACATCCATATATACATAGGTATGTTTAGCATATCTTCGAGATATATTTAGCAGATTTTCACATTTTGTTTTGATAAAAAAATTTATAAACAAAATTTACAGTTACAAATAACTTATAAGTTCACATTAAATCACCATCCCATATGGTCTAGTGGCTAGGATAGCTGGCTTTCACCCAGCAGGCCCGGGTTCGATTCCCGGTATGGGAAATACTTTTTTTTAGTAATTCAAGCATTGAAAAAAAATTAAATTCAAAATGTTTTTTTTTTTTATGAATAAAAAATATTTTTGAATTATTAAACTGTTGAATTAAAAATGTTAAATTAAATTAAGTTTTTAATTAATTTATTAATTAATTATTAATACCAGTTTAAAAAAAAAAAACCAAAAAATAAAAAAAATAAAAAATATCCTCCCCGGCGGGGAATCGAACCCCGGTCTCCCGCGTGACAGGCGGGGATACTGACCACTATACTACCGAGGACTTGATAACCATATCTTAAATTGCAAAATTTAAATTTTATATATTAATACAGTAAATTGCTAAGTGCTATGTAGCGACTTTTAATGCTTGATTAACTGCTTTAGCACACATTTAGTTCAAATTTCTGAACGATGGAAAACCATTTTCTTTTGAACCAAAGAAATTGCTTATAATAATTTTTTTTTTAAATATGACAGTCATACTCAAAATTAAAAATTATATTAAAATAATTAGTACCAAAATCCCAATTAAAATGTCAGTAAAGTTCAATAAACATTTTTCTAGAGAGAATTTTTTTTTTTAATACCTAGGTAGCTATTCAATTTTTATTATACAAAAAATTTTAAACTTGAATTGATTTTTTATTATTTTATTTACATTAGAAAAAATTTAAGCAAATAAATAAATTCTTAAAAATAAAATTATAATAAATTAAATTTTAATAAAAAAAAAAAAAAAAATTTGAAATAAAATAAAAAAAAAAAACCATCCTCCCCGGCGGGGAATCGAACCCCGGTCTCCCGCGTGACAGGCGGGGATACTGACCACTATACTACCGAGGACTTGAAAATTGAGTGAAAATATTTCAATTCCAAAAGCTCAAAAAAAAAAAAACTAAAATATGAGTTTTTCAATGATAGTGATAATATGTGAATACACATTCAATACGTACATACATAGCACAACAGACTAATTATATTTTATAGTCTTTGATAGAAATTAATAATACCTATAAAGAATAAATTAAAACTTGTATTAGTATAGTAGTGACCCTATCATCATCATCATTATGTAGATCGATTTATTACATAACGTTGTTATTTTAATGTAAATATGTAGGGTATGTTTTTTATAAATTATTTTGTATTTTTTAATTTAAAAAAAAAATCTTAATTAATACATACATACATACATACCTACATAAATAATTGATATTGGATCTTAACAATTTACATGACTTTTATACGTTATTTATATTAAATACACGTTAAATAATTTATTAGAATATCTCTATTTTTTTTTTTCATGTGTATACATATCTACAAACATATACATATCTACATACATACATAATTTATTAAAGTTATTAGATAACGGTTAAATTTGATTAAAAACATCCTGTTTTTAGTTTTCTTTTATTATTTAATTTTTCTAATCAAGTTTGTAATAAAACTTCTATTTTATGCACATTTTTTTTAATAATTACAGTTCATAAGAACCAATACCTGTTATAAAAAAAACGGTAAAAAAAAATTTTTCATAACGGTAAACGGTTTTTTTTTTTGTTATTTTATTTATACAAAAACTAGAATTTGATTTAAAAATGCTAGAACAAGAAGGCATGCAATATTTATGTAAAAATTTTATTTGATGATATTAAAATTAACTTTTATGTTGTGTTTGAAGAAGTAGAACAAGCTTTAAAGTAGATCGAACGTAATGTATATTTAATTTTAATAACATAGGTATGTATATAGGTACAATGTATTGTACATACATTGCATACGTATACGAAGATACTTAAGATACTTTTTATAATAAGAATTTATTTCAAACATTTTTGTGATATTAAATCTCCAACATGCAACAATTTCCTTTCTAAAACATAATAATATTCAAAAAAAAATATTTTCCAATTTTTACTTTGAAAGTAAATATGTACCTATATAACAAAATTTTTAAATAATTTTTTTAACAAAAGTATCTGTTAGATACAAATATGCCTATAGGTTCTTTGCATTTGTACATTAAAAAAAAATATAAATAAATATCAATACATATGAGGGTTTCATAAATAAAAATACAATTTTCAATTCAATTTAAAATACAATTTTTTTTAAACTTCTGAAGGTAAAAATATTCAAAAAAAAAAACCAAAAAATAATTAAAAAAAAAAGAAAATAAAATTGTTTTTCATTTTAAATTTCAAAAAAAAACTTTTTCAAGTTTTTTTTTATTTTTGAAATTACATACATTGAACCCATCACAACTTATTTTTTATTATACTTATTGTTTTTATCATTATTATACATATTTTGTATTTTATTTATATATACATATATATATAGGAAAAATGAATCTAAAATATATATTTATATGTAGTTTACCTATCTAAATAATGCTTTGTATTATTTATTATAAACATTAATAAAATATGAACATAAATAAATTATAATAAATTTAAAAAAAAACCAAAAATAACTCCAAAAAAACAAAGAGAAAACAGAAGCATAATATTATACCTTATATTTTCAAATGAAATACATATCTGCATTCAGAATTCAAATTTAGTTTATTTTAATTTAACTATGTGGTATACCTATACGCAATTTCTATTTATTTATGTATTTAATAACGTAAAGATGGCAATTATTGACCATATCTATCTCGTCTGTATAAAAACGTATATCACTTTCAATGTAGATTTATTTGAATGTATGTGGGAATTAGCAAAAAAATACAAATCGCAACCCTAATTCAAAATGTCAGATTGTCAATAGTAAACCCAATTTCGAGATTACGCCATTTTCGAAATTAGGTACTATTAAAATTAAAACGAAGCGGAAGACGCACCTTTTTTTTTAAAATCAACCGTGGACGTAAGGAGCCGATCATCATACTAAATCGAAGTATCACATTAAATATTATATTAATTAACATACCAATTTGTATTTCAACTTTTCAATTTATTTTACGTTATAATAAACTAATTAAAATTTAAATCTTGTTCTTATCAATTCAATACTAAAACCACAAATCCATCCCACATGTATGCAAATTAAAACGAGGAAGAGTGTAGTAGAGTAGACTGTGTCAACTCTGGGATACCCGTATGACCGTAACATATACATTATATCATCCGGTTAATTACTTTTGGCTTTATTAAGTGTAGTGGAATACTCATATAAAATAAAGAGTTGTATGGCAGCTACCCGAACCCTCTGTCGTAGACCAACCAAATTTTGCAGAAACTTTGGCCATTACACTAAACAATTTTTGGCAAAAATTCAGACACCCAGCTTCATTAGGTGGAGAGTAATGCTCATATAAAATAAGGAGTTGTATGGCAGCTACTCGAACCCTCTGCAGCAGACCAACCAAATTTTGCAGAAACTTTGGCCATTACACTAAACAATTGTTGGCAAAAATTCAGACACCCAGCTTCATTAGGTGGAGAGTAATGCTCATATAAAATAAGAAGTTGTATGGCAGCTACTCGAACCCACTCCACTAGACCAACTATATTTTGCAGAAACTTTGGCCATAAAACTAAACTACTTTTGCCAAAATTTCAGACATGTAGCTGTAATAGGTACAGAGAAATACTCATATAAAAAAAGAAGTTGTATGGCAGCCACCCGAACCCATGGACCAAAATGGCTGGATTTAAATAGCGATGACGGCTATTGCAAAAAAACGAATTCGCGAAAATTTCAAGATCCTATCTGCTTTAGTTTTTGAGTTATCGTGCGGACGGACGGACGGACGGACGGACGGACGGACGGACAGACGGACGGACGGACAGACGGACGGACGGACATACATAGCTAAATCGATTTTTTTTTCGATTCTGATCCGATCCATACACTTGAGTCTATATCTACCCCCCCTCCTTCTCTGCGTCACAAACGTAATGGCAAATTTATTATACCCTTTGACTATATAGTCATACGGGTATAATGATCGTAAATGGTGACATTCAATTGTTTTGAAATATATGTTAAGTTTTTTTCAGTTCCTTTCTGAGCAATTAACCGTATTATGGTATTAATTAAGTCCCAAAGCTTCTTCTACTTACTTTATTTTACTAAAAAAGATCAAACTGTCATATTGTGATAAAGTTCTCATCGAAAAAGTTAGCGTTTTACACAGGGTTGATTAAAATTTAAATGTCCAGCTGAACTTTCTGCAGTTATTTTAAATAACATTTGATGTAGACACTCGTAAAGTAAGAAAAGACAAACTCTATATTAACAAATTTTTAGTTAATACTATCGTTATTGATTTTTGTGGCTTTAGAATAAATAAAACGTATGAATCCAGCCTTAAGATTATTTTACCGAATTTAAAGAACCCGAATAATCCTACTACTTACTTACTAATAGATTTCCGAAAAATTAATACCTAGAACCTATGTATGGTATAATTTGACTAATTTTTTATTCTGAAAATATATTTTTTAATTTTTCAATAAAAAATATTTCTCAAAGTTCAAATTTTTGGCATTTGAATACGTAGAGAAAGCGATAAAGTTGAAAGTTAAACAATTTTTTTAATGCCTGTGTAATGACTGTGTCAGGGCTGCGCCTATTGTAGACACTTTCATATAATTCAATAAATTTAACTTAGTTTGATAGATAGATAAGTGTAGAGAGCGAAGAGCATAGATCTGTGCACGCTCTAAACAAAATGAGTACACTCAGAGCGTTCAGATTTAAAAAAAAAAAACACGCTTTGAAAAAACTGTCATTTTTATTTTACTTACGTTTTCAATTTTATATTGTCAAAAAATTACATTGAATTATTAAAATAAATTAAAAATGGATAACTTAAAATAAAAAAAAAACATTTTAATTTTATTTTACAAGTAAAATCTTAAACAAACGTCAAAATGTCTTTGTATTTTAATTTGCTCAGCCGTGCTCGATATATTTTCACTGAGCACATAGACCACGCTCTGAGCACGCTCTAATTTAAAAAAAAAAAACACGAATTGCAAGCTCTCAGCGCTCAGAGCTAATAAAAAACGATTTTGTTTTTTTGCCAGTTCATGATCTGCTCAAGAAAAAACGCCTTCTGTATATATAATCTTAATACAATTAATGGGCCTTACGCGATCATTTTGATGATACGTTGTATTTTGGTATGATTGAAAACGCTCAACAAACGTACGGCAAACGATTTTTTGAAATTGGTTTTTTTTGTATGATTGAAAACGCTCGAAATCTGTTTGTTGAATAAAAGTCAAACGTATTGTTGTCCTAGCGTTTCAAAAAATAGTTATTAGAAAATGTAAGTAGTTTTTAATATTTATTTTATAAGTTTCACTAGAAAAATTTATAAAATGCATTTTTGTAAATAAATAAATAAACTTTTATGTGCTATACCTATTCGCGTTATTTTCTTCGTCGTCTTCCAAAAATACACAGCAATTGTATCCATTTTTATCCTTCAAAAACATTAGAAAAACGCAAATAAAATTTTTTTTACAAAATTACAATTGGTAAAACTATATATGTAAGTATTATAAATTTCTTACGTAGGTATTAGGGAGTGCAATACCGGGATCCCGGGATCTCGGGAGCATATTTGCGGTATTCAGTACCGGTATTAAAGAATTAATACCGCGGTATTTCGGTATTAATTTCTTAGTTATCAGAAAAAAAAAAACTAAATATTTTGAAAAAATATTAACAAAAATATAAAATAATATGAGAAGGCTTTGGGATTGTGCAATAATAGTGCTAAATTTCAAATTCATCGCCTTCAATTTCAAATTTATTCTGCTTTCGAAAAGTGAACGGTAAAGTGGTAAACTGGTAAAGTGTACTTTATCTATGTTTAAAACATACCCTTAGAATAAAAAAAAATTACGTTATAACAGAGTTGAAAATTAACTAATAAAAGAGCTACAACGATTAATACAAGATATTGTGAATTGTTTACGATATACAAAATACAATATACTATAAAAATATTGGAGTATAGGTAAGAAATTTTATAATCAATTAAGATAAAGACTAAAAATATAAATAATTTTAATTATAAATGGAAAATTTACAATTTGTAAAACATATGAAAGACGACGACAAATCTTCGATTTGGCAGTATTTTTTAAATGAAAAGAAAGAAAGTGGTCACACAAAATGCAAAAATTGTTGCAAAGTAATAAAAACAAGTGGTGGATCAACAAGTGGCCTTCATACTCATATGAAAACCATTCACAATATTGATACTCTTAAGAGAGATGTTCCCGTTCCTACTACTAGTGCCGACGCTGAACCAAGTGTAGAAGGTCCACCTAAAACTATAACAAAATATTTTAAAACTACGAATAATTATGTATTAGCGTTGTATTATCTATAGAATGTGTGCTTATGATGGTTTACCATTTAAAATATTTATTACATCAGAAGATCTTCGAAAGGCAATACAAGCGATAGCGTATAGGCGAGCTTCCGAAATCTGTAAACACTATTCATAAAATTATTATTGATCACAGTAACCAGATTAGATATTTATTTGTTAAAGCACTCGCAGAGCAGAAGAAAAATAAAATAGGATTTAGCTTGACCTTCGACGAGTGGTCTTCTGTTAAAAACCACCGATACATGAATATAAATATTCATTCGGAAAATAAAGTATGGAACTTGGGATTAATTAGAATGTTTGGAAGTGTACCAGCAACTAAATGTGTAGAAGTTGAAGAAGATACTAAATTAAAAGAGTTTGGTCTATCATTAAAAATGACATTGTATGCATAACAACGGACGGTGCAGCTGTTATGAAGAAAGTTGGCACACTTATCAGTGCTGACCAACAATTATGTTTTGTTCACGATATTCATTTAGCTGTAATAAAAATTTTTTATAAAAAATCAACAGCGTTTGAAAATGTAGCTAATATCGAAAATGAAGTTGAACTGGAATCAGATACAAACTGGGAATCTAATGGTGAATCAGGGGATGAATTTGAAGATGAAGATATTGATTTGATGAAGATATTGAATTGAATTGCAGCAAAATGATATATTAGAAATAAATCATTATGAGCTGGCTCCACTAATTAAAAAGGTGCGAAAAATTGTAAAAATATTTCGTCTTTCTCCAACAAAGAACGATAAAGTATTGCAACATTATGTCAAAGCTGAATTTGGTAAGGAACTGGTATTTTTTTTAGATTGTAAAACACGCTGGAATAGTTTATTTTCCATGTTAGAACGATTTTATATGGTAAAGAGTTGTATACAAAAATCTATTATCTAAAATAAAATCTACTATGTTTTATTAATAAAGAATCTACTTTTAATCTACTAGTTAATTATTAAAGAATGAATTGTTTTTTATTAATTTTTTACTTAAAAATAAACCGTATAGATTTTTTTTATATTAGGTGTTTTTTTTTTACTTTTTGGATCCGGTATTGAATACCGGGATTCCGGTATCAAATTTTTCAATACCGAAATACCGGTATTAATTTTTCACTTCGGTATTGCACTCACTAGTAGGTATCAGTAAAATTAATGTTGTTTTCTGAACTAATAATAAAAATTACTTAAAAATTTGAAATTCAAATTAAGAAAAAATTTACAAACAAATAATTTTTGATTTGTTATTTTTGTTATACTAAAAATTACTTTTGACAACTGTCATTTAATTTCGAAAAATTTCGATTTGAAATTTATTCACGCGTTTTCAATCATACAAACATAAAGTGAAGGTGAATAACCATTTGAGAGCGGCGCTTTTTCCGTACGTTTTGGATCATAACTGTCAATTGTTCACCCCTTTACATTACATTATAGGTATATTGACATTTTATATTGTTGTTTTTGCAATACCATAATGAATATAATCCAAAATATTACTTTAAAAAATTTCTCTATAATAAACAAACACTTTCTCATTTAACAATGCACAAAAATAACAAATAAATGTAGGTACCTACGTATGTATATAATATAATATAAAATAGAAATAATGTGATGAACATAACAGAACAGAAACAGAACAGAAAAGAACAAAGCAATCCCGGATAGAATAAATAAAATAAAAAAGCAAAAAAAAAAAACAAAAAATAATTTTTGTTTTTCCATTATTATAGGAAAATTTTTTTTTTTTTTTTTATTTATATTTTTCTATATTTGGTTGCAGCAGTCAGCACTTGCATTCATATACATACATATATGTATATTTGACGCTTTTCTTTCCTATATAAAAAAAAAATACGCATATTTTTACCAGAAAAAATTTACGAACACATACATACAATGTATAATGCACACATTATCGCATTCGCATATATTTTATAATGTTATTAAAGTTTTAAAACAAAAATAAAAACTAAAGAAAAAATAAAAATAAAACTAAACTAAAAATATAATATTATTAATATATATATATATGTATGTATGTATTAATATGTATATAAAAAGCAAATCATCGTTTCATTGACTTTTCTCCATAAAAAAATAAAAAATAAAATTAAATATGTACAAAAGAATAAATATAACAACAACAGCAAAATACCCAACTTAATACAAATTAATCTTTTTTTCTTTTTTTTTACTCCGCCACAAATCCCCCCCTTTTCAAGTTTTTTTCAAATTCACCTATCCTGTCCTGTCTGATTCCAGACACTGGAAAATAAAATTCAACTAAAAATGTTATATGTATGTATGTATGTAATAATATAAAATATAACAGCATGTAATAATAATATACCAATATAACAGCAACAAAACAATATAAGAAATGATGGAATTTTAAGTCAATGTGAAAAATAAAAAAAAAAAAATAACAACAAAATAAATTCTGCAAATTACTCAATTTTTTTTTTATTGTAATGAATTTCTATAGAAGTTTTTTTTTTTATTTTAATTTTAGAATTGAGAATATGGAGAAAATGGCAAAAAACTAAAAATATTATTTTTAATTTAAAAAAAAACAAAGTGCCAAATGCCAATTTCAATCCAGCACAGCACAACTTTGCACTACAATCTTAGAGTGAGCAAAACTTAACAGAGTGAAGGGGAAGGGGAAGGGGTTGAGAAAATATATTGAGGAGACCAAAAGTTATTTTCTTCAATTTGAAGTTAAAGATGTTAATGTTATAATTATAAAAGTATGTATATGTATAATAGTATGTATGTAATATTATATATCTGCTCTACTAAAATTCATGTATATTAATTCTTTTTTAATATGCGATGCACCTATATTTTATTTTCAAGAATATTCCAAAAAAAAATAAAAAAAAATAAAAACAAATATTTTTCTAAAGAAAAAGATTTGTTGTTTTTTTTTTATTTTATTTTACCAATACAATCTTGTGAAAAAAAAAATGTTAAATGGAAAATAAAGTAAACAACAGCAAAAAAAAATAAATTCCTCCCGACCATAAAAATAAAAGTCTAGCTGGTAAATTTTATTGCGTTTCTTTTTGTTTTGAAAAAATTGGTAAAAAATAAAATAAAAAAAAAAAAAACAACGCCTGAAAGAATTTTTTTCAAACAAAACTTTTTGTGTAAAGCTGTGTAAATGCGCAAAAAAAAATAAATTGAAAATAAAAATTTCTAAGATTTTAAAAACTATTATTTTTACAAATCGCATTTTTATAGGTATATACGAGTATAGTCACAGAGTAGTATTGTACCTACATATGTACATTGTATTGATCTTCATTATATTTTGCATAGGTATGTAGGTATATAAGAGAGAAAAATTTTAGGAGTGGCTTTTCAAAAGTTAAGTAGAATTTCCTATATGATCAAGGAAAAAATCTTATGTTAGAAAAACATATTGGATTATTGTAACTATCTTGTGGAGTAATTTATGAATTAACTTTTATTTTGTATAAAATATTTGGGATAACAATATTAGAATTCATTTAAAGGACTTTTCAATATTCGCCACAAAACTTATAAAACCTATGTATATAGAAATCTATGAATAAATTATAGATATCTTGATATGCTTGAGTATGCTTTTATACTTTTAAACCAGTTTTAAATAGGTTCTAAATTATTTTATATATGTAGGTAGGTATGTATATTTACTAACAGTGGAATTAAGAAAATTGTGATGAGCTTTTGGAAGAAAGGGCAATACTTGCGTTAAATTTTAACTCAATTGGTCGAACAGGTTTTAAACAGGACCGTAAAATTAAAAAATTTTAATAATCATTAAAGCTTTTTTGGCAGGTAGATTGAAAGGTTACGGTTTACAAAAGTCTGGGCTAAAACCCAAGCTAAGGAACAATGGCTAAACTCCACCGGATCCACCCCCCCCCCCCCCCCCCTCAAAACAACAACAACAACAGATTGAAAGGTTTTTTAAAATTCTTGAATTATCAAACCCACTAAATAAAGAGCTTTATTTTTATGATAAATAGAAGAAAATTTGGACACTCTTAGTTTCCAGTAATAATTTTGCTAGATAAAAAATCATAAATAAGTTTTAAGGGGCTGCATGTAAAAAGTCCTCCTTAAACAGGCCCAAAAGAATTTTTTTCAACACATAGATATGACCAGGATTCAATTATTTTGTTCGAAAATTTTAAATTTTTCTATAGCAAGTTTAGTTGGTGCAAAATCAGAAATCCCAAGGTCAAAAACCACTTTGGACTCCCGTGGGATTCTGGACTTTTTTATTTGGTGCAGACCGAAGTCCAATGGGAGGAAGTTTGAAGTTGAATTCATAATTCTGGAAAAAGGAAATATTAAGATCCCTTCTTGTGTTATTTTTCCAGTTGTGGAATTTGACTCATTTTAATGAATAATAAAAAATTCCTATTACTACCTATTGGGAATTTTTGCTACTTGACATCTGACTCTACCCCGTTTAGGATTTAATGTAAAATTCTTTATTATTAAAAGCAGGAGAAATCGTTTTTTTTTAGGTAATATAAAATAATGAGGATTGCCTCAAGGGATCAATTCTATTACCTACAAATATTTTTAAAATATCAATTTAAAAATTTTAATTAACTAGAAATATAGGTACCTACCTACAAGCCGCAAAAATATAAGGAATTTCTCACCATGGTAGCAAAGGCTGTTAAATGACGCATCTTCAGAATTCGATTAAAATTGATAAAGTTAAAAATTTTGAAATAAAAATAAATTTTAAGGATTAAATTGAAAACTTTTCAAAATTATATTTTTCAATTTTTCATAATAAAATTTTTAAAAACTTTTTAAAAGTTAAACTCTTCAGTCAAAAATCTTTATTTTAAATCTTACGTGCATAGAATGTATGGTAGGATATTAAAATTATGTATTTTGTAAATACATCTGTATGTACATTGTGCACATCTATTCATGTAGAAAAAGAAACATTACATAATATAATGCACCTGCTAGCCCTTATGTTATTTTATAACTTTAACTACAAACTTCTTTGTTTTTCATCACCTACTATACATACATAGAAACATACATACATGTATACCTACATGTTCTATTTAACTTTTGAAAGTCGAATTTTCATTTTTGCAACATACAAAAAAAACAAATAACCTAAAAAACTTTTATTATTTTTTTAAGTTTTAAAAATCCAAATTCTACAAAAAAATATGCACACACACATAGTTACATACAATATAATATTTTCATTTCATTCGATTTGAAACTCAAAACTTCAATATCATGTTCTTTACGAAAAAAAAAAAAAAAAAAAAAACACAAAAAAAGTTTTCATCATCATCATTATTACAAAGCACATGCTAATCAGATTATAAAATAATAATAAATACGAATATAAAAACATGAAAGAAAAATCAAAAAAGAAAAGAGAAATAAAAACACCAAAATGTTGTTATATAAAAGCACGAAAAATTCTTTTCAATAATAATAATAAGAAATCGCATTTAAGAAACAACAACAACAAAAAAGAAGAAATCCAAAGTCAAAGTTAATAACCAGTTTGGTCAACAAAACAAGTAAAAAAAAACAAAAACAAAAATAGAGGCACAAAAATTATCACCGATCATAACAATAAAAACAAAAAAAAAAAGCATATTGCCGCCGCCACTACCACTACTACTACTAACTTCAAACATCCATCATTACAAAAAAAATTCTCAAATCTCTACAAAAAAAAAACAACCAACAATTTATTTTATTTTTTATTAAGCACAAAAAGCCCCATCATCATTTATCATCATTATCAATATCATCAATACAAATAGTTGTTTTTATTATAAATATTAAATGAATATATAATATACACATCCATAGTGTAGTGTTATACTTATACACTACTTTTGTATGAACTTTTACAGTCTACACTCTACAGTCTTCACTATACTTTTAATATTTTAAAGAAAACAAAAAAAAAAGCTGTTAAAAAGTCTTTTGATTTTCTCCTTAAATTTCTTTTCTTTTTTCTCTAACAATTCTCTTTACAGATTGTTTTGCTTTTTCTCCCTCTGGCCACTACACTTAGTACTCACTAACTCTACTCTGTTGTTGTTTTTTTTTTATTTTATTACGAAGCTCGTCTTAAAGCGCTTTTTTTTTTTTGCGCCAGATTTTCTATTCCCCAATATTATCAACCAAGAGTGAATTAGTGTGTCACTCACTCACTGTATATTAAAATACCACTCCCTCTTTCTAATCTTAACTTAAAAACATGCAAGCAAGTGAAAAACAAAATAATATTCAAAAGAAAAATAAAAGCTATAATTAGGAAAAATATGAAAGAGAGCGGGAGGAGAGAGAGAGGAAGAGTAGAAATAAAAAAAATAAATTGCTTTATTTTTTTTTTATAAGAGATTTGATCAGGGATTGGATTGAATGGAAATGTTACTTTTTTTTGCTCGTGTACAGTCATTGTAATGTAAACTTGTAAGTATGTTATATGTTATGCTATTAAATCTGTTATTTTTTTTTTTTTTTATATTTTTATTTTACAAAAAAAAGCACAAAGAAATAAAAATGAGCCATAAAAGTGGTGATTTTATAAGCCAATGTTAAGTTTTAAATTATTAAAAAAAAATATATGTACCTATATAAGTTTTAAAATTGTGAAACATAATAAGTATATTATATGTATGTACATTTGTATATAAAAATCCAGTACTTACATATGTACATTGTACATATAAGATTATAACATGTTTTTACTTTATTTAGTTTTTTTTTTAAATCTTGACTTTGGCTTTGGACTTTACTGTTTAATAAAAGAAGAAAACAAATTTTCAATCTGTTTTTCAATGTTAATTTTATATTTTATAGTTAGAGCTTGTGTTTTGTTTTTTTTTGTGTTTTGTTTTTTGCTATATTTGTATTTGTAATTTTTATGACTCTTGGAATGGAAGAGAAAGAGACAATCATTTTAAGCTGTTTTGTAAAGTTGGATGATTGGATTGAAATTTTTTATTTTTTTTACATTTTGTACTTAAAGTAAGATTTTTAGCTTTTTTTTTTCTAATTTTATTATTTTTCCATTTTTTTATATTGCAAAGTTGTGTTTTAATTTTTTTGTTCTTTTGTGTTGAGTACAAAAAAAGACTTTTTTTTCTGAAATATCAAAATAATCAAGGTTGAATTTCAATTTAATGGGAAGATAAAGAGAGGCAAAGGGGAAATTTGTTTAATTTTTATTTTTTTTTGTTTTAGAGATGATTAGAGGGGAATTATATAAATAGAGTATACCTATATCAAGAAAAACTAGTAGATCCGTTAATTAATTTTTATTATTATATACCTTAGATGAAAATATTATGTATATTAGATATTATGAAAAATAACTTTCAAGTTTAGTTTAAATAGGAGGTTACTTGCATGCAAGAGTGCACTAGAAAAATTATGTAGCATTTGTTTAAAGTGACCAAATGAACTTATTTTTGAAAAATTGTATGTGTACGTCATTTTCTATTTTAAAAATAAAGTTAAAGATTTTCATTTAAAATAATAAAATTAAATGTTAATTTACAAAATGATGTTAAGCTTAAATTATGGATTATGTAGATAATTTTGACATTTCATTTTCGGAACACTTTCATACTAAAATTTCATAATTTCCATAATTTTTGTCTTTGAAAACTTTAAACTCGATTTTAAAAGCCTTTAGAAGCGTATTTGAGCCATTCTAGCTTTATTTCGTGATCACTACTAAAATTTTCTTAATTTTATTTTTAAGGCTTTTAGAAACGTTTTAGAGCGATTCTAGCTTTATTTCGTGAACATTACTAAAACTGCATAATTTCCATGTAAAATCAAACTAATTTTTGTCTTTGAAAACTTTAAACTCATTTTTAAGCATTTACTAGCGATTATAGCTTTAATTCGTGATCACTTCCATGTAATTTCCGTTTTAACAGACTTTCCAACAGATTATTTCTAATAAAAAAATATCACAAAACTTTATAATTATATCGTAATAGTTATAAAAATAACTCTTTTGTAGGATAATAGATGGCGCACAAGATTTAAATTTGTGCATTCATAATCTTATGCAATAACTGCAGCCAAGTAAACACGAAATTGTGAATATAACGATTAAATAAACTAAAACCTAGCCCTTAAAGGAATGGAAAAAGAATAAAAAAAAATTCAAAGGACCTACCTTCAAATTTAAATGAACTTAAACCTAAAATATAGATTAATATTGCAGTATAAACGAGTAAATTTTAAAAATTAATCAAAAACTAAGCTCTTATTAAATTATAATTATAATTATAATTTATTATAATACATTTTTTTTCCCTACTCCTCTTAAAACATAGGGCGTACACAAAACATGTCCATCGAACTTTATTAGGTGCTGCTGTTTTTGCACTCTTCCAGATTATACATATTGAGTTTAGTTGCATTATTATTGTTCTGCGTCAGGTGTTACTTGACTGATGAAGTCTTCTGCAGTCGTGCTGATTTCATTCAAGAGCCATTTTCGTACGGCATATCTACCTCCATCTTCATTTTCCTTTTTTTGATGCAACTCTCCAGTTAAGTTTCTAAATCTCTACTGTATTTGTTGTTCTAGACCAGAACAAACTACATATATGCATAATATGATTTTAAGGAATTTAGTTATAAATACCTATAGCCTGCCGTTATATGTATAACCAGATGTAGTAATCAAAGTTAATATAAAAACGTACTTCTTTTCAATTTTTCAAAATCTGATCCATTTATTTACAAAAAAAAAACTTAACTTGGCTCTATTGGAGCATTTAAAAAAACAACAGCCACAAACTTAATATAGGCATGAGGTAGCTTTAAAAAAAAAACAACCAACTGAGAGGAAAAGGGTATACATATACTATTAATAGTGATCGTTATTTTTAATACAATTTTATAATTATTATTGTAAAAAAAAAAACAAAAAAAAATCTTTGAAAAAATTTAAAAACTAAAAAAAAAACAAAAAAAAAAGCACAACTTTTTTTTTTAAGCATTAGCATGAAGAAAACTAAAAATGAAGTTTTATTTTGCTCTTAGCTACTCTTAAGTATTATAAATTATAATATATATATATTTATATATAGAATATCGGTATAGTTTATACTATGTATGTATGTATGTTTGATTTGAAAAAAAAGCAAACTTAAATAACAAACTTTAGTTTCTCTTATAGAAAAAGATTATGGAAAACGAATAAAAAAAAAAAAAATAAATAAATAAATAAGTAAAGAAAAATTTTTTTAAAAAAAGGGGGAGATTTGAAAAATAAAAATAAAAAAAAAGAAGTTCTAAATAATAAAATGCCTTAAAGCAGTAATTTGTTTTTTTTTTACTATGTTTTTCTTTTAAATTTTGTTTTTTTTATATATATGTGTATATTATTGAAAATCTGGAGCTATAAAGTTGTTGTTGCTTTTTGTGTCGAATTAAATCTGGATTGAAAAAAAAAAAAAAAAAAAAAAACTTTTCTCTATCTTAAAAATAAAAAAAAACTTTAATTAGAAAAAAAAAACTTTGCAGGTTTATATACTTACATATATTATAAAGCTGTAGAATATACAGACATGGTAAAATAAAATAAAACTAGGATTCGAATTAAAAAAATTTCGTGAATAAACATGATATTAATTTTAGATTTTTTTTTTTTTTTTTTTTTTTTTTTGCATACCTACAAGTTTTCAATCAGAATTTTTTTTTTATATTTTTTATTTTGTGCTTTTTTTTTTTTTTTTTTTTTTTTTTTTTTTATTTTATACCCTATTTAAGAATCATGCAAACAATAATGATTCTGCAATCTGAATTAATAAAAAAAAACCAAGTTGATGTTTTTTTATAACCAACCATTTCATACAAATTACAAAAACAATCAAATGGAAAAATAAAAAAAAAAAAACAAAAAATTCTTGGAAGTTCTTCAGAAAAAAAAAAAAAAAAAAACAGAAATAACAATTTTTATAAAAATTAAGAAAAATAAAGCTAAAAACTTGATCTTTCTATATAATTTTCATGATAGGTGAACGTGATCGTATATGCAATACAATATAGGTATATAACATATATATATATATATATATAATGTATTTTTACAATAAAGTAACAACCAAACCAACATACCACAAAAAAAAATTGATTGTTTGTTTTGTTTTGAATTCTTTTTCTTAATTTTTTTTTTATATTTTTGTTTTTTTTTTTTACTTCACATTTTGAATGAAAATGCTTTTGAACTTTCTTGTATTGAAAAATCTTGAAAACTTTTATGGACTTGATTATTGCAAAAATAAATAAAAGAAAATTAAAAAAAAAAAAAAAAAAAAAAAAAAAAAAAATTTAAAATGGAAAAAGAGGTAATAATAAGTTACTGAGTTGAGTAAAGTAAAGTGAAGTAAATGGTAGATATATAATATGTATTATGAATATGGGGATATTGTATATATACATATTGTTGATTATTCGATCATCATTCTCATCTTTCTAAGCACAACATTGAAATTGTTATTAAGAATTAATTTCATTCATATATGTACCTATAGATAGATACTTGCATATATGTAGTATAATTAAATGCATATCTACAGATACATTTTTATTATTAAATATTCAAGAATTATATTACTTTATAGTTTTTTGCTTTTTTTTTTTATTATTTTTTTTTTAATATGAAATTTATTTATAGATAGATACAAGGAATAAATTTTATATTTTATGATCAAATTGCAAAATAAATTTTTTTTTTTTTTTTTTAAATAAAATAATGTTCATTAAAATGTTTACATATCGGTAAGTATAGTATATTATATACATATAGGTAATATATGGATTTGAAAATCTTATAAATATAAAGGTAGTAGATAGGTATTATATTATATAATTTATTTTAATTAAAATATTTAATTAAATATTTTTTTAATTTATTTTATAGAAATTTTTTTTCATATAGAATTAAATAAAATTCAAAATTTAATCAAAATATGTAATTTTATCCTATGTTAATGGGGTTAACTTTTTTTTATCAATTGTTGAAGGGGTAAGAACTAATATTCTTCCGAATTATTGACTTGAATATCATCTCTCTTAATTTGTTTTTCATTATAATTTTTTTAAAGAATATTAGTAAAATTTTACATTTTAATTTGTTGTATTAAAACTGTGTTGAATGTTCGTTTAAAATAGTGTTGATATTAAGGTATAAGTTATGAATAAAAAACATTGTTTTTATTTTATTGGAACGTATCAAAAGCGCAAAATTACAAAAACCCAAAACACATAATCCCAAATTTCGAAATTTAATAACGGTCCCAAAATTGTCCCAAAATTATAAAATCCCAGAAACCAAAATCACATAATCCCAAAATTACAAAATTACAAATTTCAAAATATCAAATTAATCCCAAAATTTGGACTTTTCAAAATTGACTTTTTAAAACGTCCAAATTTTTAAAAAATTTACTATTTTTCATAGATAAATGTCAAAATTTAATTATTTTGTAGGATATCCTGTATAAGCACCAAAATCGGGATTGTTGCTTTTTCCAGAATATTTATATATTTATGTAACTAACGTTGTTTTAAATTAAAAGGGGTTTGAGAGTTGGATTCACAATCAGAGATTATTGCCTTAGACAAAATATGTTTGTATAAATATGTTATGCGATATTCTAAATTAGAAGGAATTTTAGAGTTGGTTGGTTAAAAATTCGGGGTTATATGCTTTTTTTCATATATCATTTAGGAAGGACTTACTTTAATAATAAATTAAGCGGGAGTTGTTTTTAAAAAAAAAAAGGGTTTGTCACTAAATTGTGATTTTTTTTTAAATGGAAGTTTTTTTTGGGATCTTTTTTTTTAGAATTTCGTACCCAACTCCAATAAAATTTCGCTATTTAGGATTTTGGTATTAAAGATTTTGTAATTTGGTAATTTGTAATAAATTGAAATTTTTTTGGGATTTTGAAATTTGGTATTTTATATTTGAGATTTTGTGATTGGAGATTACGTAACCAACCCTTACTCTTATTTTATATAACTTTTCCCCCATTTATTTAATTGCAAAACTACTAAATCCCTTCAAATCCCAGCTTCAAACCTAATATCATAAAATGCCATATGGGCATATATGGTATTAAATAGTATCTACATGGTATACTTCCTTAATTAAAGTCTTACAATTCCTGCTTTCTTTAGACAATGGATAGAATACCAAATACAAACCTCATAACCAAAAATATTTTGGAAAAGTTATTGAATCTGCTTCTAATTTTTTTCTAGATAACGAAAAGTTTGAATAAAATTTAAAATTTATTTTAACATCACTGTGTTCTAATTTTTAAAAATTGTTAAAAAAATGTTTACGAAAAATTTCGTAGGTTTTTCCAGAAAAATTTATAATAATATTTTTTTTTACCTTTGCTAATTAATTTGGTAAATAAAATTGTAACACTATACAGAGCATTAAATTACGGTCTATTTAACGGTTTTAATAACTAAAATTTTGAAAATAAACAATATTTGATTTAGAGTCATATTTTTAAGCTTTTTCTAATTATATAAAGAAGGCAAGGCCGATGACCTTTGAAAAATTACTATAGATTTTATAAGAACAGAAGCTTTTTATAATAAAAACTTTATTAAGGTGTCATTCCAAGTATTATTTACTAAAATACTAAAAGTACTACAGTTGTAATTTTTTTTGATTTTTATTTGTTACTAACATTTTGATTTTATTTCACCGGCATTTCATGCGAAAGGTCCCGGGTTTCAATCCCTTGCTGGGTAAACTCTGGGTAAACTCAATAAATAGGATATAACAATATGAAATTATATAGAAATAACTTATAATTAAATATCTATCAGCTGGCCCACATGTTTATTTGACAAATGGTCCCAAATTTACGTGCTAAAAAATTTATAACTGTACGTAATTAATAAATAAATAAATAAAAATTTGATTTCAATGTTCCATTCAATTCTTTGGGAGGTAATGTACCAAAGCAGATAAATGGCGGATCGGGAGTTAAATGAATTTTTAATTTTTTCATAAGACTGAGTGTAAAACTTCGAAAATTAACCAGAAAAGCTGTGCAAAATATTTTTTATGAGGGTGGTTTAGAAACATCGAAAGTCAAGTAGCAGCACTGGGTCAATCAACCAAAACCATCGTATATTTAAAACCAAAATTCAAGATTTAAGTTTTAAATACAATTGTACAGTTTGATGTTGAGAATTAAAATTAAAAAAGAAAATCTGCGAATTCAGATTGAAGAAAATTGGGGATTGGCATTAACGGAGGGATTTGGATTGAAAAATTCTGTACAGGAATAATTTTAGTTAAACAATCAATTCTTATTAAAATCTTGTGTTTAATAAATTAAATATCTTGAAATATATTGAAAATTCTGCAAAGGTCTAAGTTTAACTGCCTACTCCAATTCAATATTCTATTGCTTTTAAATAAATATAAAATAAATAATTTCTATACACACAAAAGGACTTACAATATCACATTCCCTTAATTAAAAAAAAACAAAAAGCCAATTTTTTTCCCTCTGCAATACAATTCCTTAACATCCGGTCCGTACATAATTACCAATATCATTTTTCAATTAGAATAAAACAAAAATAAAAATAAAAATTTCAACCAAAAAAATAAAATTGAAAAAGTCATTTCCGGTTCATAAGAAAAACATAAATTAAAAAAAAAAACAACAAAAAGAATGGAAGCTTATATGTACATATTATCAACATTTTCAAAGAAAATTTTTTTAATCAATTCATGTATAAAAAAAAAATCCAAACTTTGTTTTTGTTTTTGCAAAATTCAATTTTAAAGTTAATACAATATATACTTACATGTATGTATGTATGCATATTAATCCTCATATCCCCACCTACGTGATAAGATATAGATTATTAAAATATACCTTATGTCATTTTTGACTCCATCAATTTTTTATTTTTTTTTTTTATTGTTTTTTTACTTCTGCTTTTTTATATGGGATCATAATAACTTTTAAGAATATTGTGAATCACCTTTTTTTTTAATATTATGCATAAATATACGCATATACATAGTATTTATAATATATGTATATATACGAATATATATGTTTATGACCATAAACTTGAATATATACATACATACAAAATTTGTAAAAACCATGAACTCGCCACAAAAAGAAAATTTAAAAAACAAAAAACACGTAAATGAAATTTATGTAATTTTAAAGTCAGCTTTAAATGTGTATATATGTATGTACCTATGTGTAAGTGTGTAATAAAAGATGTATTTTGATCATCCTTTGTTTTCTGTTTTTGGAACTTTAAGTACTTTGCAGCTGTCTTTAAACCATATGTCATCCATATACTTAAAAAAAAAGCACTATAAAAAAATATGAAATAAAGCTTTGTTTTTATTGGTTTTTCTTTTTTATTTTTTTTTTAATTTTTTTTTTTTTTTTTATAATTTATTATTGTCTCTAAGATAATGTTATTCTTGCAATTTAAAAAAAAAAAAGTTTTTTTATTCAAAAACTTTATTTTTTGCACTCTAATGAATTGCAAAAGATAGCAGAAAATAAATGTTGCACTTTTTTTAAATTTTTTTTTTAACTCTCAATTGCAAAACAAATTTTTTTTTGAATAAAGTTAATGTTAAGTAAAGTGTACATTAGTTAAGACGTCAGTTGTGCGACTGTTAAGTTTTGCAACTGAACTGATAAATGTATATATGTATAGTGTTAAACATAAAATCATTTTAGCAAAAGAATACCAAAAATTTTTGACAATATCTGACAGTTGCACAACTGACGATCTGACTAATGGAAAATCATGAAGATCATGCAGGTTCAAATCGCAGTCGGATCATATCTAATAAAAAAAAATGCGTAAAATTGTATAATTATATCGTAATATAAAATAAGATTTAATAAAAAATATAAAAATAACTCTTGTGTAAGATAATAGATGGCGCACAAAATTAACATTTGTGTATTCATGTTGTTATACATTAGCTAAAGCCAAGTAATGCAGGGCTTAGTGAATATAATGATTAAAGAAACTGAAGCCCAGTCTAAATAGACTTGATGAATGCCCTATACTTCTTAAAGGAGTGGAAAAGCGAAAAAAAAGAGCACAACTGACCACTGAACTAATAAGTATGTATATCCTATATTACCAATATCTATGTATAGGTCGCATATGCCTTAAGTAGATGTGCATATTTTAACAAAGATAGTTTGGACGAATTGATAGAAGCCATAATCCATCAAAAGCCATATCAAGGAAGTAAGTCAACTTAAGAAAACGTTATATGCAATAAAAACATTGCTAAGTCCAGTAAACTAACTCCTTTAAGGAATATGTCTATTTATTTAGATTATAGACTGCACTTTTGGAGGTCAAAGTTCTTTCTATTTTGAATTTTACATATTTGAAATATGATTGTGCATCTTAAAATTGATTACAAAATCTTTGTTAATCATCTTTTACAGTAAAGATACAAAAAAAAAGGTTTGGTTACAAAACTAGAATTGCAATAATTTGTGTATCGATGCCTTAGGGGCTACAGTGTGAATTATTTTCTAAACTTTATATTTCAGGTAACAATAATTAAAAAAAAAGTTATTCAAAGGTATTTCAAAGTGTAGATACAAAATTAGGGTGTTCCTTTTTTCAGAATATTTATATATTGGTGCGCCGAGTGAAAATCCTGAGTTTGAAGGGATTTTATCATTTGTAAAAGTAACGATCTCAAGTCTTGGGTGATGAGTTTATTTACTAAGGTATTGCGGTCATTACCCAATTATAAATAATTTGACTACATGATAATATGATTTTGACTGAATTCATTATAACTATCAAATTTACGTAGAAATTAAATTTCTCAAACTATTTAACAATTAGTTACTGAATGCTTAGCGTTTATTCGCACATGTAATTAAGGCCAAAAATCTCCTTATTCATTATAAGGGATGGATAATAAAATATACAGCATAAATAAAATAAATAATTTTACTTATAAATTAATAGAAGGTATTGGAAGTGGGATACATAACGGGCTGCAAAGTGTTAGAATGGCACATGCTATCCCCCATATCATATAACAATATCAAAATTGTGTTGTCCAGCTTTTTAAGTCCCACAAAACATAAGATTTCTATATTATTATTCTCAATAAATTCTAATATACTCGTACATATAAGATGAAAATCTAGGGTTAAAAACAATGAAGTTTTTATTTTCCCCAATTAAAGTTCATTTAAACACAAAAACAACTAAAATCACATTTAACAACCTACGCATATTGCATTTTATATTCAATTATCCAAAAACGTATTCAGAATTAAAAAAAATTTAAAAACACAATGTCGCAGTATGCAACTTTTAAACTTTAAATAAAGAAAATGCAAAAAAAAAAAGAAAAACAAATTGAAGTATATAAAATAAATCTTTAATTTTATTTTAAATATAACATCTTGAAGATACAAAGATTCACGATAGAGTATTGCAAAAAAATATTTTAACATCAAAATATACAATACAGGGGGATCCAGTTTGCATGACAAATTCTTTGAAATGTGATACCTTTGAGTTTTTATGAAAAAAAAAAAAATTTATTTTAAATATAACGTTTTTTTCAAACGTCTAATCGGGGCTACAAGGGTTTAAAGAAAATCTGATTAGAAAAGTAGCATCTTACCAATTTGGACTACAGCTCCTTAAATTGAATTGAATTAAAAGCAATCTAAGGCATTATGTGATTCAGAAATTAGAACTTATTTCCCAATAAGTAATACAAATAATTGAACTATTTTTTTAGTGGGAATAAGACTTACCGTTGTGGAGTAAAAATTACAAAAACTTTAAATTTTTATTTGAAAATTAAAAATTTTATATATAAAAAGAAAAAGTTGATTATCTTGAAAAAAAATTCCCTAATATTTGTTTTATGTGTTGCACTAGCCTCTACAACCATTCACAAATTTAATGTCAGACTTACCGTTGAACCCCTTTTAGTTATATGTAAATTTCAGTTATATTTTGGTATTTCCCTAATCTGATTTTTTTAACCCTCTAAACTGGGCATGATTAAATTTGAAAATAGACCCAACACATTCTGGAAGAATTTCTAAAATATTCCAATAATATAATAAATCACCTCTGTTAAATTATCCATCTAAACTGAAACACGCTGTATATATGATTCAAAGTTAAATATAAACATTACCATTTTTTTAATTAAACATAAGCATCTAGTTAAATATGTTTGTATGTATGTATATTTGCGCATTACCATAATGATGAGTCAATTCGTGGTAAAATAATTTGTTTGGAAAAAGTATTTGTCTGATTTTTCTGGTTAACAATAATAATAATAATAATAATAAAAGAATATTATTTTTATTACTGCTTCTTTAAATACTTTTAATACATCTAATTAGCATGTTTAATTTAATAATTAACAGTTAAAAGTTATTAAATATATTAATACAATAGCATCTTTTAACATAGTGATTTTATATTTAATTACAGAATTAGAAATATGTTACACAATGACCAACGTAAGTGAATAATTTAAAATATGTGGGTGTATTACTTGCATTTGTGATGTTAGTTGGCATTGGATATAGCTAGCTCATAAGGTAGAATATATTATTAGAATATTGTTTAGATTTTTGCTTTAACAAAAGTCAGAATCATTGACAGGCTCAAAATCAGAGTGGTTTAACGTCTATAAATTCTTTAAGCTTTTGTTGCTATGGTGATACTTAACAGTAAGAACAAAAAGTTAAAACACTTGAGGCTGTTTTCTTATATATACATATATACACTTTAATAGTAAGTAATAAAATGCCCATAGCAGCCTGCAGGTTAAATTTAAATTTAACCCTCAAATATAATAGAATTAAAAAAAATATGCTGTGTCCAGCACAAAACCAACCGCTATTACAGGATAACTTAATGTAAAATTTCTTTAATAGATTTTTTGCCTACATTTGTAAAAATTTTATCCTTCTAAACGTTTAATAATGAAAAATTTTTACACAAACGTATGTATTTAATACAATATTATTTTGAAACTAAAGTAATTCGTTTATTGTGTTAATAATTTCCAACAAGATTTTTGAATGATTCCAATACATATACACAAATATATTTTTATTTATTAGAAAAAATTAAATTAAAATTAAATTTGGATTTTAAACAATTTCAATAAATTTTTTTAAATTTAATTAAGACGCTAAATTTCGTCGGATTGAAAAACTTTAATTTGTGTAATAACTTATGGAACCACTTGGGGTTACTCGACTTTCTCCAAAAGCTTATCAATTCAATACTTTAACATTAATATAGAAGTAACATTGTAGTCAGCCGTTTAGGCTTTACACGTATGCACGGACAGACGTACGTACATACGTAAACACAAACGGACACCATAAAAATTATGTTTTATGGGTTTCTGTACACCGGAGTAATGCATGTATGCAGAAATCTTAGGGTCCAATTTTTCGTTCGAAAACAATACCTACCGCTTATTATATTTTATATAAGCGGTTGGTAAAAAAATTTAAAATGTAAATAATCTTTAAAATAAAAGTTTAAATTACAGAAAATTTAATTTAACTGTTTATTATTTTTTTTTTTTTGAATCAGAAGTTGTTTTTTAATTTGATATTTTTAAGTTTTTTTTTTTTTTTTTAATTTTGACCACCTTATTCTTATTAATAATAAAAAATAAATAAAAAAAATGTGTCACTTTTCAGCTTTAAAATATTTTAACCACCATTAACAGTCAAATTTTGTTTTTGTTTACATTTAATGTCTTAAAAAATTTTACTTAAATAATATTATAATTTTTAAAAATAAATTTAATAAAATATACTAATAGGTCAAACTATTTTTAATACAAAAATTTGCATTAAAATCTATTTTAATTAAAAAACCACACGAATTTCTTCATCAGACCAAATCAACAAATTGGTAATTCCCGAAAAAAAAAATACAATTTTTAGTAAATAAAATCATATTATTAATTTATATAAAATTTTCCAATTTACGGAAATGAAACTTTAAAAATAAAACAAGTTATAGATTTTAATGACGCAATTTTAAGAACTATAAAGAACATAAATAAGAATGCGACGTAAATTATGGTTAAGATTAAGTTAAATTTCTACTTTACCACAAAATATCTTCACAAATTTTATAATAAATAAATATCTATTAGGATTTTATCCAATAGAATTATAATTTTAATTAAATTATTTAAAAGATTTAGAACAAAGAGCGTAATTAACATTTGATTAAAGAGGGACTTAATGAGGACTTTAACGGATAAAATCAGTATTACAATCTCCAATTAAATGTTCAACTGGATGGAAACTTGATTATAGTCCCGACCTTTTCGAAAAGTCCGAGATCGATTCCTGGTAAAAGTAAAAAAAAAACTTTTACCGGTTTTCGAACTCACCTCGGCTATTATATTTACCATTGGGTTCAAAATAATGACATAACTAATAATTAATAATTATATCTTTAATAAAAAATACATTAATATAAACAAATAATTTACTTCAATTATATAACGCACAGATATAGAAAAATACCTTAAAATCCAATATAAAATTATTACAATATATAACAAATAGAATTGTATCTATTTAAAATGTAAGATGTTTCTACATGTTATAAAGTATTATCTCATGTTTAAATTGCATGTGGAATTCATTAAGATCAATTCTAATAACAAGAATATAATATAGCTCTCCCTGTTCCAACATGTAACTATAGTATACACAGCGTTATTAGCCTAACAGTTGGCCAGTTAGCACCCAATTAGCAATAAATATCACGAAAATATAGGATATGGAAAACTTTAACTATAACTTTGTATAGTAACTAGTAACGCAAGAGCTCAAGAAGATATAGAGAATTGCATTAAAAACTAGCAAGCTTGGCATTCGGTAGACTTGGCATAATCTGGAGATCACCACAGCTATACAAAGGCACGAAAACACGTAAATGTTAAGCTGTGTGAAAAATCGATTGCCGGAACATTCAAAAACTCTTCAACAAACAGTTACAAATTTTTGAAAAAAAAACTGCCTCAATTGTAACAAATGAATAACTACTAATTATCCCGAGGCAAGATCACTTCAGCTTGATCTGTTACATGAAAAAAAGACAACAGTGATGGAGATGAATAAATCTTATAGTTTGAAAATTGTCAATAATAATTGCGGATTAGGTGCTCGAATGAAATCTTTTGAAAAAATTAAATGTCTTTTAACCAATAACATGCAGAAGATGAATGGCAAAGGAGGTTAAGAGCAGTGATAACATGTGGTCAGAAATACACAACTGACTCACAATAGAATTCGATAAAGAAGTTTTGGTAAGCCTAAAGCTCCCTTAATTATTTTTCAATCATATGATTCAGTTGAGATTTTAATGTTTATTTTTATTAGATTTTAAGAATTGCTAAAATATTTCCAAAAAAATCTGTTAAAAATTTTACAGAATTTCTCAAATGTTAATAATCTATTTCCTTTTTTTTGGACAGTATTTAAGTTTAAAACCCAGAAAAATTTAACCAAAACACTTTCAAAGTTTTTTAATTTCTAAATTAATTAATTTTTTTATTACAACGATCAGTTTTCATGTACAGATATGATCTAACTTATATTTTTTAACGTTTTATACAGTTATTGAGTACCTATTAGAAAGTTTTTTTTTTCATTTTATTTAAATCAAATGAAGATCTAATTAACCCGTATTAAAACTATTAATGTTAAATAATACACAAAATATTTAAAATATAAGAAAATGTTTAAATAAAAAAAAAAAATTTTCAAAATTAAATAAGACTAACTACTACAATCTACAAACTATAATATGTATAATTAAAATTAATATTGAAGGAAAAAAATAGGATATCAAGATATAGGGGATCGCGATTGTTTACGCAATAAGTAAAATTATGCATGAACCTATCTATACGAGTATATGTATATAATGTATGTACACATGTTATATTATTAGTTATTGTTATTTAATATATATTACCGGAAATTTTGTGGTTTTATCTGTAACGGAAGTGCTTATAAATACATAACATACTTATATACATAATATATGTCTATACAATTTCTTTTTTTTTCGTCATTATTTTCTTGTTCCTTATTTTTAATCTATAAGAGCGGGTAAAAAAACCGTGCATACAAATAAGGCCACGGGTATATTAACATTAATCCTCCGTTTGTAACCCATCGATCTAAACGAACTAGATATATAGTGTCAAAGGTAGGAATCGGATAAGCATTAAAAAAAACAGCGATCTCGCAGAATGAGTTAGTCCATCCATCTCGCCACACGATATCTCAAAAAACTAAAGGAGCAAGAGTTTCTAAACTTACACAAAGTAATTTTTAAACAATTTTTAGGTTCCATATTGTTTTTGTATATCAGCACTATAACTCAAAAACTAAAGAATCTAGAGTTTTGAAACTTACACAAAGTAATTTTTAGACAATAGATCCCTATGGTTTTTGGTTAAAATCGGACAAAGGCTTCATGTAGCTGCCATGAATATCTTCAACTGATATGAATATCTTCTAAACTAATAACGAAATAGAAACTAAATAGAAAAACAAACAAAATGTTGTTAAATTATTAATGCCAAATGATGTAGTGCTTAGGACGTCGGTCTTTCAATCGAAAAGTGTCGGTTCAAATCTAGGTCAGATCATATTTTTTTTTCCTTTAAATTCATCTTTTTAGCACATTTTCAAAAAATTTTGTAAAAATGTGCCGTCCGTATGTTTACAAAAACTTTTACACCGTTTGAAATAGAATAAAGAAATTTGAACCATGGGTAGGTATTACAAAAAAAATAATTTCGTAGAAGAATTTTTTTCTGTAGCCCCACCTGTTACGGGGCTACAGCCCCCCAAAGTGGAAAAAAGATCTATATTTAAATTGTTATAACAAAAGTTCTGCTGAATGTATTTTTAATCTGATGAACGGCAAATGATAGCTGGTTTTATAAACTTTATAAATTTTTAAAAAGCAAATGTTAAGAGTTGCCATACGGTACTAAAATTTGACATTATGCAAAACTCAATTTTTGCAAAATTTTTGGCCCTGCATATCTTCTAAACGGTTCAAGCTAGGGTCTGGGAGGAGTTAGATCCTCAGAAATTAGTAGGAGTTGGTTAACAAAATTTTTTTGTCAAGGCCCATGTTCAGGAGCTATAAGGGCTCGAAAATTGAAATTTAGCTATTTTTAACACCTGTAACTTGAATACCTGTTTAAATATTTTTTTGTTAATATACAAAATTTAAAGGTCCAACATTATATTTTAACATATGTTAAAAGATTTTTTTAAATTTAAAAGGGGTTCTTTAAATTGAATAAAGTGTCTCTCAGTTTTAACCATTTTTGCTTAAATAGTAAAATTCTAAGTAAAATTCCAAATTTTGGTGGAATTCACAATTTAATTCCTAGAACCTAGAAAAGTTTGGGGGAAGGGGAGTAGTGAGGATTATATCCTTGAGAAATTTGGCAACCTTCCCCATAGAGGGGCTAATTGGGCTTAAAAATTTACTGTTTTTATAAGTAAGCAGTAACTTAGTCACCAACGTATATATTTCCTAAATTAAACGTTAATATTGAAGCTTCAACATCATAGGTATTCCGATAAAATACTTAGTATGAAACACTATATTATTTTGAAAATGTGCTTTTTTAAAAACCCTTGGTTTTTTTCATCACTTGTTTTTAAATTCATCTTTCTTTTTGTAATTAAATATAATTATTTTTTATATGAGAAATTCATATTTATTTTATATACATCTTAGTGGATATGCACGAATATCTAAAAGTTGACAAGGACAACTATAATATTCCTCGTTGTTTTCTCATATTTTCCTTCTGTTGGTAAAAGTACAGTTTTTCACATACATATTATTAAGTTTTAAAAGTGAAATCAAACAAATGAACGTTTTACAAAAAAAAAACTTTTCGTACATACATACCTACTTATATATAAAATAAAGCCACCACTGGAGAACAATTTGTTGTTTTTGGAGAAGGAAACATTTTTGAGACAACTTTTTTTTTAAAAATGAACCCTGATCATATAGTACATTAAATTACATAAATTCAATAGGAAATTTATAAAACATATTATGTATGTTTATATGTATGTAGGTATATAATATAATAGGTATATTATACCCTAAATATTTTTTTTTAAAAAAAGAAAGAAACTTAAAACCAAAAACCTTTCAATTTTTTTTTACAAGGGATATCCACCAATGCATATCCTTCATTATCAAAATAAATGAAACTTAAATATAAAGTTTTCCCCTTTTTTTTTTATAAATTTTTAATTTTCAAAAAAAAAGCGGAGAAACAAAATAAAAAAAAAACTAAATTTTCATTTAGGCTTTCAAAATGTCTCATCGTTCAATCACAATACAATGAACAAAGGAAACCTTCATGTGTACACAATACAAAGGAAACCTCCAAAAAAAAAAAAACTGTTAAAAATATAAAATACCTATTATTTTAAGGAAAATATACTTTATTTTATATATATACATTATGTATTATATATATATATATACATATATCAAACATAAACCTATAAATATGTACATAAATATGTTCATAAAAAAAGGTACTGCGCAGTAGATCTTTCGTTAAATAAGTAGAGAAAACCTTAAGGTTTCCATTGTTTTGTTTTGTTCAGTTTTGTTGTTTTTTTTTGTATTCTGATCTGTGCTTAAGCAACACACAATAGCACCACATTTTATATCTATATAGATATTATATGTTATTATGTATGTACATGTACTTAATCGAATACAAAAAAAAAACCCGGTCCTTTTTCAAAACAAATGCGACACAGAAAATATATAGGTATAAAAAAAAAAAACAATAAGAAAAACTAAAAATTTTTTTTATTTTTTTTTTTTGAATCCCTAAAGTCCAAATCAAATAACAAGCTTACAATAAATATATATATACTAAATACACACACATACATATATATGTGTTTCAGAGAAAGCGCAAGAAAATTTTATTTTGTGATGTGATCCACCACAGTATAAAATTAATATTTTATTATTGTTGTTGTTGTTATTGTTATTGTTGTTGTTGTTGTTGTTTTTATTGGATAAAAAAAAAATTGAGCAGATGTTCAGTATCAATTCAAGTATTCAACCCAGGCAAGGCAACCAATTTAAAACCTTATATATGTTATACTTATGTATATTAAAATGTATGTAAGTTGAAAAATTAACAGAAGACAGGAAAATTTACAAAAAAAAAATTTATATATATATATATATATGTATATGTACAATAAAGGGATCAGATCGTCAATTTTATTAAAAAAAATATTTTATATTTGGTGGATCGTTTATTAAAGCTGCCTTGCGCCCTTGATATGGTTCTTTTATTAAGTTTTTCAATTTATATTTATATATATAATGTATATGCACATACACACTTATATAATTATGTATAATTATATATATAAAGTATATTTTATTTTATTTTTAAGAACTCAATTTTCAATTGAATGCATGCATATATGTATGTATGTATGTATGAAAGTATGTAAAAATTGACAGACAATAAAACAATCAACATTATAAAAAAAAATACAGGACCTTTTAAGGTTACCATAATATATTTTCCAGAAAATTTTATATATTTATAATGTAATTATGTATAGACATCGTTTTGTAGATACATTTTGAAGAATATACACATACATATATACAGTAATTGTAGGAAAAAAGGGGGATATAAAGTATATCTATTTTATTTTTCAACTTAATATTTAACTAACTGTAAAAATGATTTAACAAAGGAAGTATGTATTATAATATATATGTAGTATGTACATAGTTTGCAGTTACTTAGTACATTATCATTAAAAAATAAATTCAACATGGACAGAAGAGCAGGGTTTTTTTTTCTGTTATTCTGTTAGAAATTGGTTGAAAAAAGTGGGTAGAAATGGATAGAAAAATTGAGAAATAGGGAGTTTTTTTTTTTATATAATATGTAAGATTACAGATGTGTATAAAATACAGTCAACGTTCATTCAGGTGAACATTCAAAAAAAAAAGGTGAATCATATATTTTATTACAGGGAATTTTAATTTCAGTGAACTTTATTGATAATGCGGTTGTTATAAATATTAAGGGGGTGAAAATTAATGTACTTTTTATTATTTCAGTAAAAACTTCAATTTTGCAGATGAGTTAAATTTAAATTCTTAACTGATATTGTAGATGAAACTGATTTTATTAAATCCATACTACGTGTTTTTTTTCTGTTTGGGGAGAGGGAGCAGTAATCTTTTACATAACTTTACTATATCGTATTACTTCAAATTTCCTTCAATATTCGTTTGGGGAACAAAACCCCAATTTTGCAACTGCTGACCTTAGTTTAGTGTTTTCCGAATCTGAATCATAGATCTTTCATAGTTCCCTATCTTTTTGAGTTTTTAAACAATTATTTATTTTCTGATCATGCAAATCATGCAATGTTCTCTCCATTCTCTCTCTCCATTTCTTTAAATGGAGTATACACTGTCATTCATGAATATGGAATAAATAAAAATGACATGCAAAACTATACGCTTGAATGAAGGAATGACATTCAAAATTATACATTAAGAGGAGTACACACTGTCATTCATTAATGTCATTCTTTGGATGATGAATTTTTTGTATGACATTCAAGACTGTACGCTTGAATGATGGAATGATATTCAACACCATATTAATAAGGGCAGATATCATTCGAATCGTGCATGACAGTAATATAAAAAAAATTTTATTTTCTTCATTCAAAATGACATTCTTTCATTCACAATTATACACTATCATTTCAAGCAAAGAATGACATTCACGAATGACAGTTTATACTCTACTTTAGATATTATTCTTCACAATGATCTTTTCATTTATTAACGAACTAAACATTTGCATGTATACTTATACAGTGAACCTGTTTGTATAGTGATTACTGAATAAAATTGTTACATTTTTAAAAAAGTGTTTCTTTAAGCAGACTTGTACTGTTTTCTCATATCTATACTATAAAAAAAAACATAATTTTAATTCAGCACTAACCAGTCATAATGAATTTTACTGATAAATAAACAATTGAAAAAATAAATAATAACAAAAGAAACTTCAATAAATAAAATTTTCACATAAAAATATTAATATATGTGTATTTTTGCACATGCTGTAGTTTTTAATGATAATAAAATACAAAACACAAGTTATTGTATATTTTTTTTTATATTAATAAATTTTGATTTTGATTTGTTATTGTTTTTAGTTTTAACTTTAAATAACAGGCGCAGAAAAAATTGTTTTTGATCCCACGATGAAGAGATCTGTAAAAGCCTCAAATGGAATTGAAATGTCTTTATTTGAGAATAAGAAAAAACTTATGAAATTACAATTAGTATATTTAAGGTTTTTTGTGAACTTAAACAATTAAATATAAATTAAATTTGAATAATTTCTGTATAACTTTATCTTAAAAAATATATATTTGGTGGGGTTTGATGTCAGGACGATCGCATCTGTTATTCCATATTACATATCCACAACAGATGTTTAAAGATTAAAAATTTTAAAGTACTACATCTGTGACTGAATAAAGGTGCGTTTATATTGAAGCTGAGATAAATGATAAGAGCGTCGTTGAGAGTATCTTTAAGGGTGCGTTAATGTTGGAGCTGCGATAAGTGATAACAGCTCAGCGTAGAAAATTTATATTGCTTATCGATGATTAAAACGATGCTCCATTATAAACACCTCTATTTGAATCATGTATACAGTTTTCATACGTTCTACTCTTATCGAAGCTCTTATCACTTATTGCAGCTCCAACGCAAACGCACACTTAGAGTATAAAAAGAGTTTTCTATACTCTTATCGTTTATCACCATTATTAACACCTCTTTTAAAATCTTATATATAATTTTCTACGCTATGCATTTATCGACACTCTTAACTCTTATCGCAGCTGCAATGTAAATGAACCCTTATGGCCTATCTACAATGACGCTCTCATTACGTAGTCAACAAAGGATTGTCCACAATGAAATGTGCATGACAGCGTTTTTTGACATTGTTTTGTTTACAAATTTCATGAATTAAAAAATATTTAATAGTTTAAAGTTAATTGTATAGATATTTTGAATAATGGTTTGATATTATTTAACCCAAGATAGAAAAAGAAATAATTATTTTACTAATTTTTTATTCTGATATATTTTTATTATTTTTCAATAAAAACGAGGAAGATTATAGTTGCCCTTGTCAACTTTTAGATACCCGTGCATACCCACTATGGTGTATAAAATAAACCGTAATTTACTTCCCTTATACATTTAACTCATTACTCCATAATTTTGACGTAAAAAAAAAAAAAAAAAAATTAACAAAAAAAAAAAAAAATCACAAAACAAAAAACAAAATTTTCATTCATTGTCCAATAACTTTAGCTTAAAAAAAAAAAAAAAAACAAAAAAAAAACAAAAAAAAAAAAAAAATGGCCCACCCAAAAATTCCGATGGTCCGAGTGATGTCCAACTTTGCCAACTAACTTGCGCTATTACTTTACCTGCCCAATTTTAATTTAAACCTTGTAGCTTCATTAGATTCACAGTTATTGAATCGCAAACTTTGTATGGCAGCCCCCCAAAATGGGGCCGTAACATTTTGAAACTTCATATAAGTGCTCGATTCATTATATAAATAACCGTGTGTAATTTTTATCGTCGTAGTATAATTAGTTTTGAAGAAATTCATATTGGTGCAAATAAGTTGTATGGCAGCCCCCCGAAAATGGGGCCCTAACATTTTGAAACTTCATATAAGTGCTCGATTCATTATATAACTAACCGAGGGTAATTTTCAGCCTCGTAGTATAATTAGTTTTAAAGAAATTCATATTGGTGCAAAGAAGTTGTTTGGCAGCCCCCCGAAAATGGGGCCCTAACATTTTGAAACTTTATATAAGTGCTCGATTCATTATATAACTAACCGTGTGTAATTTTCATCCGCGTAGTATAATTAGTTTTGAAGAAATTCATATTGGTGCAAAGAAGTTGTATGGCAGCCCCCCGAAAATGGGGCCCTAACATTTTGAAACTTCATATAAGTGCTCGATTCATTATATAACTAACCGAGGGTAATTTTCATCCGCGTAGTATAATTAGTTTTGAAGAAATTCATATTGGTGCAAAAAAGTTGTATGGCAGCTCCCCGAAGCCTTGGGCCGATTTTAACCAAAAACAATAAATTAAAATTTCTTATATAAAAGGATTTTGTTACAAAAAGAATGATTAAAAAAAAAAGACGAATTCAAAAATAAAATATTTCTGCCACAACATGGATTTGAACCGGGACATTTTCATCAATAGTCTAGCGCCCTAACCACTGTACCATACAATGATTAATAATTTGATAACATTTTGTTTGTTTTGTATTTAGTTTCAATTTAGTTATTAAGTTTGAAAATACTATATAAATTCAAAAAATATGTTTATAAGTTAGTGAGGTGAGGTGTGGTGTTTACATTTTGCATTAATGAAAATTAAATTGTATTTTGTTTTTGCATTTAGTTTCAATGTATTTCTATATATAAAATTTTTTGCATTTAGTTTCAATGTATTTCCATTTATAAAATTTTTGGTAACAGAATTGAAATAACTTGTTGCATATAATCAAATTGTTTATAAAAATTATATTTAATTACAAAAAGAATAAATAAGAAAAAAAAGATGAACTTAAAAAAAAAACATTTTATTTGTACGGGTGTCAATATGCCCTGACTAAGATTTGAACCGGCACTTTGCTATAAAAAGGCCGACGTCCTTACCACTAAGCCATCGATGGAACATTTCTTGCTTCGTTTTTATTTTCTGTTTTCTTGTTTTTGCATTTAATTTCAAAGAGAAAAATAAATTATAAATGTCAATGCTGGCGAAGTGAGGGGAAGTGTGTACATTTTTTAATAATGAATATTAAATTGTTTTTTTTTTTTTGCATATAGTTTCAATGTATTTCTATATATAAAATTTTTGTCATAAGAATTTAAATAATTTTTAAATATAATCAAATTATTTATGTAAATAATGCGTACCTACCTAAATAGAATCAAAAAGAAAAAATTAATACGATATTTGATTTTTTCGTGTGGCAAATAATAAAACAAAAAAATTAAAATTATTGTACATAAAATATGTAGGTATATGGTTATAATTATATTTTTATACCCGTATGACTATATAGTCCAAGGGTATAATAAATTTGCCATTACGTTTGTGACGCAGAGAAGGAGGGGGGTAGATATAGACTCAAGTGTATGGATCGGATCAGAATCGAAAAAAAAATTGATTTAGCTATGTATGTCCGTCCGTCTGTCCGTCTGTCCGTCCGTCTGTCCGTCCGTCATCACGATAACTCAAAAAGTAAAGGAGCTAGGATTATGAAATTTTCACAAATTCGTTTTTATGCAAAAAACGGAATCGAGTTTGAAATTCAGCCATTTTGGTCCACGGGTTCGAGTACCTGCCATACAACTTCTAATTTTATATGAGCATTACTCTATACCTATGGAAGCTGCGTGTCTGAAATTTTGCCAAAAGTAGTTTAGTATAATGGCCAAAGTTACTGCAAAATTTGGTTGGTCTACTGCAGAGGGTTCGAGTAGCTGCCATACAACTCCTTCTTTTATATGAGCTTTACACTACACCTGATGAAGCTGGGTGTCTGAAATTTTGCAAAAAATAGTTTAGTGTAATGGCCAAAGTTACTGCAAAATTTAGTTGGTCTACTGCTGAGGGTTCGAGTAGCTGCCATACAACTCCTTTTTTTATATGAGGATTACACTACACCAAATGAAGCTGGGTGTCTAAAATTTTGCCAAAAATAGTTTATTGTAATGGCCAAAGTTACTGCAAAATTTGGTTGGACTACTGCAAAGGGTTCTAGTTGCTGCCATACAACTCCTTCTTTTATATGAGCATTACTCTATACCTAATAAAGCTGAATGTTTGAAATTTTGCCAAAAGTAATTAACCGGATGATATAATGTATATGTTACGGTCATACGGGTATCCCAGAGTTGACACAGTCTGCTCTACTACACTCTTCCTCGTTTTGAAAAATATTTTTGAATTTTGTTATAAAAATAATAAGAAAAAGAAAGAATTATTCATTTCTTATATAGAATTAAAATTTCTTATATAAAAGGATTTTGTTACAAAAAGAATGATGAAAAAAAAAGACGAATTCAAAAATAAAAAAGTTTTCCCACAACATGGATTTGAACCGACATCTTTCTATTAGAAGTCTAGCGCCCTAACCACTGTACCATACAATAACTAATAATTTGATAATATTTTGTTTATTTTGTATTTAGTTTCTATTTAGTCATTAAGTTTGAAAATATTATATAAATTCAAAAAATATGTTTATAAGTTGGTGAGGTGAGGTGTGCTGTTTTTAGTTTGAATGTATTTCCATATATAAAACTTTTTGCATTTAGTTTTAATGTATTTCTATTTATAAAATTTTTGGTAACAGAATTGAAATAACTTGTTACATATAATCAAATTGTTTATGTAAGAGAGAGTAAATAGTGCGTACCTACGAAGAATCAAAAAGAAAAAAAAAAGATAAAAAAATACCTAAGTAGTCAAAAAAATTAATATCATCATATTATTTGATTTTTACGTATATGCCAAATAATAAAAAAAATAATTTAAAATTATTGTATATATAGTACCTAGTATATGTATTGTTTTGTAACACATTTTTGAATTTTAAAATAAAAATAATAACAAAAAAAAAGAAATTAATAATTATTAAAATAATAAATGCGAGTTTTCTGTAAAATTTTTTATAGAATTAAAAAAAAATAAAAAAACGTCTTGCCCCAAGATGGACTTGAACCCACAAATTTTTATTAAAATCGTACTGCCTTAACCACTGCACCATGTAATGAATAATAATATGATAACATTTTGTTTATTTTCTATTTAGTTTGTATTTTTATTAGTAATTTTTTTTTTTAGTTATTAAGTTTGAAATATCCAAATAAATTCCCCAAAAATTTGTATGGCAGCTACCAGAAGCCTTTATCCGATTTTAACCAAAAACAATAGGGAACCCACAAATTGTCTAAAAATTACTTTGTGAAAGTTTCAGAATTCTAGCTCTTTTAGTTTTTGAGTTATCGTGCTGACGGACGGACGGACGGACGGACACACATGGCTAGATCGATTCGTTTTTCGATGCTGATTCGATACGTACCCTTGACACTATATCTAGCTCGTCTAGATCGATGCGTTACAAACGGAGGAGTAATTTTAATATACCCGATGTTCATACATGTATGCACGGGTATAAATATTGATCAATGTTCAATTATTTGACATTTGAATACGTACAGAAAGCGAAAAAGTTAAAAGTTAAACAACTTTTTTAATGACTGCGTCCTGGCTGCGACATGGCATAGTTTGACAGATAGCTACGTGTGCGGAATGAGAGCGTTCATTGTAGATAGACTATTAGGCATCTATTTTGAAGAGCTTAAAATTAACATATGACATTGTCGTCTAATGATTATATAACATTGGAAATAGATACCTACGAGTTAAATCTATTTTTAAAGTACATTGAGTTAAAATCTAAGAATAGAGATTTACAGTTGTCCCTATCTTAAAACTTTTGACGAAAGTTTGAGATATGTTTTTATCACACTTTATACTACAAATTTTTTAAAAATCTGTTTTAAATATGATCGAAGGTCCGTTATAAATGTACCTTCATGTGTAATATCTTCAAATCTCATACTGAATACTCTGTAAATTAGTGAGGTAACGTCGACTTGTATAATAACAAGACTATAGCACAAAGTTTTAAATATAATTCTGGAAAACCCAAATAAAGAATCGTGGTTGATTAAAGGAAATTAAATGAAATCACTACTAGTGATAAATTTCCTACACCAAATATATATTCTCTGTTTGACATATTGGGTAGAGCTCAGTACTGTTCTACTATAGATTTGGCAAACGGGTTCCACCAAAGCTGCATTTTCAACCGCAGTATTGTGTATAAGTGTAATTGAAATTCACTTTTAAAAAAATATTGATAATTAATACAACATAAATTATTCTTAAGATATAAATTTTAAGTTAAATGCGCAATTTACGATATTACGGGGTTATTGTTTGATGATTTATCTTTTCTTTTACGAGCTTAAAATTATTTAAGGACTCTTCTAATTGTTAAAAAGTAACAAAGATAATTATAATTTAATTAATATTTTTAATTCCCTTCTTTTCAAGTGATTTTATTACATATTAAGTATATGCCACATCATTTCTCAACAATATCAATAAATATTATATTAATTATATTAAGTATGTATTCTAAACTAATGATAAGTTATTAAAGTATATATAATATTATCAAAAAGTTTTTATATAGTTATTTAAAGACAATAAGGTGAAGAAATACTTTCAATAGTTTATTAAAACAAAAGAAAAAGCGTTATCGTAATCAGTAACACACTGCGTAATCTCAAAACTTAATTAATAATAACTTTTACATTTAATTTAAAAAATTATTTATATATATATATAATTTAATATTCTTCTTTATTATTTTAGATAATAACCAGTTAATGAGCTTAAAAAAACTTAAAATAAATACTTCAAAAAAAAAACAACAAACAAATACTAACTAAATTGAGTATTAAAATTAAAACAAAAGAAACACAGAGTGAATTTTAATGAAGTACGATAAAATCGAACTAACCAAGGAACTGACTCTATATTGTATCGGAAACATACATTATATTCCACTTAAACACTTGTTCATTCTTATTCACTAATGTTAGTAAGAAGTTGTAATTCAGCTTTTTTTGACTTATTAGAATTATGCAATTTTTAGTGCACACAGAAGAGAAACCTGATTATTTCCGAAGAATATTTCACTGAATCTAAAAGTATTCATGAATAACTGTTTCATACTGTATGTAACATATTCTGGCCAAACACAATAAGTAATAATGACCACTGACAGCCCGCCTGAGTAAAACCAATTTAACACACACTCAGAAAATCACTATAACGCACTAGAATAGAACTCCCAAGCAAGGGACTCGAAAACAAGAACATTCTAACAACACCTGAAAAAGAACAGTATCAAAGGAACTGAGCTTCATTGGAAAAACATGGGAGGAGACGGAGATGTCTATTACCTATGTGCTATGCCCAGTAATCAAAAGATTGACAAAGAAAAATTAAGTTGTCTTACTATCCTGTTATGTTATACCAATGGAGGGGAGAGGTGATAAATAAACTCTTCTTCTTTTTTTTTCAACTAAAATTGATAAAATAAGTTTACCAATACTTATTAGAATTTTGATTAAATTCAGTGAACATTCAAATATTATTCGAATATTTATGAGAATTTAACATATGTCACTATCTCAGGAATTTAGATTGAATCAATGGACATTTTAATAAAGGGTTAAAGGGATGGTAACACTCCTTTAAATATTTTAATGGTCACACTGATAAGGGACCACAAAACTTTTTAAAAAGGGAATTTTTTATTTATATTAAACCATATATTGATAACTCTTGACAACACCTTCATAAATGTCAAAACATACCATAACATAACAATAAACTAGAGAGGTTTAGAGGTTTCTAACTCGTTGGATACCCTTTCTATACGTTTAAGTGTTAAAAATCGAGTTTTTTGAATCTATATAAAAATAAATTGTAAAAATTGTTAAGAAATTCTAAATTTTGATCTTGATGCAAATTAGAATTTCTAACTAAATGTCAAAAGTAACTTTAATACTATTGTTAGTAGTTATTAAGCTCAAAAACCTGTTCGGAAAATCTCGAATATTTCTTAATTCATTCAATAGAAAACCATGTCTTTAATACAAAATTTAATTTATTGTTCCAGGGCCCTATTGCACCAACACTAATCAGTAATCACTAATGAAATAATCATTTTTTTGATAAGTAAGTATAATACTTATTATTAATTAACTCTTTATTGAGTTGTTATCAAATATGGTTTAAGGTAACCTGAATTAAGGCCCTGCGAAATAAAGCCGCCGGGGTATTATTTCCCATTTAATGAGAAATAACGCCCTGGGGTCTTATTTCTTATAGTAATTGAGAAATAAAGCTCCGGGGTTTTACTTCTTTTTTGAGCTGAACTACTTCTATAATACCTCGGGACTTTATTTCTCACAGAAGTCGTAGTTCAACTTAAAAGAGAAATAAAACTCTGGGCTTTATTTCTCAATTACTACGAGGGCTTTATTTCGCAGGTCTTTAATTCAGGTCACCATGTTTTAATTGTAAGAGACTATTATTTGATTATATGATTAGTGATAACTTGATAAATGATAACTGAAATAGAGCCTATGGATGTCTCAGAAAACCAGATGTATGTAGACATATTCACAGATATACTCAAGAGATGTAATTTTAAAATACAGTTTTTACAGTTTCATACAATATTTACTGGAGCAGAATTTTGAAAGCTCTTGAAGATCAAAACAAATTATCAGTTGCAATTTATGTATTAAAGAAAATTATAAATAAAAAAATTTTATTAAATCGCAGCTGCAAATTTTTTCAAAACAAAAAAAAAACAAAATAAAAAAAATTGTTTTTTTATTAAGTTCACTAAACTTAAGTACATATTGGGAAATATTGAAATCCCTATAATGAAAATTACTAACTGCTGCACATTTACATATACTTAAAAGGACACAATAATTTTATTTTATTATTCTATTTTATTTTATTTCTTTGTATATTATATAGTATTCAATATACTCCTTTCCTGATTATACTAACATTTTTTTTTATATATATATATTTTTATATATATATTTTAAATTATTAGTTTGGCCCCTTCATTTTTCTTTGTCGATTAAACCCATAAAAAATAAAGTAGGGTAAGATAGAAAACAAAAAAATTTATTTTGTTTCAATTTGAATTAAAAGCAGTTATGTATATATGCGTATGTATGTAAAGGGGCTTATATGGCGGAGGTGATTAAAATCGGATGATTATATTTTTTAAGGTTGAATTGATATTTCAAATAAATGAAAAACAGGCGAGGAAAAACCTAAAAAAAAAAAAAATGCAATAAGGAACCCCAAATATAACAATAATAAAAACAACAACAACAACAACCACAACAAAACGTATGAATACAGTATTGAAATTTTATACTTATTGGTATTGCTTTATTGCTCAGAATCATGGACAATGTCGAAAAGCGATGAAAATTTGTTAAATGCATTTGAGAGGAAAACGAAAGATCTTTGGTCCTTTAAATATAAATGGATATTGGAGACATAGACTCTTCGACATTATAAACCTAGTCAAGAGAGTAAAAATACAAAACACTGCGTTGGCTAGAACATGTTGTAATAAGGGAAGAAAACTGCCCGGTGAGAATGGTTTTTGAATCCAACCGATATAGTGTACGTAGCAGAGGCAGACCAAAACTAAAATGGAAAGAAGGAGAAGAACAGGACTATCAAAATTTGTGTTTGCCGGGCTTATGGAGAAGCTGCTCAGGATAGAGATCAATGGAGAAATTATCTGAAGTCGGTCGAAGACTCTAGAGTCTCGTAGAAGCCAGTTATATATATATATATATTCTATCACCCCACTTTTAAATTGTAGCCGTCAGGTAGCTGTTATATAGGGAATCGGAATAAATTTTCGAAAAAGTGTCTAATGTGAAATAATAATAATATGCCAAAATTAAATGTTTTGGGAAAGACCTTTATCTTCTTCTTAATGAAAGGAAACTACGGTCTAGTGAGATGTAGATTTGTATGGTGTTCTCTAATGAAAGTTAATTTTAAAATGCATGTTGAAGATCAACGCCTACTCGTGTATAGAAACTTACGAGAGCAACTTAGCGACGCTTATTTTCAAGAAGTGGCGAATTAAACGGGTATTATCACCGTAAAAAGGTTTGGATAAACACACGGTTATTAACTGAAAAATCATCGCACATGTATACCTAGATTTTTACGAAAATCAGTTAGTTTCATTAATTGTGAAGCTATTCGTTAAAACTGATAGGTTCTTATTCTAAAAAGATAACAGGAAATCGCACATAACCCAGAACGGGTAAAATAAATTTATTTTTTAATTATTTAAAATAATAACTAATTTTACTTGCATACTATTTTTTGAACCTCACAGATTTTCAAGTACTTATACCCGAATTCAATATACCCTATAAAGTATTCAGATTTCTTGAGTCGGCATAAATTCGATAATCAAATTGAGAATTAAATTAGCTCCGCGGCAAGGAGGTTTGAAGCAGTTATTAATGCACCTATAATAATGGAATACAACAATATTAATTTTTGAAAATTTTGGAATATACTATTATTTCGGTTCTCTGAATTAAGGCTGTGCGAAATAAAGCTTCCGTGGTATTATTTCCCGTTTAACGTGAAATAACGCCCTGGGGTAATATTTCTTAAAGACAAATATATAAATATTAAATACATGTTGTTTAACATCTAATATTTTACTATGTATAAGTTTAAATTTTTTAAATTTTTTCACGTTTGAATATTACAAAAATGGATATTATTATATATTTAATGAGACATAATAATAACTCAAGGCTTTATTTCTCAAGAAGTCGAAGATTCAATTGAAAGAGAAACAACACGTTTTATTTCTCAATCGCTATGAGATATTAGACCAAGGGGCGTTTTTTTTCATTACCTCGGCGCTTTATTTCGTAGGGCCTTAATTCAGGTCACCAATGAACTTTTTAACATTAAATAACATAATGAAGCCTTTTTCATTGAATCCAAGTGTTGGGATTTTTTTATGCAAAAAAAAAAACAACATTATAAAGTAAAGATTTTTATCCTGTCCGAATTTTTTTGACCAGTACTGTATTTTTTTTATATTAAATAAAATCTTTTATTATGCAAAAAATATATATAGGAAAATTCTGAATGAAAAAAGGGACAAAATATAACATTTAGATAGGTATACACATTATATATATACATGTGTATGTAATTTGTTACATGTGTATGTAATTTGTATGTATATTTGGAAAAAAAAATTCAAGTTCTTAAAAACTTAATTCAAGAACAACAACAAACATAAATGAAATTAAACATAAAATGTTTTTTTGGATTTTTACAGGGATACATCATATGCATATTACAATATTAAATAAAATTAGATTTAGGTTATATGTACATATATATATACATATATAAAAACCAACCAACTGATGTAATTGACTCCTTTTATAGCTTATATTGTAAAACTGCATTAGGTTGGGTTGGGTGTAGTTTTTCTTTTTTTTTTTATATTTTCAAGACAGCAGTTGTTAAAAACAGTTTTTACTTTTTCCTATTGTGTTTTTGTGAACTGCAGTCACCAGTTGTATGTATGTTTAAATTCTGTTGTTTTCTATACATTTTGTAAATATTGCCTAGGGAAATTAGATCGTGACGAGGGGTTGAATTTTTAATGTACATACTTTATTTTTTTTTTTTTTTAATAATTGTGAAAAGCAAAAAATGTGAAACTATGATTTCGGAGTTTTTTTTTAAACTCAGGAGCATTTTTATGGTGTATGTCCCTTTTTGCATTATGTCAATTATTTAAGAAACATGTGCGCACTACTATGCCCCTCACGAAGAGTATAGTTGTTATAGATATTAAATTTTTAGAATTATAAACTTTTTTTATTTTATAATTTAGAGAGGGTAAAAATTTTTTGTTTTTTTTAAATACGAATGGGACGACGCTTTTAATCTATTGTTATATTACAAAATTACTGTGAGAAATTTAACAAATTCTAATATTGGATTTTTATGTTATATGAAAAGATCTTTAAAAAAGGGGGTTGGAAAATTTATGTATACATATATATACTATTTTAATTAAAGTATTTCGAAGGATCAAATACATCCTGAATGAATGCCTATTATAAAAAATCCAAATCCTGCAAAAAAAAAGCGGAATACAATTTTTTTTTTTTTTTTTAAGAGGATCAAAATGCAAATCATTCAGATTTTCAGATACGAAATGTTCGTTAAAAATGATTCTATTCACGTTCTGAATGATAATCAGAAATTTTTCATTTGGGTGGAAATTTATTCAATGCGGCAGTTGATTAAAAGCTAATATTGTTTATAAGTGCATTATATTATTATTATATAGTAGATATATATTTACAACGAGTTTTAGGAAATGGAAAATGGAATTAGACAAAAGAAATAGAAGGGGATAATTTAATTCAATATAGTTTTCAACAATCTATAGGGTCGTTTGTTGATTAAAATCCGAATGATTAAATTAAAATTTTAAGCTATTTTTTTTAATTTTGAAGATTTAACATTTGTTATGTTTAATTAAAAATATGTGAAATGAAATTAAATTGGTTTAAGATCAATATGGTTCTGGTTTTAGTTTTTCAAAATTGAGGGAATCACACAAAGAGATATTTCCGTGAATGATTTCAGATATTTTATTTCTAATTGGGTTTAGGTGATCAGTTTTAGAATTATAAACAAAGCTAGAATTGTTGAATTTTAAGAAATTACCTATAATGCAAGGGAGTTGGGTTGAAATACATTTATACATGAAGAAATCCATGGCGAAAGTCAGTAATGAAAGAAACTGTCACAATAAGAAAAACCTGCTCAGAAATCGAGAATCTAGCCCAGAATAGAATAAGATATAGAAGCTTTGTGGAAGCCCAGAGCGAATAATAATGGGAAAAAATAAATAAACAAATTAGTCTTAAAGAAGCAAAGACACTTAAAAGAATAAAACACACTCGAAGGATTGCCATTAAAGTAACTTTAGGACATCGAAAATAAATACAATGTCTAATTGAAAGTTGCTTAACAACGTCGCCAGGTGATCACAGATTTAAACCGTTACTTCTTCTAAAATGTTTTTTTTTTACGAGGGAATGGAAAGCTCGAAAGCCACCCATTGAAACTGTGCGATGTTTTATTGGGTCGATGCGATTTTAACACACCAAAACTACACCCTTTTTGAGCCAAACTTTAGGAGGGAAACTGTAATACAAATGTACAGTTTTGCTACAGGGATGGGGATATGGAAGGATTTGGGATTATGGTGGAAGTTATTTGGGATTTTGGGATTATGGGAGAAGGGGAAAATTAGATGGGATATTTAAAAAAAAGATCTTAATGTTTTTCTTAAATTTACCTAAAAAATAATTAAGTTAATCTTAATTTGTGGAACACGACAAATTTGAGCAGAAGCTTAAAATTATAAAATAAAATTTTTTATTCATACCTTATAACTCACAATATGCATAAAAAGTTCAATTGTGTTGAATTGATTTAGAGTTGAAAGATCTAATAGTTAACAACATGTGCTTGCAATAAAACTAACTATTTTAAATGAATTTTAAATTAAAACGTATAGGTATAATTAAACAAAATGCAATATTGTATATTATGATTATATACTTATTTTATTACATAAATGAATAATTATTTTTTTATTTTATTTACATTTTTTAATTGTTTATTTTGTAAATTTTATAATTAAAAATGTAATTAAAAACCTTGACAAATTATCATAACATAAAATTTATGTAATTTCATTATCATTTCGTAAAATATTTGTATATATATATATATATATATATATATATAAATATAAGATACGAATAAACACTAACTATATTAAAACAAAAAAAAAAGTAAATTAATTAATTTTATGCACTTCAGTTAAAATTACATATTAAAATTTATACATATACAGAGTGTTTTCATCTTGGGTATTCGTACTGCACTCAGTTGATTGGCAGAATTAAAAAGAGAACTTTTTATCTGAATAGGGGCGGTTCTATTCTGTTCCGAGTACAGTTTCGAAATATGAAATTTCAAAGAATTTTAGTGAAGCTCGGTTTAGAGAAATGAATAAGCGTCTTGTAGAGGAAATTACAAGCTTATAGATTTTGTTTCCTATTAATTGTTCTTCATATATTTATCAGTTATAAAATTAGGAAAGATTCCTGCATTTGAGGAATTTTTTTGTATCTAAATTAAAAAGCATGTTTCAAGTTCGTTCTAAATAATTTTTTATATAAACCATATATATTTCACACAATCAAAATCTTTAAAGTCTCATATCTTATAATTCGGATTAGTATTTCAAGTGCTTTTTGAAGATTTTTTCCTCCCTTAGGAAAAAAAAATCTCGTAAGCCCCTCGTCATATGAAAACCCACATTACTGTAAAATTTATAAACTCCCTTCCAGACAAATTTTTTTGTCTGCCCCAATCAATTAAGAAAATGGTACAGGTACTCAGATAGGAAACACCCTGTATATAATTTAATTTTATTAAAAAATTGCAAATAGTATAGTAATAAAATTCGAAGTAAGCAATATGAAAAGTTTAATTTATTTTTAAATTAACTTTTTTTAAATTTAAACAAAAAAAAAACTGAATTATATTCAAAATACTTTTAAAATTTATTGTAAAGTGTTTTTTTTTATAATTTTTTTAAAATTTCTTTTCAAAATCCACCAAATTTGTCCCAGTCTATTCAAATAAATTTAATCTCATCACTAAGTTTTTCGTATATTAAAAATAAATTAATAAATATGTATTTAAGAAAATTAAATCTGAGGCATAATTTTCAATCTTTTGGTAAATGATGAAATAATAAATTTTACTAATTAATTTCTTCTTAATGACTTAATGACTCTTTAAAGGCAAGTGCAACAAATGAATGCTGCATGTTATTTAAAAATAACGATAACTATTCAGAAAAACTCTTAAGAAGATTAAAGACACACTCCGGAAGATGAAAGATTGCAGAAAAGAATATACAGCATTTACAGTTATATTAAAATGTTTTTAAGAATCTTTATTATAGGCATATTGGAAAAATTCTAATTGTCTAATCATATTGATTTCTCTGAAATCACATTTTTAACAAAAAGATACTCAAACATATTTTAAATGCATATATAATATGGCGTTTTAATTAAATAACTATATTGCAAAGAGGATTTGTAATTAGTTAACTTCTTAGTTATAATTGTTTTTTTTTATTTAGGATGTTTTTTAATGCTATCTCAAAACTTTCGTTCTGCATCTCATTGCCGTTTACACATCCATTTCACACTCTCTTGATTACTAAGTAATGTACTTACCCACTACACCACTACATTACGAGACCCCTCACTACTTATTGCTATTAGAAAAAATCCTAAAAATTGAAAAGCCCTGAATTAGAAAGGCTCTTGTTTTTGAAAAAAAAGTCCCGTGACATGATTTGTTAGTTGTCCGTGGCTTTCTCAAGGATTAATAAACATTTCAGTTAAACTTTTCAAGTTGAAGTTCACTTAAAAATGAATTATAAAGAAACCTCAATCACGAAGTCTAATTGATAAACAGAAAATGGTATTACTTTGATGTTTTTTCAGCAAAAATTATTCCTCACGTATTTTTCTTCATTTTGATTATACTTACTAAAAGAATGCAGAAACTTAGGTGAAATAACAACATAACAAAGATTATAGATCTATTGTGGAAACTGGACAATTGCATGAGGGAAGAACAAGCAAACTTACGAGAGAACCCGGTACCCAACGAGCATCCGAAGACACTTAGATTAATAGTAAAACAATCAGTAGAATGGAACAACCAACTATATCAACATTCATAGACTATTATCGCGATTTTAACATAGTTAAACGCAGCGCAATTTGGGACGAACTCAAGAAACACAGAATCCCCATAAAAATTATTAAAGCAACTATATACGGCAATGCAACAACAGTTCAGAAAAGCTCTTAAGAAGATTAAAGACAAACTCCGAAAGATGAAAGATTACTAGAGCTGAAGAACTAGAGCTGTAGAAAAATAAAATATGTCATGACCCAAGATTTGAAGATTAAGTATAGAATATTGATAAAAAAAAGTATGTTCGAAGTTTGATTTACTTTATGTAAGGAGTAAATAAAAGTCATCTTGAAAACCTTCATAATATCTCCCATTTTTCCTTTTCAAAAGACTGCTGGATATCTAATATATAAAGAAGAAAATTTGTTTATTTGTTTATTTGTTTGTTTGTTTGTTTGTTTGTCCAGGATTCACGTGAAAACCACTGGTCCGATTGACACCAAATTTTAGAGGAATAATTTTGGGAGTCCGGGGGGTGACATAGGCTATGTCGCATTTTTATAAGTCAACAGGTTGCGGCTCCAGAGCCGTTTTAAGCTTTTTCGTTTTTTTGATGTCGAGTCGAAACGGTTTGACCGATTCACTTGAAATTTTGCACGAATGTTCTTCTTATTAAACGGAATTAATGGTATAAAGTTGGTAGGAATAAATTAACCCCTTTCGGCCCGGCGGGCTTCGAAAAAATTTTGTGTTTCCGATTTGTGTCCAATTTTACAGGGTGGTTTTGCAGTCAAAAAGAGAGGCTGGCACAAATTTTTGTTGGGTTCGGTTAACCCGTTTGGGCACGAGGGCGCAATGAAGCTTTTTCAATGTTTTTGATGTCGAGCCGAAACAGTTTGACCGATTGACTTGAAATTATGCACAAATCTTCCTCTTAGCAAACGGAATTAGTTGTATAAATATGGTTCGAAAATATTAACCCATTTCGGCCCGGCGGGCTTCCAAAAAATTATTTGTTTCCGATTTGTGTCCAATTTTACAGGGTGGTTTTGCAGTCGAAAAGAGAGGCTGGCACAAATTTTTGTTGGGTTCGGTTAACCCGTTTGGGCACGAGGGCGCAATGAAGCTTTTTCAATGTTTTTGATGTCGAGCCGAAACGGTTTGACCGATTGACTTGAAATTTTGCACAAATGCTCCTCTTAGCAACCGCATTTAGTTGTATAAATTTGGTTGGAATAAATTAACCCATTTCGGCCTCGCGGACTTTCAAAAAATTTTGTGTTTTCGATTTGTGGTCAATTTTACAGGTTGATTTTGTAGTCTAAAAGAGAGGCTGCAAAAAGTTTTAGTTAGGTTCGATTAACCCATTTTCCTCAACGACGCTATGAAGTTTTCTATATATTTTATTTTCTTATACGATTAAAAGTATTTTATTGAAAATTTTGTACCAGCATTTTAATTAAAACCCACAGGGTTAATTTGGTTTTAACCTGTTTGTGCGTTTTGAACAAAGATTCAATGAAATTTTCAGTTTTCTTCAAATGAAATCTAAAAATCAAAAAATTCAATTTGTTATATATAATGCTTAAATACATAGTATTTTAAAACAGTTTTTCCAAAAAATAAGCCTACATTTCTCTCATAAAATCATAAAAAAACGAGGAAGAGCGTATTACAACTTTCAGGACTAAGCAAACTATAAGTTGAAAAGCAAATTTTTAAACTTTTTCTAAACAATCAACTATATTTTATTCAAACGTTCGCAATTCAATAAAATCCCCTTTTGACCTATAATCATTTTAATTCAGTTAACATTATTCACCGGAAACCTACCATCCTCAACTATATCGTCAAGGAGCACCAAATTGTCAAGAAGCACCATGTGTAGAAAAATTAGAGATAATCGTTCAAATTGTTTTGCAAACTGTTTTTTAAAGTTTTTGTTTCGCATTCGATTAAAAGAACTCGACAAACCTTTTTTTTAAGTATTCCCCTAATTCAAAGAAGTTGTACCTACTTTCAAAAATTGGACGTAATTTACTAACAAATTTTTTTTTGAACAATCGTCGGGTCGGCAGGGGTTAACAACTTTCAAGTCTGTTAGTAAATTGAACTTCATTTTCAAAGAAGAACACATGTACGAAATTTGAAGTTAATCTGTTAAATCATTTCTAATATATAGCAAAGCAACGAAAAAACCTATAAAAAGCTGTTGGGCCACGATGGATTAACGGAACTCTACAAATATTTTTTTGTGGCATTTATAGGCAAAGTAGTATTTCAAAAAATTGGCTGAAACTTGCTTTTTTACAATTTGCAAGCTTCCGGGCAACGCCGGGTAAATTTGCTAGTTAATATTAAAATAAACATCTTCACATCTTCAATTTCAATCTGTGCACCGAACAGTACCCTTAGACACAACTTTCTCAAACATCTTTTAGTCACACGAAAGTGAAAAGTTCTTCCAAATTATATAATTTCTACCATCCAGTTTAAATAATTATTAAATTTTAACAAAACTTTTATTTATACTATTAGATATTTTTAATAAAAAAATATAATAAATACATAACAAAAAAATTAAAATTAAATTATTAAAAATAAAAAAAAACGAATACCTGTGATTCTAAAATTAGATTTCTTTTAAAAATAGGTTGTTTTTTTCTAATTTAATACTAATTTTAATTTATTCAATAATTAAAATATAATTAAAAAAAAATAAAACGGAAATTAAAATTAATATAATGAACACAGTTCGATATTTTTAAAATACACGATTATTTAGTTTTGTATTAAAATTAGAAGTTCAAGTTTTATATAGTTTTTTAATTTCTAATTTTATTTATAAAAAAATTCCCCAAATCGGAGAAGTTCAGAATACCCAGTTTGTGACTCATTACCTAATTCTTACTGCAGAAACAGTTCTCTTGTTCTAGAAGAAAATATTAACTTTTTCTAACGGTAATAAAAATAATTTTAATTGATTCTTCTAAGTCACAGGCGATTCTTAAAATTTTCTATAAGTTGTTATATGAAATAGAATAAGCAATTAATGCTTAAATCTGGAGTTTGTAAAAACAATGAAAAAATATCAAATCTCGATATAACGGTAATTCCTTTACTTCCTGTGTCGACCTAACGGTAAATCCTTTAATTCCCTTTTCAACCTGAAGGTAAATCCCTCATTTCCTATATCGATCTAACAGTAAATCCTTCAATTCCTTTATCGATCCAACGGTAAATTCTTCAATTCCTATCTTGACCTAACGGTAAATTCTTCAATTCCTATCTCGATCTAACGTCAAATCCTTCAATTCAAACCTCGAAAACGGTAAATCCTACAATTCCTTTTTCAACCTAACGATAAATCCCTCATTTCCTATATCGATCTAACACTAAATCCTTCAATTCCTTTATCGATCTAACTGTAAATCCTTCAATTCCTTGATCGATCTAACAGTAAATCCTTCAATTCCTATCTCCATCTAACGGTAAATCCTTTGATTTATCATTTTCCATTATATTTATATTGAACAAATTTCAAACTGTTCAATATTAATTACGAGGCAAAAATTAGTAATGTTTTCATTAATTAATTACAAATTATTTCAATTAGTTCAATTAGAGTAAAAGTTATAAAATTACAGGTGAAAATCTTAAAAAAAAAAGGTGACATAAACAAATTTTTTTTTTTTCTTTGATTTATAGCTTTTTTTTATTTTTACATTTATTTGATGTAGCACAAACATTCCAATATAATGAACCAACTTATATTTTCATTTGTGTTTTAACTTAAAAGACAAATTAATTTTTTTTCTGTTGTATGTTAAAAATAATAAAACCTATATCAGGAAATTTTTTTTTTACTTCAAATTAATTTAATTTCCATTGTAAAGTTTAGTTTTTGGTTTTTCCAAACACAAAAAAAAATAATATGATTTAAGCAACAAATTCATGGAATTTTTTTTAAAAAATATATTATTAAATTATTTAAATTAACCCATCTTCAGCAGATTTAAATATGCAATATGGGTTATTTTGTTGTTTTATGAAAATTTATGAATAAATTATTAGCATACAGATTATGTGTTATTGAATTTTTATACCCGTATGACGATAAGTCAAAAGAGTATACTAAATTTGCCATTACGTTTGTGACGCAGAGAATTAGGCGGGGTAGATATAGACTCAAAGGTATGGATCGGATCAGAATCGAAAAATAAATCGATTTAGCTAAGTATGTCCATCCGTCCGACCGCACGATAGCTCGAAAAATAAAGGAGCTAGGATTATTTTCGAGTAAGATCGAAAATAATCCTAAGGAGCTACAATAGTCGTTATCGCTATTAAAATCCAGCCATTTTGGACGACATATGAATTTCTAACCGAAAAATTGACCTAAATGAATTCCGCATATAAATTTTAACATGAAATATGTAGTACCTAAACTTTATAACTTGTAGTAACATCTTAGATTTCCTATAGATTCTATTTATTTTATATGTTGTGATAATATTATATTTGAATCCTACAATATTTCCGTATCTGCGAGTTATATTATTCAAATTAAATAATTTGTTTATTTTCTTTTTTAATTTTATAGTTGTGCCATAAATATGACCGTTTGTTGATTGTGTCAAGTCAAAAACTAGATAAAAATTTTCACCCTTTTAATGGGATTCGAACCCGAGCCACTTAGATAAAAAGTCGGCAAACTAACCACTGGTACTTACTGCCCAAATAATAAATTAATAACTTTTTAAGCTAACTATTCCCAATCCCATTTCCTAAAAGACAATTTTAATCCAAAATAAAGTAAAAAACAAAAAACCTTTAACCCTATACAGTAGATTCCTTTAACCCATTAGAGTACAAAATCAATAAACATAATTTCTACGAAAAGTTTATTCTAATATAACAAGATTCAATGAATAAAAACAAACTCGTGCAAAAATCTGGTAAATTCTACTAATACATATATATATATACATACATATATACATATATAATATAAAAATTTCATCATAAAAGAACTTTTTTCATTAATAATTAATTTAATGATTATATGTATACATATTTATAAGAGAAAAGTTCCACGTAATTTTTCATGACGTTAACTATAAAATATAATATCTGGACAATTTAAAGTGTGTTGGAGGAGGGGGGATGACACGACAAGTTCAAGAAACAATTTAATGAAAAAAAAAAAAAAACCATTTTAAACTCTTACGAAATGATTTAATAACACCTTAGAAAATGCATATAAAACTACTAATCAAGTAAGTAAATAAATAATAATAAAAAAAAAATAAAAAATTAAAAAAAAAAAAAAACAAGAAACTGGTAAATGATCATAAAAATCTGAGAAAACCCATTTGTTTTTTTTTTTTTTTTTATTCTTCCTAATAAATTTTTATTACTTTACAATTTTTTATATATATGTATGAATACTCGTGTATATATACCTGAAACTTTTCATTATATAACAAATATATTAAATAGTGATCTAAACAACAACAAAAACAATAAAAAAAAAAACAAAAAGTAGAAGAAAAATTAAAAAAAAAAAAAATTATAATAAAATAAAAAATATTATTTGCAAAAAAAAAATAAAAAAAAAAGTCACCTTAAACCTGAACTGAAAGCAGAAATTCTTAACTAACTTTTACTATACATATACATGTATTCCTACATAACTTATATTTAATATTTCTACATAATAAAATGTAAACAAATAGGTATACAAATATATAAAAAGTATGTACATTGTTATGTACACATAAAAATAAAAAAAATCTATAAATTCTCAATTTATTTTAAAATAGCGTTTAAATTCAAAAAAAAAAAAATTTTCTTTTTTTTACTTATATACCTACATATATTTACATACCTAACCTATATATATATATATACATTTTCTATTAAGATTCATCAGAAAGCCATAACTAAAAAAAAAAAAAACAAAATAAAAGCTTGTTTTTTCGTTATATATGTATATATATACGTTTCAACTTCATCTTCTTAAAAAAAAAAAAAAAAAAAAAAAAAAAATCCAAAACTTGTTAAGTTCTAATGATTAAATATATATACATACTTATATATTTTGTATATATACTTTTCGCGTAATTTATTATTTTTTTTTATTTTTAAGATACTTAATATTATTTCAAGTTATCAATCTATCTAACTATCTATATATCTATCTATATTGTACTAATACAATAGATATGTATATAGAGTTGTATATTTAATATTTTTTTTACAGTCATTCACATTTACATAGTTTGACTACACGTGTAATATAAGTTAAAATATTCAAAAGAAAAATTAAAAAATAAAAAAAAAAAACTTCTCTACATAACAATAATATTTTTGCTAAACTGGTCGAAACTTGAAAAATTAACATATATATATATATATGTATATATATCTAATTATATATGTATATTTATTTAATTTTTTTACATAAAAGTTAAGTCAGTTAAAAAAAAAAAAGTTTTGTTGCAATATAATTTATTTTGTATATACATATATATATATATAGTGTACTTATATCATGTATAATATATGTATATAAGTTATATTATATATATATATATGTACATTTTGTAAAATAAATTTAGGATTTAATGTTTAAAGTATTTAAAAAAAATAATTTTGCTAATAAACTTTCCATATAATTGAAATTAAAGTTTATATACATATATTTTTATTTTTGTATATATATGTATATTTATTGTTTTTATAAAATTGTAATATGTATGTTTTATATATAATATAATTTTTTATTTAAATTAAATGAAACGTATATGTTGGAACAAGCCTGTCATCAGACTGTTATAAAGTCTATTTTTCTAGTAAACCCAACCAAACACTAAGACTTTAAACTATTTCAATATACCCCACCGCTTGTATGAATTCTTTTAACGGTTCTGTTTTAACGTACAAAAATTTGCCGCGTAAACAATAACGGTAAATTATAACAGTAAACAATAACCATTTTGGGACATATTGAAGGAATACCGACCAAGTAGCATTAGTTTTACCTCAATATTACAAGTAGTATTATTAAGTGTTCTACACTACCATTAAGTGTTCATTCATATAAAAAGATATTGGAATTTTTCCCTAATAATTTTTTCAACCTACTCGTAATAACTAAGAGTTCTTTTTAAATATTATTAATTTTATAACGACAATGTCGCGGCATTCATAGCTGCAAGATACGTCAAATCAGCCCAGTTGAAGCTCAATCAAGTAATGCGCACCATGAAAGCTTTGATGGAAGCTCATCGGCTGTATAAAATTTTTAAGACTTTCTTTTGAATCAAAGCAATACTTCGCAAATTGGTTTTTTTGATATTGAGTGTTCGTGATGTTCATTTGACCACTTATACTTTTGTTAATCAATTCTAATCTCAGATCTAAATCTACAATTCCCATAAAATCAATTAATCTTATAAAGTAACTAACTAGGTAATACCATCAACTAGGTAATACCATCACATGGTGTAAATGTTCATTCAAGAATTTATTAATGTAAGCTTTAAATCAAAGCAATACTTCAAATTGGTTTGAATTCGGTTCCAAAAAACTTTTTACGAATTGTCGGGCCGATATAGGTTAAAAAATTCAAAGTCTCTATTGTCAAGAGCAGCATTTATACAAAATTTGAAGTCAATCGGTTAAACCGTTTTAGCCCGGGTCTCTTTCCGTACCCAAAAACCTATATATATATATATATATATATATATATATATATGTATACATATTTCGATGATAATCGGTTGAGCAATTTAGAATTCTATACGCTACAAACATTCAAATATACAAACTTTTTTTTTATATATACATATATAGATTTTAATGAGCATAGTAGCATCCATCCGTTTTTTTATTGAAAAAACTATTAGTTTTAAGAAAGTAGTTTATAAAAATTTTAAGTAACATAAAATACCTACACAAAGCTCCTTTGGTCAGTATTTAACTTGATCCTATCAAAATCATCCTCTTTTAATATTCTTAAGATTAAAAGAGGATGCTTTTTATTAGATATTAATGTTCTTTTTTAAGATGTTAATGTTCTTATTAAGATTTATCATAACGTGCGTAGGAAACATGAAATATACGAGAACAGCGTATTCCTATATCGATTAATTACAACACCGTACCCCAGACTACCGGTTTAAAAATTCAACTGTGTGTAGGGATTATAAAGTTTCAAAAGTTAACATAATCCAAAATATTTCGGGCTATTATGGTATATTTTTTAATAATAAAAGCTCAGAGGTCCTTAGAAGTCAATAATTGATTAGTTCTTCTCGTTACTATTCTAAGGGGGTTCAGCTTTTCTCTAAAAATAAACATTACTCTCATGACCTTTCCTATACTAAAAGAACGTGTAAAACTAATGTGAATTGAATATAAGTTTTTTATTTAATGACTTTCATCAGAATTTAGGTTTTTTGGATTATCAAATTGTAAAAAAAATAAATTTAAATGAAAAATAAATTTAAAATCAATTTTTTGTATCTAATTGATCGTTTCAGATTTTTTGACAACCATTTACTAAAATTCAATACAGTTCTATATATATAAATAAAAAATGACTAAATATTCAATTATAACATTTAATAAGAAAATAAATATACATTTAAATTTAATAATATTAATAAGTAATTTTTACATATACAAATAGTGGGTTATATTTACATATACTATATGTTTTCATAAAGCTGGGTAATAATTATGTGAGCAGTTTTAACACTTTTTTTTTTTGTTTTTTTATTTTTTTTTTTAAATTCATTAAAAAAATTATCCACCAGTAACAGAAGCTTTAAAAAAAATTAAAAAATACGAAAACAAATACATTTTTCATTATAAAATTCTTAAATATAGTTTTCAAAAACAAGTTAATTTTTTTTTTTATATTTAAAATAAGAAATAGTTATATATGAGAACTCTAGGGTTTGAGAATGTATAACTATCAAGTATCAAATATCATGGATATATAAAATTTATATAGTAAGAGTTTCAAATAAAATCACTTAAGACTTTAAAAGGTCATAGATACTTAGAAGAAGCACGTGAATAACGGCGAGGTAGAGGTATATAGAATTATATATATCTATATAGAATTGAACGAAATAAATTCGATAATAGGGCTACCATCTCCAAACATCCGATAAGCAAATTATTAAAATCCTGATTTTGAATTCAATTTGTAAATGAACCCAAACGAATTAACCGACTACAAAACCCCTTCCGGTAAAATATTCTAAAAAGAGATTTTCCCAAAAATATGGTTTTTAAGAGTTGGGCGTACAAAATCAGGGTATTCCCCTTTTCCAGAATATTTACATACCTATCTGTTTTTGTATGCTATTGTAAATTAACAAGAATCTGAAAGTTGAGTTCAAAATCGGGCTGTTCCCATTTTTCCAGAATATTTATATGAGATTTGTAATTAGATTGTATATAAGAGTTGGATTTAAAATCAATTGCCCCTTTTCCGTTTAATTTATTTTTTAAAATATTTTTTTGTATTAACTTCCGGTTCGGCTTTATTTCCTTTTTTATGCTTTAGACTTTAAGTTCAAATTATTATGGAAAATATAGTAGAATGGTTTGACTTTTATTTAAAATTTCAACAGTTTTTGTTTATTTATACAGTTAATTTAGACAGTAATTATTAGACAGATTCATTGTCTTCACTGTATCATTCTATACTGCCATGTTCAAAGTTTCCTCATCTCTGCTCCATCCTCTCCTTGTCCTACCCGCTAGCCAGTATTTTGCTTGGATAGTTAAATCAATAAAAATAATCAAAGGGATTTTCCTAGTATCTTAGCTATCGAATAAGTAGAACTATCGCATAAGTTATATATAGTGAAAAAGTAATAAGACATAAAAATTGAAAGAGTTCCTATATCATTATGAGAATTGAAATTTAGAATTTTATGATGTTCTCAAATACATAAAAAATCATACTTGAAAAGGAAAAAGAGTAAGAAGCAAGAAATCATGAGTTTTAGCATAACTTTCCAATGTTTTTACCCAAATATAATGAAATAACAGCTGATATATTGGTTTTCATAGCCAAATATAACAATTCTAAATTTTCTATATCAGAATATACATTTTAATCTTCATTGTTCTGAAAATATATGGGAACATAAAACCCCTTCTACCCTACGTTAATAGTTGGAATATTTAACTTATATTGCTTCCTAACTCTTTTTATCGTTCTATATACTCGTATGTATTTCGAGCACCCTGTATAAATTTTGAATCTTTCAGTTACATAACTTTCAAATTTTTAAAATTTTAATATACTTTTCTATTTAATTCAATATTTTATTATTATTCGTAATAAACATAATTTGTGTTATAAACGTTTAAGTAACTTAAGAATACTACTTTCATTGTTAGCTTAATCTTTTGCATAAAAAAAATAAAACTATAAAAATAAAAGCTGTAAGCGATGATTAATAAATTGTAAACTTTTATGTGCGATGTACATTTATAAATTTATATGTTTTTTTTTTATAATTTTTTTTTTTAATGTTTTTTGTTTTTATTTATTTAACTTGCAAATAAATTATGAACACATGCATACAGAGATATTGTTATAAATAATGGTATAGAAATATTATGGGTTATATATGTATACATATATCTGTTATGAAATTTTATCATTAACAATGACTGTTAATAAATTTAACAAATATGTACAAAAATGCACAATTTAAAATGTTAAATATCAAACTTATGTACATAATATATACATATAAGTATATAGATTAATGATAATTATATTAAGTAATGATGAAATAATTACAAAAAAAAAACTTCACATTAATACAATCTCAAAAATAAAATATTAAAAAAAAACTAATGAACATGCAAATTTATTATAAAAATTAATTTTAAAAAAAAACCATCAGAGCATGTTCAATTATATAAGAAACATAGGTAACTATTATATTAAATCTATTGATGATTCAATAATTATTTTAGTATTTTCCTACAAATGATTGATTGATGATATAAGTATCATCATGTATATTAAAAAAAAAAAACAAAAAACATTCATTTATGTAAAATTCACAATTAATAGGTGTAAATTGTTGATTAATATAAAAAAATTAAAAAATTCTAAAAAAAGATTTATGAAGAAAAATTAATTAGAGGTTTTTTTTCAATTCTTACTAATTTTTCCAATTTATTATTATTAAACAAAAAAAACACAAATCGTTTGCAATTATTACTTGTAAGATATTACTTTGAAGAGTAATCAATTAGAAAATTTAATAATAAAATGTTAATTTTAATGGAAGGGGTGGGTGTTCTTAAAATTATGATAGTCTAAAAAAAAATTTAAAAGAACAATCGGTTTGATAAATGTTGTAAAATAAAATTTAAATAATGATTTGATTAGGAATTTCCTAATAATATACTTTGTATATAATTAAAAGTATTGTTTTTACAGATATTTCAATGTTCAAAATTATCTGTTTTAACTTATAACTACTCTTCCTAGTTTTAATAAACTTAGTAATAATTTAAATTTCCAAATAATTTGTAAGATTATACTTCTATATTATATTATAATTTACGAATTATCTAGATTTAATTAGCATCCAATTTAGCATCCAACTTAATTAACATTTTTTTATACTTTTATTAATTTTCTTATTTATACTTAGAACTTTGCAAAATAATATCAATTTAATTTGATTAAATAAAATTTTACCATCGTAATTTCAAAAGTTAAAATTTGTATGCCTTTCAAAAATAACCAAAACTATAACTCCACATTATACAAATAGATGCACATATAATATAATATGTTAATATACAAAACATATTTCCTAGAAAAATATTTCAATTGTTCTTTTAATTACAGCTTTCAAATGTAAGTTTTAGAATTTAAAAGAAGAAAGAGATTTATGAAACACAAGACTAGGATCTGGGATATGAAACAAAAGACTTGGGTCTAGGAGCAGTTGAGAGATACCAACTATCCTAAAAAGCACTAGGTATAACCTGTAGACTATATACAAAATAAGGATACTGGATATTTTTGAAATAAAATAAGAGAACTTTACTAGATTTTTCACAGCTTCTGCACTTTATTGTGCCAACATTAGAAATGAATTATGAGCTAATCTATAATACAGGACGGTAGGAGAAGCTGCGGATGGTATACAAATAGATGAAATTTTCTTTGCATTAAAGTAATATTTTATAAATTAATGATTAATTTATTATCCACGAAATATTCATAACTTTGTTATTTAAATCTAAAAATAAAATTAATTTAATATATTTATAATTGTTGCTGAATTATTTTACATGAATCAATATTAGGTAGTCATTTTTCAGAGTTTACCATTTACCAAGTCTAATTAGAAAATTTTAATTGCAAATGTAAACAATTGTAAAAATTTTATAATTTACGAATTGATACAACAAAGTTTATTCATACATATTTTATTTTTTATATCAAATTGTTTGCATTCACAAAAAATCTCAGAACTACCTATATACATACTTTCATTATTTTCAGCTTAAAAAAATTAAAATATTTAAACATGTCGTATTTTAATTTAAATTTTAAAAGAAATTCATTTTAGAATCACAAAAAATCAAAAAACCGTTACCCTTCTATAAAACTTATTAATTATTTATAAATCAATAATAAACAAATCTTGACAATTCGCCTTCAAGCGATTTTTTTTAAATGAAAACTATAACACTAAGTATTTTTATGTAGATTTTTAAACACAAATGGATTTAATTTAAATGAAATTGTAAAATAAACTTACATTTATTATTCTTTTCAATCAATAAAATTAAAAAATAAAAACTTTAAAATATAATTTATCTAAAATTTGTAAATACAACTTTATATTTTTGTTTGTTTTTTTTTTGTTATTTTTCTTATTTTGATAAAAGTGACGCTTCTAATCTGTCAAAAAAATAAAATGCCAAAATGGAAGTTAACATTTAGTCCAATAGGTGTCATAAATTGGAATATTAAAAAATGAAATAAAAATTTAATTTTAAAAAATAACTATATTTAATTGTAAAAATAAGGTTGATTAATATTAGAAATGTTGATTTACTTTGTATTTCTAGCAATTTATTTTAATTTAATTTTTATTAATTTATGCTTTGAGGAATAAGATACAATTTTAACAACAGATCTCACTAGTAATATAACAACATCTTTTCAAATTTGAAAAGTAGTTACTTCAATATTTATTTTATTAATTATTATTGAATTTATTATTTAATGACTATAATTATTATTTAATTTAAATTATTTTTAATAAATATATAAATTAAACTTATTTCTTTAAATATTTTATATGATTAAATAAAAATTGAAAAATGAAAAAATTTTATATTTTACCATTTGAAAATGTCATAAATAAAGCGATTCCTTGCGGCAAATTTTTGTAACTATGATTAAACTTGTCTATATTAAATAACAATAAACTGCCAATAGATGTCCCTTAAGAAAAATTAAAAACATAAACTAAACCACCAAATCCTAACTAATTGGAAAATTAAAGAACAGTGACACCTATAAAGAAATAGAAAAATTTTGAAACATTTATATTCGGTTAATAATATTTTCGGAGTATTTATTAATCAGTATTTTCTAAACAAATTGATGTACTGTGATTAAAATAACAGTAGAGTCCAATCAAATCACTTAATTTATATAATAATTTAAATTGGGAGTTACACTTTTGTATTATTTTTGTTATTTTATAAAATAATTTATTCATCAATAACAAAGGAATTCCTTTAGAAGAGTTTTTTTCGCTCGAGTTTCGAAATAACAATTAATATTTTAATTGATAAAGAGGTAAAAGAATATTTAAAAGTAATAAATTCTGTATCTGATATAACCAGAGAAAAGTCAAAATCAGTTTTACGTTATTCGCATTTTTGACAAGCAACTGATGTCTGCAATTGCAGAGTACTTAGGTTCATGTCCCAGGATGGCTTGAATTCTACAAATTCTACAAAACACAATTATTGATGAAATTGCAAGGAATAAAAAATATGCAGGTGGTTAGAGACGGACTCTTCTACTTTTTCAAAAAGGGAAATGATGTCATGCAGAACTATGGAATGGCTTTTATTTATTTAATTTTTTATAAATATTATTTGAAATTCCTTAATTCTCTCAGATTAGATTAACTTAGGATCCTTTAGAAATGTCCTTTAGAAATGTTCCTAATTCTAATGCGGTGTCATTTAAGTATAAATTACGGAAATATTTGTTTGGGAAAAATGAAGGGATCATATCTGAGGCAGCGAACAACGAAGTAGAATGCACAATGTATTACCTTCTTATAATCTTTGTTCATTTTGCCGGTCCTGTTTCATTAATTGACAACTGTAAAATTTTACAAAATTGAAGTATGGTTTTAATGAAACCATTATCACACAATTGCGAAAATAGAGCAGTTCCAAATTTTGACGTTTTATAAAATGACAATAATAATCAAATGTTTTTGTTCTGTGAGACTAAAATCGTACCAAATGTAAATAAATTTAAATAAAAATTATATTATTTTCGTACAGAACAGTTCGTGGTACTCCTTAATATCGGAAACTGTCAGTTGTCATATATTTATTTTATGAAATAGAGAACTGTAGTTAAACTGTATACAACCTGCAAGATATAATGACGCGTTGCTACGCTTGCGGCGCTACATAAAAATTTTTGCGAGAAGTATATTCACGCGATAACTCCGCTTAACGTTTAATAAAAACGTTATTAAACAACACAAAATAAAACATACAATTTTGTGTTTGAAAGAAAAAATAAAAAAATAAATGGATAAAGATTTTATTTAGTTCATAATGACAGTTCCATATGCATATATTGTAAAGGTTTGGAATATTAAACTCCATAAACTTTTTCATTCATTTTGCTTTTAAACATATTAAGACTTAGAACCCAGCCTAATTAAAAACGATGATCGTATAAATGCGCACACGAAAATTGCGCACATGAAAACTGCGCACACGGAAAAATTGGCACAGCACAGACATAAATGCGCACACGAAAAATGCGCACTAGGAGAGATTTATTGGAATTATAGCTAAATAAAAATATTTAATTTTGAAAATATTTTTCTTTTCTAAATAAAATATATTATTGAAGAATTTAAAAAATAATCTATATAAACAAATGGAATTTTTAGCTTTACTCACAAACAAAGTATACCAATCGTAACATAACATAACGATATATATATATAAAAGTATATTCTTATATTTATATATTCAAGTATTTTTTACAGAGATGACAAAAATATAATTTTTCAATATTTTTTGAAATGTATAATTTTAGGATTTACAATTAAGATATCAGTTTTTCTGATTGAAATTCAAAAATTTTAAATATAAATTACAATGGAATTTTAGGTAGATGAAGATGTATAGGAATTATCAATATAACTTTGGAAATTTTTCATCAACTTCATTTACCTATTAAATATTTATTATAAATTACACAAATATCATTTTTTGGGAAATTCAATCATAAGAGGTATACTTATTCATTAAAATAACTACCTAATTTATTTTATTATACATAATTACTTTGTTTATGAAATATTGTGATTTCTTAATGGAAGAAATATTATTAGTAGATAAATATTTGTAAATAAAATATCGCACTATGAAAGAATGAAGGATTTATTGTGAAAGTTGGATAAATTTCTATATTTCTTTATTTAAACCTTTCCTACTAAATTCTTCCAAAAAATGTCTAGTAAATAAGATTTCTGAATTGCATGTTTGAACAATTGGTCCAGTTATTGTGGATAATAAATTCTAGCAATTATTGATAGTAGAATAATAAAAATACGGTTAAATAGTGCTTTAAAAAAGAAAACATTCTTTTGGCTATACAGTTTTACTAAAAAGTCAAATTTATTTTCAGTATATTTTAATTTATTTTATTTTATCATTTATATATTTAAATTATAAAATGTAACTTTTAAAGTGTAATTTATAAAATATAACTTAATATTATGAACATATATATTATTTTTTTTCATGATTATTGCAAATTTGCTAATTTTTGTAAATATGCTATTTTATCCTCAGCCCAACTATATTCTTGAACAGCATTTAAAACAGATATATACAAACTTTCGTACCGCTTATTTTTAATTTCTTGCCTACCAGTCTCGGCGTTGGCTACCGTTAAACGATGACATGCTAAGTCGCGTTGTAAGCCATCCAATAAAAACCATATAGAGGGATGGCTGCAGTGAAATAATGAATTTAAAGCATTGTGGAAACCTTCACAGCAATTAGTTGTTTTTGGAGTTCTCTCTAAAACTGTATCGTAATAATTCCACAATGGAAATTGTGCATTCCGTCCAGCTGCACCTTCAATATATGTAAAATAGAAGTAATTAAGTACTTCTGTATAATTATTTTCTTCAGGAAAAGTTGCAGCTAGTTCATTAAAAACAATTTTCACTTCAGATGGCGGCACAAATGATAATGCTGCTAAGGATTTCAGTTTTAATTTTTTTTCCAGGTTGGATTCAAAGACTGTCTTCAGTCCAACAGAGTTGATTTTCCTAACCAGACTCTGTGACAAATGAAAATAACAACCTTTTACTTCCGCTAATGGAAATGAAATTTTGGCTGAATTCATGGCTGCTTTTTCGAAATCTAGCAAAATCTTTTCGGGCGACATATTGGGCAATAATATTTTTAAAATGTTGAACATCCTATTATATGTTTCGGCAGTTTTTTTCTGCAATAGAAAATATACACATGGTGGGTATGAGTTTCCAACCTGAGCATGCCATGTGTATAGTTGGTAAAACATTTTTGGAACTTTATCGAAAGTTCCATCTCCAAATATTATTGCGTTATCTAAATGTTTTAACAAACTGTTGCTTCCTAATACAAGGACTCTTTCTGGGTCATTAATACCTGTATCATGCAGAACTAAATCCCTGTATTTTTCAGGAATTTCAAAATTAACTGTATTTGGTTCTGGAAGATGCCCATTACTCCTATAATGCAGTAAATTCCTCGACAATGAAGACTTTTTTGGCATGTACGCCAATGCTTCAGTGCTAACATCGGTCAAAACATTACCCATTACATTTCGTGGTGTTGCACTAACCGCTCTCATTGCCTCCTGCATTCTTCTTTTAACTGCATTGACTTCAATTTTTTGAGGACAAGAATCATGACAATGCTGTGTTGGTTCTTCTATAATATTTCCGTCTTTTGTCTTCATGACAGAATGACATTTTGTTGCCCGATTATTTCTGCATCTCCATGTTACAATTCCACGTATTACACGGAATTGAATAAATTCAAAACCTTTGTATATTAACACTCGATGTCCTCTTTGCGTTACAGAGTATTCCATTGTAATTAGGGCTTCTCATTTCCCGCAATTTGCAAATATTTAACCTAAACAAAATTTAAATAAATTTATTAAAAAAATATATAACTAAAAAATAATTAAAATAAAATGTAATACCTTTTTTAATTTTTTGCTTATTAATTAAAACTTTTAAAATATCCTTGAATTATATTGATTTTTTGAAAAAAATTATGCTTCTGCTTACGTCACAATAATATTTACTTATGAATTAATAGTAATATTTAACTATATCTTTTATATACTTTTTTGTATACCTTCAGTATACAAAGGATTGGAATTACTAAATATTTATCTTTTATGCTTTTCTAGTGTGATATTTTCTGAAGAAATTCTTAACTGAATTTAATACTTTTTTCTACCTTGACTCCTTGACACAAAGGATTTGAATTACTAATGAGAAAAGCGGGATTTTTATATAAAATTAGCAAATTCATTCATGAGCTGTAATAAGAGGTAATAACTACATACCTAATTCGTTTTAATAAAACCCAAATCTAATATTTTTCTATCTATCTATTGTTTATCTACTAATAATATTTCTTCCATTAAGAAATCACAATATTTCATAAACAAAGTAATTATGTATAATAAAATAAATTAGGTAGTTATTTTAATGAATAAGTATACCTCTTATGATTGAATTTCCCAAAAAATGATATTTGTGTAATTTATAATAAATATTTAATAGGTAAATGAAGTTGATGAAAAATTTCCAAAGTTATATTGATAATTCCTATACATCTTCATCTACCTAAAATTTCATTGAAATTTATATTTAAAATTTTTGAATTTCAATCAGAAAAACTGATATCTTAATTGTAAATCCTAAAATTATACATTTCAAAAAATATTGAAAAATTATATTTTTGTCATCTCTGTAAAAAATACTTGAATATATAAATATAAGAATATACTTTTATAAACATATATCGTTATGTTATGTTACGATTGGTATACTTTGTTTGTGCTATTAGTAAAGCTAAAATTTCCATTTGTTTATATAGATTATTTTTTAAATTCTTCAATAATATATTTTATTTAGAGAAGAAAAATATTTTCAAAATTAAATATTTTTATTTAGCAATAATTCCAATAAATCTCTCCTAGTGCGCATTTTTCGTGTGCGCATTTATGCCTGTGCGCATTTTTCCATGTGCGCATTTTTCCGTATGCGCATTTATGTCTGTGCGCAATTTTCTGTGCGCATTTATCACTGAACCATTAAAAACGTACGTCGACACTTTGACGTATCCCGCATACAATTTTCAATTCGTCAAAAAAGTTTTATTTTATTATACAAAAAACATTTATTATTTTCATATTGTTTTGAATTTTCTTGAATATTTGGTAGTTTTTTAAAAAAATTATTTTAAAAATATTTTATTTTAAAAACATTTCTTTAAAAAAATAAGAGAAAATAATAACATTTTTATACGCTTTGTAAATTTTTAAATTTTAAAAGCCCGACGTATGGTACGTCGCGTATTTCGGGAGCTCTCATATAATTAAATGTATTTTAAATTATTTTGACAGAAAAATATACGCGGTACGTCGCCATTTAGGATCAAGTAAATGTAAAATTTAGTGCAAAAAATTTTTATTCTGATTTCCTCAAAAAAAAAATAAAAATATAAAATTAACTAGAAATAAATTAATACAATATATCTAAAAATAAAGTAATTTAAAAATTGATTTATTTTTAAAAAATTATTTATTTTATAACTTTGCTACATCACTTGTTCAATTAAACCTGTATATTCTATTTTAAACGTCATCGTGCTTGCAGCACTCGTGTAATTTTAGCAACGCTTCATTATATTTTGACATTTATACAAATAAAAATCGCTAGTGAAAAATGTTCCTATATATTATACAAAAAAAAAAACTATTTGCTACCAATTCTTTTTTAAAGTTTTTAATTTCTCCTCCAAATATATATTTTTATTTTCCATTCTCATTTCTCAATATTCTTTTTCACTCTTTTATTTTTATATTTATTCACATTTATTTTTTTGGTTTTATTTTTCAGCCTTTTGTATGTGTGTACGATGTACGTGTATACTGTATACCTCTTGTTATTTTTACAATTTTTCTATAAAAGAAATTTTTTTTGTTTTTTTTTTTCCTTTTATCTTTTATCCAAGTGCTTTTTATTAAATTGCTGTTTATGCTATGCTACCTCTATTCCAATCCAATTCAATTCAATTTTCATCCACCACGAATCATGTGTGCACAGCAACAGCAAAATCAACATTTATTTTAATATGACATAACACAAACATATTGTTTTTGACTTTTTTTGTTTGTTGCTTTTGTTCTAAATAAAAAAAAATATATAAAATTTACACTCATACCTACATATATTTTTTTAAAAACAAACAACCTCTCCTCTAACTCGCAACTCAAATTTCAACACACTCAAAAAAAAAAAAAGAAATTCTTTATTTTTTTTTATTTCTTCCATTTTCTCATTCTCTTATTTGTTTGTTTTTTTTTAACTCTGTAATTTCTCAAAATTATAACACAAGTGTGTTTATGTGTTTGTGAATGAATGTAAAATTTATTATTTTTTTAATAAAGGAAAAGAAACCAAAAAAAAAAGAAAAAACAACAACAAAAATTCAGATTGTGAAACGTCGAAACAACACCACACCAACTGAAAAAAAATTAGACAACACAACAACAACACAGCAACGTTGTATTGAAATTGTTTTGTTGAAAAAATGTAAAAAAAACGAATGAACGAAATTAAAAAAAGAATGAACTGTGTTTTTTTTTTTAACTGAATAGCGAATAGCGAAAAATATTCGAATGTACGTACATACATGTACTCTTGCTTTTATCTTGCTAGTTTCTGCTACTAAAAATTTATTAGTAAAAGAGAATTTAATAAAAATTGATGTGCAAAGAAATTGAGACGTCGTCGTCTTCGTAGTTATTATCGTATCGTCTGTTGTTTTTTTATTTTGTTTTTTGGATTTCATTGTGAATTTTTATACTTGGGAATTTTTTTTTCCCTCAAAAAAAAAAAAAAAATATAATAAAAACAAAATACAAAAATAACAAATTTTAAACAAAACAAATAATAATAAAACTCAAAAGTACGAAAATACGAATTAAATATTAAAAAAACAAAACCTCTTTAAAAATTTGTTTTTAAAATTTAGTTTTTAAATTTGTAAATTCAAAAAAAAGTTTGATTTAAAAAATTATTTAAATATTATTTACAATGTGAATTATCTAAAAACAAAATTTAATTTTCCAAGTGTAAAAATTAGAAGAAAAGTTTGTGGAAAATTTTTCATGTAAAAAAAAAAAAAGAAATTCAATTTTTTCTATTATTAAATTTTTTCATTTGTTTTAGTGCGACAACTTTTGAAATTATAGTATTTCTTTCTCACTCTTTTATACCTCTCTCTCACTTTCTTACTCATTGTGTATTTTTCAAAAAAATATTATTAAAAAAAAAATTTTGAATTTTTTTAATATCTAAAAATTTTATTTAATTTGAAAAAGTGCAATTTGCAAAATTTAAATATAGTAAATATATTTAATAAAATATACATACATATACATACATACATATGTATATAAAATAAATATTTTTTAATAAAGAATAAAGTGTGTCCTAGAATTATTTTCAAGTGCTTGTAAAAAAAATTGTTTCTATAATTTAATTAATTGCAAAAAAAAAATTTGAAATTCCAATATATGAAATAAAAATAAGAATAAAATAAAAAATCCGTTCTAATTTGCGCGATTTTTTATTGTTGTTCTTTTTACATTTTTTTTTTTTTTTTTTTATTATTATTTTTAAAATTATTTTCAATTGTTTTAAATTAGCGGCCAAATGGCAAATATATAAAGAGTAATTCAATTAATCAAAAATATGTATGTTTGTTTTTTTTTTTATTTAATTTCAACTTTGAAAATATAAATACATACATGCACACATACATCTAATTGGATACAACATATACTTAGTCATATTATATTTTGCATATAAATTTAGATTTGGGAAAATAAAATGTGTTTTGTTATTTTTTTTTTTCGGTTTTTTTTTATATTATTATTTTACACACATACTTTTGTAATATGTGTATTAAATTAATTTATAATATGTATGTACATTTGTACATTATATTCAATATTCAATAAAAATAATAAATACGAGTATATACATCCACATAATTATATTTAGTTAAATTTTCCTAAACAATTTTAAATTTTTTTATTTAACATCAAAGTCAGAGATATTAAAATTTACATAGATATTAATATATATATATATATATATCTAATATCTATAGATATAAAATATATATACTTTTAAGTCAAATTTAAGTTAATTTTTAACAAAACAACACAATTTAAAAAAAGTTAAAATATATATTTTAAAGTGGTAGTTGTATTGTGTACTGTATAAAATTCTATCTATACACATGCATATTTTGTATAGAAATTCTATATAGAGAAGAGTAAAATAAAAACAAAAGAAAAAAAAAACAATAACAATAAGAAGAAAAAAAAAATACCAAAATGCAAATGAAAATTTAAAATGAATATTGCATTACATACTCTTTTGTTGTACATTACAACATACATACATATATATAGTTATTTTTGTAAATTAATAATATAATAAAAACTAAAAATTTAATATACCTGCTACATTTTATATTACATTCTACATTTATCAGCCATTATAGCTATTTTTTTTATTTGTATATGTAATTTCTTCATGTAAAAGGAGAATTAAAAAAAATTGTTTTATAAGTGTGTGCATAAATATACGTATGTGTGCCTTATTCAAGTGACAACTGACAAGACGATTTAGCTATATTGTTTTTGTATTGTGTTGTGCGGTTTGTGAATTTGTTATATGTTCACATTTTGTGTAATAACTAATGTATATATAATATATGTATAAATGTATGCAAATATTGCAACGAAAATGAGAATATGAAATAAAATCAATATTAATAGAAAGAGATAAATATAGTATTTTGTTTTAAATTTTTATATATTTTTTAAAAAGTCTTTTTGATGGAAATTGTATTTCAAAATACATGCGCTAAAATTAAAATAAATTTTTTTTAGATAGACAATTTATATGTGTATATATGTTTTTACTTTTGAAAATATATACATACATTCGTACGTACTTAACTTAAGTAAAAATATATGTATATATAAAATTACCTATCTTATATGGAATATGAATTGTATAAAAACTGTTAGTAAAAAAAAGTATTTGAAGAATAAAAGAAAGAATTGAAAATAATGCAAAGTGTGTGTATTCATTCATTCACAATATAATATTAAAATTTCACAATTCACAATAATATTTTCTGCAATAGAATGAGAAAAATTTATATTTTTTATTTCTTTTTGTTTATTTTTGATGTTTTTAAAGATGTGTGAGAGTGTGTGCTGATTTGTGTATGTGTGCATTTAGATTTAAATTTCTCTAGTAATAAAGTTAAAAAAAAAATGTAATGTGTATATTAAGTTTGTGTGTGTATGCATTGAAGTTTGAAAAAAAAAAGAGATTTTAAAAGAAAATTATTTTAAAAAGTAAAAAATAAATAAAAAAAATTTGTTTTTTATTTTTTTTTTAAGAAAAGAGAACAAAACAAAAAAGAGAAAAGAGTATATATATATAATATATGTATATTGTTTTTCATATTTGCTGCTGTCAAAAATAAATAAAAAAAACAAAATAAACTTTAAAAAGATAAATTAATTTTTACAATATATAATATTTTCAGAGAATTTTTCCTTGATATAGAAATATATATGTACATACATCCATACATACAAATAGGTATATATATATATTTATCTAATTTGTTTTTGTTTTTGAAGAAAAGTTAAATTTAAAAAAAAAATTGAAATAAAAACAAGAAACAAAATATCAAAATAAAATTAAAATGTTTTATTTAGAAAAAGAAGAAAATTAAGAATTAATGAAAAAATTTTTGAAAAAAAAAGAAGAAAATTAAATCGTGAAAATTTTTTAGTATTTTCCATTTTAATTTTCTATTTTATTTGAATTTTACTTTAAAATAAAATAAAAATTAACAACAAATGAATATTAAAAATATCTACTAAAATGATAATAACAATATTACATACCCATTTAAATTAAAAATTTAAAATAAAAATGTATAATAGAAAAATTATATACGTGCAAACAGACATATAATAAGAAAATAAATATATAAATACTTCCAGTACTTACCTATTATATAGAAAAAGATATTTAGAAAATTCTATGGAAAAACAATATTTTGAAATATAAAATAATTTTACTTAAATAATATTTTATAGTGCATATATAATATTAAACAAACAGTGTATATATACAATAAAAATGTTATTTCTATAAATTTTCATACCTATGTACCTATGTAAAATATATGTGTACACACAAATTTATTTATGTATTAAAAAAAAAAGGAAATTGGAAAGAAAAAGGATAAAATAGATAAATTTTCAAAAATTTAAGCCTATACAAAAAAAAAACAACAACAACATCAAATTTAGTAGGCAGACAAAGGTATGTTGCAAAATTTTTTTATATATTTACATATAACTAAATTATACATTTATATACTAATAATGCATAGGTTATATACATTTATATAATATAATGTTTCATGAATACAATTTATAATTGTGTACCTATATATATATATGGATATTTGAGTACTATATATAGTATATATAAATATATCTAAGTACTAAAAATCATATATACAAATATATATATATATAAATAAAAAATTCCTATTCTAAATATTTTATCTACATAAGTATTTTTTTTTTTCAAATTGTAAACTATATTTTAGTTCCCGAACTAATTTTAATACAGAATCTATTTCCTTCTATATTTTCTGTCTTTTAAAGTACCTAATGTGTTTTTTTGTAGAAAATTTACTAGGATATTTTTTGTGCAAAAAATTGTTAGTCAATAATATTCAGTCTCAGTAGTATAGAAAACTTCTTTTATACGTACATATGCAGTAGTTGATTATCCCTTAAAATTTTCCAAAAAAAAAAACAAAAAATAAAATTAAATAACTAAACTATATTGTATTACTTGTAATATTAAATATTAATATAAAAATGACTGCAGTTGTGAGTGCTTCGTATTATAATTTTCTATAAATTATTTTAAAAATTTTAAAGTCACTTAATTAATTTTAAAAAAATATATATAATAAAATAAAAATAAGACATTTTTTTTAAATTAAAATTAAATTATATAATATCATAATTAAATTAATAAAAAAAAACAAACATAAATGTTATAAATAGTTAATAAAATTAAATTAAAATAAAATATTTAATTAAAATTAAATTTAAAAAAGATAATATTAAAATATAAAACATTTTTTAAAAAAAAAACAATTTAATTAAACAAAAATGGTAACAAAAATTTCAAAAGTTGTATTTTTTAAAAAAGGATTCGTTCAAAATATTGATAACATCATTTTGATGGGAAGTAAAGTATATAACAGTTTATTTATTTTTATTTAAATTTATATTATTAAATATTAATTACATAAATCTTTTACTTAGTTATAAAAATTTTAGTATTTTTTTTATTTGATACATATTAACTATTATTAACTGGATAATTTTGAACTTATATAAATTAATTTTAAATTCCTAGTTAGAAATGAAATATAGAAAATTTTTGAGTACCTACCTATATATATAATATACCTACTAAATTTTTAATTTACGTATATATTTAAATCCATTATTTGTAATATTATACACAAAATAATTTTTAATAATTATAAAAAAAATTTAGTTTTTAATAAAAATTTAAAAAATTAAAAAATACCTTAAGTATACCTTAAGTAACTCATTTTTAAAGCGAGATAGAGCAATTCTAGCGTTAATTCGTGATCACTACTGAAAATACATCATTTTCATGAAAAATCAAGTTTTTTTCTAAATTTTATATAAATAGGTATTAAGTATAAATAAAAAAATACATAATCTAGGCGCAATAGGGAATGCAGACAGTACTAAAATATTATAATAGATTAAAAAAATTTAATTTGAAGGAATAAAAAAATAATAGGAGAAAAATGATTATGTAATTTAAAATATCTATGTATGAATTAATTTTCAAATGAAATAATTAAATTCTTAATTAATTCTTAATTTTAAATTAGTTACAAACTAGAAAAGGTTCTACAGTTTTATTACTACCTATAGTTATTCATATTAAAATCCTTTTTTTTAATTTAATAACAAGCAAAGTTAACATTAGGTACAAATTTAAAATCTTAAAATGCTTAAAAGTTACAAATGTTTTTTTTTCAAAATTTTTCTTATAAAAGTAACTTTTAAAAGATAAGAAACTATTTTAGGGACACTGTCAAATTACATTATCATCTCATCACTTTCAAAAGTTTTCTAATAAAAAAAAAAATATAAACAAAAACGCGAATGGTAATACTACGAGACACGAACACACCACCGAAATACGAAACGAATAAATGATTCTTTTTAAACCTTGTTTTTTTTCGAATTTTCTTTCATTGTTATTTTCATATCTGTCTTTTTTTTTTCTTTTTTCTTTTTTTAATTTTTTTTTTTTTTTTTTTATTTCGGACTGTTGCATGTTTTGTTTTTTTTTTTTTTTTTCATTTCTACTTTATATTTTTTTCCAATTCGCCAAAATCGGTTTTATATATGGATATACATAGTATGTATATTTGACTGTTGACATATTATAGACTTATAGAGTATAGTAGAGTAGAATTTAGAGTAGAGTTCAATTTAGCAGAGCAGCAGTAGTGGGGTATTGTTTTGATTCTCAAAATATAAAAAAAAAAAACAAAAAAATCAAAAAATTGAACACATTTTTTTTCGCTCCTTTTACTTTTTATTCCCTATTTTTATATTTTTTCTCTGTGTGAGTTTTTTTTTTTTTTTTATTCCTTTTCAATTTTTTTTGTTTTGTTTTTTTTTTTACATTTTTTGATTTTCATTTCTTTTATTGGCGATTCTGTTGTTTTGATCGTTGTCGTCGTCATCATCATCATCATCAGCATCATCTTCATCAACATTTCAATAATAATGAGCAACAACCATAGTATATTTTTTAGTATTACTTCCGGCTTTTTTTTTCCCTCTTCATTTTCGTAATTTTTTTTTTTTTAATTTTTTTATTTTTTATTAATTTGCAGTTTTTTTTTTTTTGATAAAAAAAATGTGTTTTCAATTTTTTTTATTTGTTTTTTTACCCAATTGTTCCGTTGTTTTTATTTTTCACTTCTTCCCTTTTAAAAGTTAATTTTTTATTAAAAAAAAAAAAAGTTTTTCATTTTATTTTGATTCGATGTTTTTTTGTGTTTGAACTTAATAAAAAAACATATTTTATAGTTTTTTTTATATGACTTCCAACAAGTACTAAGTACTTATTTAGGTAAAAAAATACTTTCTTCTTTCTTTATACTAAATAAATATTAAAAAAAATATATATATATTATTCATAATAAAATTTGTTTTAACTTTTTAACCCTTAAGTTGTATTTGTAATTTTTACTGAGTAAAATGTTGAGTAAGTTAAAAGGTACAGTGAATTCTGTCTGAGTGCTTCTTGTTTGAGTGCTTATATATTGGTTTAAAAATTTATAAGTTATAATAGTTAATAGCTTTAACAGCTGAGTGGCACAGTGGTTGAGTGCCGACCTTTCATGCGGAAGGGCCCGGGTTCGAATTCTAGTGAAAGTGAAAAAACTTTACTGGTTTTCGACTCGACTCAGCTACCATTCCCCATTGGGTTCAAATTAATGGCATAATCAATAATTAATAATTATAAATCTTTAATAAAAAATTCTTTAATATAAAAATATAAACAAATGCAAAATATAAACAAATAATTTAATTAAATAATATAATTCGCAGATATAGAATACCATATAAGTAAAATATAAAAATACTACAATATAAACAAAAAATAGAATTGTAAATATTGAAAATCTAAGACGTTTCTACATGTTATAAGGCCTAGTACTATCTCATGTTTAAATTGTATGTGGAATTAAATAAGACCAATTCTAATAACACGAATATAATATGACCCCCTGTTCCAACATGTACCTATGGTATAGACAGGCTTATTAGCCTAACAGTTGAACAGTTAGCGCTTAAAAAAAAAAAAAAAATATTTGAAAGCATTAATTATTGCATTCTGAATAACCTGATAAATGGCGTAGTGGTAAAGACGTCGCCATTCATGTGGAAAGCCTCGGGTTCAAACCTCGGTCAGATCATATCTACTAAAAAAAAATAGTAAAATTGTATAATTCGTGTGTGGAATAATTGAAAATGTTACACAATAGCTACAGCGAAATAATCAACGGCTTAGTGAATATAACGTTAAAGAAACTGAAGCCTAGACTAAATAGATTTGGTGAATGTCCTTTACTCCTTAAAGGAGAGGAAAAGGAATATAAAAAAAAATTGCATTCCGGATTAATACTCAACTTACTTAAATGCCATCTATTTGATTTGAGGTTTTGATTTATATTAACTAATACAATTGCAATATTTGTGACATACATATATATATCCATATATCTAAATATATATAAGAGATGTATAATAAAGTAGGTAGATATTAATATACAAAATAAAACTTGATGTCTGTGTAGACTTAGGCACTAAAATTCATATACGAAGTTCGATAAGTACCTGTGTGAAACGAATTCAGTCCTTTAAGTACTCTTCACGGTTAAATTTAAGAATGTATGAATATTAAGAAGCACTTAAGCCTGATTCTGTACTTATCGTTTCCAATTAAATGGTATAATTTGTTAATATTTTAGAGAAATATCGAGAGGTTAAGGAAACTCCAAAACATACAGTGCATATAGTGTTTATGTTATATACTGAAGTGTGGTGGCTTTTATTTATTTCTAGTTACAAAATTTTACTAAGTATCTATCTGATGAATTGTTAACAGTAATTTTTGCTACTTAGATAAGGTACATTGTTAGATTAGCTATGATATAATTAGGTAGGTTTAGGTAGGTAGGTGATTAATTTATTATTAAGTGGTATATTTGGGGCCTCGGTGGGTTAGTGAGTTAAGTATTTGTTTTACTAATCGATGGGGAATTGCGAAATTCATTCCCGGTGCACAACGGGCCGTAAGGCCTACGTGTTAGCCACACCCTCCTGTCAAAAGAACAAGTAGTAATTGAGGGTTAATATTTTTTTTTATATTTAATAATAAATATTAATGAAGACTGTAGGATATGTACCTGTGTAAATTTCAAATAAATTTTATAAAATTTTTTTTTTATTAAATTGCAATCAAAATAAATAAATAATACTTAAAAAAAAATATTATTAAAATTATTAAAATTTGAAAATAAATTTCAAAATTAAAATTTATTCTAAGAAAAAATTTTGTTTTATGTGGTTTTAATATTAATTTTTTTTTTTTTTTTATTTTGGAAAGAGAGGTTTCTTTTAAATATTCTGATAGCAAGTTTTTTTTTTTTTTTTAATATAAGTAACATTTAAAAGACAATAAATAAAAATGAAAATATATAATTTTTAATTGAAATAAAAAAAAAAATAAAAATTAAAAGAATAAAAATAAAATAGCAAATCAATTCAAGATTTAAAATTTAAATAAAAAAATATATTAGATATTATTATATATTATATTCAATATAAGAACAAAGATATATTTACATTTTTATTTACATATATATGTATATAAATATTATTTATACTTAAATATGTACTGTACTAGAATTGTACACAGTGGTAAAAAATTAATTAAACATATTATAGTTTTTTTGAATGTAAAACCACACAACCATTTTGAATTTACAATAGATACCAATAGTTATACGATTTTAAAAAAAGGCAGTTCTTTTTCGTTTTACGTATACTACTTTATTATTATTGATATTTCAATTGAATTACAGATCAATGTTATGTTTAGCTATTTTTCATTATAGTTGATCCCTCATAATTATACGTTTAGGTTCTCTTCTGTTCTAAGATTCGGTTATCCAAGACAGTCTCATATACAAGTGCCGCCTTTTTTCTTGAATCAAAATCATCAACAGTAGCTGATATTTGCTTAGCGAGTTTGGTAGTTTACAACTTCTTTTTTTTATATAAAAATAACTGTATATTTAGTAAAGCAGAGTGGCTCAGATTTTGTCAATAGTTATTGAGTTTTTGGGCAAAGTTTGTGCAAAATTCAGTTAGTCTAATGCAGTAATTTCGAATAGCTGCCATAGTCTCAATGGATTCGGTTGCCAAACACAATCATACTTAAATATTTCCGAGTTTATACATTTTGTTTTTTTCTGTTGCACTCCCTGGAGGAGCATAGGACTTCCACACAGCTTCTATATCATTTTCGGATGTATTATTCTAAAATTAAAATTTAAATAAGCTTAATTTACAACATTATAAATTTGTCGTGGGGATTTTTTTTTTTAACGGATTTTTGGCGGAATTGTAAAGCTTATGAATTGGCCTTTTGCAAATAAAAGTTTGATTAACCTTTATCTAAGTGTAAATTTATTAGTTTTTGGGGTGAATCACTGAATTTTTAAGTTATGTTTTAGGAGTCAGCTTTTGAATTATCTTTTTTTTTTTGAGGAGTCGCTGAAAGTTAATACAGTTATATCTTTGTTTATTTGTACCATAAGATAGATCAACTGTAACTCTAATAAATAATTTATCTTTTAATAACTCTTTAACAAATTTTTATCAGTTTAGATGAAGAAAAATGAAGAATCAAAGAAGATGAAGAATCAAATTAGTATTTAGAGAAAAATAGTTATATTTTAATTTTAACTTAAAAATCTGCATACACTCTTAGAACGCAGTAGATAGTAGGTTTCCACTCCGGATAGACTTCTTCCTTTTGGTCTACCAGTTGTGAAGTCAATATGGTCTTAATTATATTTTAATATATCAGGCATTATATTTTTTTTTTTTTTTATTCCTTTTCCACTCCTTTAAGAAGGAGTATAGGACATTCATCAAGTTTATTTTAAACTAGGCTTCAGTTTCTTTAATCATAATATTCACTAAGCCGTTGATTACTCGGCTGTAGCTAATAAGGTTATGAAATATGAATGCACAAATGTTAACTTTGTGCGCCATCTATAAATCTTACACAAGAATTATTTATATATTATTATTAATATCTTATTTTATATTTCGATATAAACTATTACGATATAATTATACAATTTTACGATATTTTTTTATTAGATATGATCTGACCGGGGTTTGAACCCGAGACCTTCCACATGAAAGGCGGCGTCTTTACCACTACGCCATTGGTCAGATAGGCATTATATGCCCCATGCATTAATATGTCTGATAAGTTCTGATAAATTTTTTAAACTATTTTTATTTAATTAAACTTCTGTACAATAATTGCTGTAATTTAAATCGCTTAGATACTTTCTTATCAGTCTTTACTTTGCCAAAATATGTATATATATAGATATAAATACATAAGTTTCATATTTTGTACAACTATATAATATATGAATATAAATAAATTTAAATGAAATTGGTTAAAAGAATTTTCCAAATAATGAAAATATAAAAAAAATATTTCTCAAAAAAAAAACATTAAAAAGCAAAATAAACCAAAAATAATAAAAAAAAAAATAAAAACTAAAATTTTTTACTTTTCTAAATAAATTCAGTTCAAGTTTTCATATACATAAAAGAAAATGTATCACTCTAAACATTTTTGAACAAAAGGGATACAAAATTTGCATTTCATATATACTAATACTTAAAAAAAAAAAAACAAAACAAAATCAAAAATAAAATAAAAATAAAAATTAGAAATAATATACAAAATATGCATAAATAAAAATGATATGTACAATTTATATATAAATACATTTATTATAAATTATACAGGGTGTTTCGTTATTAATCTGCAATAGAACATGCGTTATTTCAGATTTAGAATATTTGGAATATTTGGAAGTGGGGTCAATCCTAATCCGTTTAGGAGATATAAGTTTTCAAAATCTTTTTAGTCTATAAATTAGGATGCTCAAAATTTAGGGGAAGAAAGGAGAGTAACGGGTATTTAAAATAAAACTTTAAATAATATTCTATATGTAAAAACTAACTAGTTTTTAGTTTAAAGTTCGAATAAATCTATGTAGTTCTAAGAGACCTAGAAATTTCGCTGAAAATGTTTTAGAAAAGGTATTTAATAAGTGCAGAGCTCTATGCATTGAAACATTCAAAATCAAATCAAGACATTTTATAAAATGTGTGTGTTGTATACTATATCAAACTTTATTAATGAATCATGTATTCGTATACAATGATTTTTTTTGAATTCTGTACAAATACATAACCCAATAATATGTATCTCTTGTTTATAGTGTTGTAATGAAGATCACTAACCCTTGATAACGCAGAAGTACTTAGTGTAAAAGTAGTGTAGAAGGACTGAATGGAAGTACTTCTTTTCTACTGCATTTAATATGAATGGTGGAAAAAAAGTCAGCAGTTTTGCACTAATAAATTGAAAATTTTTCTACTTTCCAGCTTTTTTTCAGTGCTGAATGGAAGTAGTTTTCCAGCACGTTTTCAGTGGTGAATGTTAGTATAGTTTGTTTTATTACTTTTTCAGTGTTTTTCAGTAGTTTTCTCAGTTCTGCTTCAGTAATAAACTAATACTTATCGATTTTACTATTTGCTAAATAATTAGAAAAATTGAACAAAATAGGTTCCTATTTAGAATATTTTCTTTTGTTCAAAATTTTTTAAAGCATAAATATAATAATAACAACTTCCGCCTTCCACATTTTAACTTCCCATTAAATTAAATTTCTAATGATGGAATAAATTAACTCCCTATTAAGTATAGAAAGAGAGCGATATAGAGAGTAACTGAACTCCGGTTATTAAGGAATATTTCAACGTAATAAACTATATTGCACACCATTTAAGATGTAAATAAACTATTGGGTATATGTATGTTCTTTTACGCTTTTGCTATTGAAGGTACAATATTCATAATATACTCAAAATGTTGCGGTCTAATAGTACAAAACTCTATAATAGTACTCAACATGTTCATATTCTTCAAATTATTCATGAATATCTGATTTACATAGTTGTATTTTATACAATTCAATTCTAAGCCCTTCACCCTCCTCTAAATTTATGCTTTAAAAAATTTCATAACATTAACCTGTGGAACTAATGTTTTTTGGGGTATATCTCAAAAACCGGAGGTCCGATTGAAATTTCCCAAAAGATAATTTTGTGTCTTACCTGAAAATTACCCGCACTTCAGAATATATGGCAAATTATTGGTGAAACATCCTGTATATATATCATATTATCCTATATATGTTCTTATATTTAATTTTATATTATATAAGGCTTTTATAAAGAATTAAGAATTCAATATTATATAATAAAATCCACAACTAAAGAAAATTTTTTCTTTTTTTGAAATTTTAATAAAAATAATTTTTAATATTTATCATTACTTATTGTTATTGTATCTACTTTTTCATTTTTCATTAATTATTTTTATTAAATACATTTTTTTTGTTTTAAATGATTAATATTTTAAATATTTATTTAAATTAATTCTTAAAATGTATGTACTTAGTTATGCATTATATCTAAGACATAAATTTATTTCTAAGCTTTTAAAATGTTTGCCTTTTTTTTTTTTGAATATTTACTAAAAATATTTTTATCTCATAGCTCCTTTCTAGAGATAGTATTCTCCGTAGGTACTAATATTTTAAATATTTATCTGAACATTTGATTTTCATATAATTAATGCACCACCTTCTGGTAGTTACTACTAATTTCTACTAATTTCTATAGCTCCTAGTGGAGCAAAGAGCCTTTCTTCTGGTAGTTAGTAATCAAAATTGATTCCAAGAAGCTTTCCTTAAATGGTTAATATCGAATAACTAGTGAAAAATTATTTTAATTGAAAGTTTAATTCTATACAGATATTAAAGAGAAGGTTCAAGTTCTTAAATCCATCTAATTCCATCTGGCAATTAAACAATGACTCTATAAATAATATGACAAGCCTTGCTTTGTCATATTTAGATTACAAATACTTCAAAAAAGGGTTATGGGGTTTATTCTAAGTATAACTATTTATTAAATTATCATTACCTAACCCATTTGATTACTCCTTTTTTTCAGGGGTATTCACATCTGTATATTTGTGTTTATGTATAAGTACTAGGTACTTAATTAGTTATATTATACATTGTACTTAGTAATTTGAAAAAAAAATACAGTGTACTCTCGATTGTAGTGACCAATAGATGCAAAAGAATTTCAATTGGAATGATCAACAAGATTTGTATTACAAATCTCCTCGGTTAGTAAACCAAATGCTTACCCTTAACTCACTGAGGCCTCAAATTAATGAATTAGTCTTTTTTTTTATTGCATAACACAAACAAATCCATTATTTTACTTTTCAGTAAAACTTTAAAACAATAATTTACTTCCCCGGATCCTCTAAAAAATAATTCGAAAGACTGTCCTTTTTAGATATAAGTAGTGATTTTTTTTTAAATATAATAGGGTTACTGTATCGCGTCGCGACTATAAATACTGTATTAGTAAAATTATCATGATATCAAAGATCACTCAGTATAGTTGAACGAGATTCTGCTGTATTGAACTTTCATCAATCTAAATCACTCTATTTTAAAACAAAACTCTAAGAAGAGTTCTTTAATACAAATAGACATATTTTAATCTACTGGGAATAGGGATTAGAAATTTTAAGTTTTTAAAGTGGAAATTAGCAATTTTGAGAATTAAGAGGAATGTTAGATGAGAGTATCTATATATAATTTATTATTTAATTCTTTATTAGAATTTTTTTTATCACTTTCTCCGGTATATACTGCTAGTATACTATTTTGTTCTTTTTCGATTTTTAAGTGAGATTTCAAATTAAAATTTTTAAAAATAGTTTTAAGTAACTAAATAGTGTAAAAGAACTAATTTATTTATTAGCTAAAATAATATATGAATGGAACAGGTAGCTTTAAGTCATGTTTTCAATTTGAAATGTGAAAACTAAATTGCTGTTACGATATGAACTATATTTTTTGATTAGATATAATCTGATCAGAGTTTAAATCCGAGATTTAACCAACGAGTGTAGCCAACTACTACACCAATTTTTTTCCATTTTTGACTTATTAGAGAAAAATGCAGGGATGAGGGAAAGATGAGGGAAACTTTGAAATTACTTTGATTGCATTGCTTGGTTTATTTGCTTTTCAAAGCAAGCAAATTAAGGAATACAACGAAGCGTACATTGGCCCTTCGCCTTTATTTCAGATTTTAACTGAAAATAATTCTGACTTACTACTACACAATGTTCCTGGGAAGCATAGTCTTCTTAATTTTTATTTACAAAATGTTTTACTAATTATATAAAATTTCCAGAAAATGTTCTGTGAGTTTTAAAAATGAAAATGAACTAATTCATAAAGATTTTAAATAATTTAAATTCATAAAAAGTTTTTCTTTTTGTTTTTTATTAAAAATTAATAAAATATTTTTTGGCCTGCTTCTGATAATTTTGGACATTTTATTTTCTAAAATAAAACACATTCAACAAAACATTAATATTTTATATTTTTATAATTGAACACATCCAACAAAACACATTTAATTAAATGCGTTTGTTGCATCTCATTCTAGACAAATATATTAATAATAATAATAATAATAATAATAATAATAGTCTATTTCGTTAGATGAAGGACACAATTATCATTAGATACAAATTATATTAATACAAATTAGATAACATATGTTATATATATTTGATGAATTAAATTTAAGAAATTCTTAGAGAAAATTACTAATTTTTAAGCTTTATATTAATTAATATAACGCCCATTTTTTTTTTTTTAATTCATACTAACTTAATTGATTTAATTAACAATTTTATTTAATTTACATTTTTAATTTCATTAGTTTAACTATTGTATATCTTATGTTTTTTATTTTTCATCAATCGTATTAAGTTTTATTTAATTATAAATAAGTACAACAAATCTAATTTATATTTCTCCCCAAAAATACCCCAGTTTTTTTTCCTTATAGATATAACCTTATATATTCATATATATATATATGCATATATATATATACTTAATAAATATATTTAATCCAATTTCAATTATACCATTTTCTTTACACTAGCAAAAATTACAATATTGTTAGTTTTTTTCTATTTATTGCCTTTAGTTTATGTGGGGAGACTGTTTTAAAAAAAAAAAAAAAAAATAAAAAACAAAATGCAAAAATGCATTTTAGAACTTTGTTTATATGAAATAAAAAAATATTAAAAATTTAAAAATTTATATATTACATATTTCAAACTTTTATTTAAACTTGTATTAGAATATAGTTATAAAAAAAAAAAAAAACAAAAAAAAAAATAAGAAATAAACAATAAATTGGAAAATTAAATTTATAGATTTATATCTAAACAAACTTTAATTATTAGTTTTGTATGTACCTAACTTTGTGTTATACATTTTTACATTAAAATTAATAAATATATATATTTTTTTAAATTCATAAATTTATTATTGAGTTTTTTTTATTATTAATTTTTATTTTTTCAAATATTACATATTATTTTTTTTTACTTATTAAAGATTCAATTGATGTGGAATAAAATGTTTAAGATACATATTATAACTAGTGCAGTGCTTCTCAAATGGTTATTGTTTAAAATTATTTACTGAGTGAAGTTCTGAAATCATTACTTAAATAAGATAATAAATATATATACAGTTAAATGTATATATGTATATAATATAACTATAGTATTACAAAAAATTACAATGGATAAAATCTGAATAAATTGAACGTAATTACAAGTATTAAAGTGTATTCAGCAACAACTGTTATTTAACTAAATAAATACAGTTTCGGGGCGGTTAGTTTTATTTGGTGAAAGTTAGTTTTTACTGGGTGTTTCAGTTGATGATTACATCAGTGTTTTGTTCAGGGAATACCAAAAAATTTTAAATATATATATATATTAATAAAAAATAAGTGTGATATAAAAAATCAAAGTGCTGTTAGTCTGTGATTTAAACTGTAAGATAAATAAACAACTTAAACTTATTAGTTAATTACTTTTAAATGACTAACTGTTTGATTTTTTGTTTTTACCATTAAATGACTACCTGTTTGATAATTTTTCTTCTAAAACTGAAATATGTACACACATAATTTTAAAAGGGACCTCAGTGGTGTAGGAATACAGCTTTTGGATTATTTACCAATGCATTGCGGTTTCGACTCCTGTACTCATTATCAACAGGATAAAAACTTGTTTGACATATTAAATGACATTTCATTCATTCAATTTTTTATAAAAAGGAAAGGTTCATTTAATGACATCCATAAAATGTTAACTAAAAGATAAAAACTGGTTTGACAACTTAAATGACAACTCATTTATTCTATTTTTTTTTAAAAATGAAAGGTTCAATTATTGACATTCATAAAATGTTATCAATAAGATAAAAACTTGTATGACAACTTAAATGACAATTCATTTATTCAATTTTTTTTTTAAAATGAAAGGTTCAATTAATGACAACCATAAAATGTTATCAACAACTGGATATCAACAGGATAAAAACTTGTTTGACAACTTAAATGAAAATTCATTTATTCTATTTTTTTTTTTAAAATGAAAGGTTCAATTATTGACATTCATAAAATGCTATCAATAAATGGTTATAAACAAGATAAAAATTTGTTTGACATATTAAATGACTGTTAATTCATTAAACTTTTTAATATATTAAAGGTCCATTTAATGACATCCGCATATGTACATTCTTAATACTTTTTATTAATTTTAATAATTGTGATAATGGAGGGAGGGCCCCAGTAGGCCATTAAATCAAACAAAATATTATACGTACCTACCTAGGGTAACTTATTTTATGTTCGTTTGTCTAATATTAATAAAGTAAAAAGTACTATTGTATTTAGCATTTTTAAAATTCACAATAGTGCTTGAATTTTGTTGATGATTCAAACCCTGTGCTCCATAATAATATAAAACTAGTAAATACTATTTTGCTTATGGTACATCCATAATTTGCTTTTCTATCGTGATTTTTTTTAAGTTTTTATACCATACTTATTTATTGGCTATGGAATTCTAGTATTTATTACATTTATTTAAAATTGTTATTTAATATGAAAACCAAATAATAACATTAGACAATACTAAATTGTTGTAACTGATAGGACTAAACCAAAATACTAGTTAGACAAAATAAAATCAAATATCCTTTTATATCATTTTTAAAATTAGAGATTTCTATCGTTTTTTTTTTCCTAGTTCACATCAAAAATCCTTTCTACAATTTTTGTGTAGAGCACGACAAGAAATAATTTTTCCAAAATGTTAGAAATAATTTGAATATAAAAATCTTATATAGTTTTTATTATTGTGTAAAATATATTTTTATTAGGTATTTTAAATTTATATATTTTTTGAATATTTAATCTGTCAACATTTTTTATCAAATATATAATACTTTGTACATTGTTATATATATATATAGTTAAGAAAATAAATATTATATAAGTTTTTTTTTATATTTCCCTGTATTTTTTATACGTAAAGTTCCAGAATAAGTTAGGTAAAATATACTTTACTCATAAATTTAATACATGTTTATATAAAATATAAAAACAGGATGTTCCTCCTTTTAAAGAATATTTTTAAAATTTGTTTTTGAAACAATTATTTGTTTCTGGCTCTTCATTTACTGGTTTGTCTATTCATCCGTCCGTCTATTTGTTTATGAAACTCCTGCACTTATATAAATTTAATCTAGAACTAATATTTGGCAAAACTTAATGAATTCTCGTATTTCATAAACTCTTCGAAATAGACACTTGTAATTTGTAGAATTTTTAAATTCCGAATTTGAAAATAAAAAGATTTTTGCATAAGTATCTAATACCTATAATTTAGTTTTGAAAAAAAAAATTGTATTCCTCACTTTTTGGGAGCTATTCAAAATTGAAAATTAAAAATTTGGCATTCGTGAGACATTAGTTATTTTATTGTGAATAAATTAATCAAATTATCATATGTCAAATTTAAATTTCATTGCAACCAATTGTTACATTTTCTTGGTCAATGCACTGTTTACATATGTTTTTATCAAGAGGATAATTAAAATTTATTTTGAGCATTTGAAAGATTTATTTTAAAAAAAGTACTCGTAATATTAAAGTAAAAATTTTATATTTTTTTTTCTTTCGCATTTTTTAAATAAACAATTTTAGTAGGTTAAAATTTTTTAATTTGAAAATTATTCGTTTTATATTGTAATATTTATAGCCTTAGTACAAAACTCATTCGCCGAGTGGTGTAATTTGTCAATTTCAATTTTTTGACAGTTAAGGCCTAGCTATAAGGACATAACAAAATATGTGTAAATGTCAATTTTTTTTGTACGAAAAAACATAACTAAACATAAGAACACCCAAAATGACATAGAATGCATGGTTTAGATTTCACATAATATTAAAATATATACAGGAAATTAAATGAAAAATTTATTATGTATTTTATAATTTTTTTATTTAATTTAAAAAAAACTTGAAATTATATAAAAATATCTCTAAAATTTTGATGTTTACTTCACAATGGACGCTTTACATATGAAAATTTTCAAACATTTCGAATTTGGCATAGCTTTCTTTTGCTTAACGAATACTTAAAGAAAAAAAAATACAAAATTACATATGTCAGCCTTATGTCGTTTTGGGCATTTGTATTGTTTCTCCCTAAGTAGATATTTACATATGTAAGTTTTGACATTTACATATGTATTGTTATGTCATTGTAGTTAGGCCTTTAAAGTGCACGGATTTTTGTTTTTTTGGAGTATAAAAAAAAGCGTAGCAAATGTCAATAATCAATATATATTTTTGACAGTTAAAGTGCACGAATTGTTGTGGTTTCCATGTACAAAAAAGTACAAAACTTTACAAGACTCTGCAACACCTAAACCGTATTGCAGATTTATACAAAACCATTGCAAAATTTGTTTATATATTTTTTGTATTATGTGAAAGCAAATTTGAATTAAAATGTAAACAAAACAACCACATAAACGATATTTGACAGTTCAATAAAAATTCATGCTACGGTCGTTCACGAATTTGTGCAAAGATGTGATACATATAATTTTTGTATATCTACCATTTTATACAAGTTACCACGTTTTTTTTGTGCTTTGAAAATATTTTTTTAAACGTTTGGTCTCTATACCCTCTATAGTCTATTCTATAGCAATATTCAGTAACTACAAAATGATTGTATAATTTATATATGTCATAGAACAATTGTTTACCATCTAGAATAAAAACCTTTTCATTTTTGTTATACCGCTCTTTTTTTGACTTATAATATTTTTCATTTTCTTAATTTTTAATTTTTTCTTTCTTATTTTTCATTTCTTCAGATTTTTTTTTTCTTTCTTTATTTTTTTTTTTCATTGTCTTTTTGTTCTCTTTTAAGACAAAAAAAAAAATCAAACAATTTTTCCTTGTTTTTAAGTTATGTAGAGAAATAATAAAAGAAAATTTATTTAATTTTTGTTTTTCATGAATTCCTTTTGTTAATATTATTCACGTCTCTTTTTATGTTTTCATTCAAATTCATTCACTTATTCACTCGCTCATTCACTTTCAAGTTATTCTTACTCTTTTTCTTAACTATTTATACAATTTCCTTGAACACTCTTTTTTTTTTGTTTTAAAATATTGTTTACTTTTTATACTTCTTACTATAAAGTTCTTAATTTTTCTTTTATATCTTTATATTATATATATATCGTCTTCGTTGACTAGTACATTTATAAATACATATACACAAACATACGTATAAATTATCCATTGTTTTGACTTGTCGAATATTTTATGAATTGTGAATTCCTCTACTATAGTACTAACCTTCAGTGATGAGATGATTGATGATATTTGTATAATAATTTTAAAGTACTTGAATATTTAGAAAAAGTACTAGTTAAGTATCTAAAAGTATTAAATGAATTTTAATATTAACAATGAAGATAAAATATGAAATTTATAAAAATTAGAAAATAAAATAAAATTTATTTAAAAAAAAAAACTCAAATAATTTTATATTTAATTCAAATTTTAAAATACTTAAAGTTAGCACGATTGGTTAAGCAACTTAAGTTATTTTAATATTTTTTGAAAAGTCATTTGAAAAGTTTGAAAAATCTGTATGACGGGGTTCAAATATATTTTCAAACCATTATTCAATATATTTTGGTTCCACTACGCAAGCCAGTTTATGAAATCTAGTTTAATCGGCTTCCGATTTTCTAAAATCCAGTTTATCTTATTTTTATTTATTGTTTTGTTTAAATACATAGTTTTTAATCACAACTTTCGGCTATTTTATAAAACTTTTAAAAAACTGTGGGGACGGTAGCTTCCGCCGAACATATTATTAAAATCCTGATTTCGTAACTAACTCTATAATCGCTTCTAATTCAAAATCTCACATATACCTACGTATTATATAAATATTCAGGAAAAGTCCTAAAGCGTTGCTGCTTTGGAATCCAACTCTAAAATCCGTCCTTATTTAGTAACATGCATTCAAACACAAATTCAAAATTCTCTCATTTAATATATTTATTACATTGCTTAAAAATTTAAACAAAATCGTAATTAATTAATTTATTCAAAACAGTAATTAAATATTGACAAATACATACCTACTTGATTTCAGTAGATAACTATCTTGCTTGAATTAAAGCAGCCTAAGTGCTTACGTCTGAGTGCTAATCTGTTTCTACACTTGGTTTTTAATTAAAATTAGATTTTTCTTAGTTGATTTGTTGGCTAAGTTAGAATACCTACTTTAAATAAGTGTCTACTAGGATTTTGTACAAGAGTACATATAACATAACTAAAATATTTTTTATAATCCAAAAGTACTAAATCTAGTACAATTGTACTAGATATATCATTCCTTCTACCATTGGTTAAAATAAAATAAAAAATCAAATGGAAGACTATTTTTTACAAATTACGATTTTTACGAACATATTTTTGTACTTATATCTATGAATACAATATGTAAAGTTGTTTGTAAGCATATCATAGAAAAAAAAGTGTACACGACTATTTTAATTTTTCAAAAAATATGTACAGCATAAGTTACAACAAGAGCAACAGCAACAACAACAACAACAGAAAATACATTTTTATTTTGTAGAAAATTTTAAACTTAAATAACTTTAGGATAGATACGAATTACAAAATAACTAAGTGTATATATGCTTGTATGTATATATATATATATATATATATATATATATATATATATATATATACATACATATATATATATTGATAATTACGAAAGAAACGTCAAAAGAAAATTTTTTTTTTAAATAAAAATTTTTTTGGGAATAGGATGGAAAAAATGTGCAACAGAGAAATAAAAAAAATCAAAACAATATGGAGAGTTTTTAAAAGAAAAATCGCATTTGAAGGGAAAAGAAAATAGAAACTAAAAAAATAAAATAAAAAACAAAAAAAATAGTAGAAAGAGAAAGAGAAGAAAATAAGAATAAAAACAAAATAGGAATTGAAAAAAAAAACAGCGCAAAAAAATAGCAGATTTTTGTAATAAGAAAGGCGAAATGAATAAAGCAGTGGTAGATATTATAAAAACAAAAACAACAATGAAAAGAGCGATTGGATGGACAACAAAAAAGAAAAGTTAGGTTAGGTGAAAAATATTAAGTGCAAAAAACACAAAAACAACAGAAAATAATAATACAAAAAAACAAGACAAAAAAAAAACTGGTTTCATTTGTTACTTTCTTCTTTGACTGTTGTTTTCCTTTCCGTCTTCTTCTACTTCGGTTATTTCGATGTATGTTTTGTATAGTTTTTGACGGTGTTTTATTTTTTTATATTTTAATTTTTTTTTTATTTGATTGGTTTGTTTTGTTTCTTGTCTTTTTATGTTTTTTTTTTGTACACGTTTGTTTTATCTTAAGTTATTATTTATTTTAGTTTTTGTTTTGTTATTTTTTATTTTACTACTTGTTCACTTGTTTTTTGTTACTTCTTTCACATACGTTAATCGCTATTTTTTTTTTAAATCTCTTTAATATATTTACTATGTACATAAGTTTGTATGTAATATATAGTTTACTTATATATACATAAGTTATATATGTAAATAAATAGCAATGAAAAAAAAAGCTGTGGTATTTATTATTATATTGAGGAAGGTCAAGATTTAAGAGAATTGAAATTAATTTTTTTTTATATGTTTGTCTGTTTGTTGTTGTTGTCGTATTTATAATCGCGGATACCGGTATTTTTGAACTTTAAATATAAATGTATATAATATATTATATATGTATATAAGTAAATAATGTAAAGATATTTGTAAGAAATAGAATTTAATTAACTATACGAGTACTTGTATGTACACATGCATATTGCAAAGAATAATAAAATAAAATAAAAAATAATTAATTCTTTTCTTTGATATAAAAATAAGAAATTTAAAAAAAGAAATGTGGGGTATCAGTATTGCCAGAATATTTTAAAGTATGTTACTATCTATTTATATATTAATACCTGACTATATGAAAATTCTTGAAACGAAAGTTACCTATTATTCTTGTATTATTTTTTAATTAAATTATTTATTTATTTGTTTTATTAAAAAGTATGATTTTTTAATCTAATTATAACTAAGTAGGTATACCTATTCACTTAGTAAAATGCCCAAAATTTTCAAATTGTGACTTGTGAGTTGTTATAAGTATTCGTAATGTAAATGTATCTTTTGAACACGAAAATTATTTAGTAACTAATTTCTTGAGAATAATAATATTTTTATTAATTTTTTTGTTTTTATTAAATTTTTATTTAATTTCAGTTAATTTTACAATAATATATAAAATTATGTATAAGAAATAAAGTAATTCTAAAACTACAGCTTTATAACTAATATTTAATAACTTATGATTTTTTTTTTTAATTTCTACCGGCAGCGAGTTGAAAAGTTTTATTGCGCTGCATTTTAGACTTTTTTGCTTCAACGTTGTTTTGACTTTAGGAATTTCGATATTTTTTCTGTTTCTGGTTAGATAATTATGAATATTCTCCCTATTTTTAAGTTTTAGTTTTGACTTAAGATTATTGTTCAGGATATTATACATGTATAATTACATTTTTCAAAATAAATTAGTTGGTTAATATCCAGTGTATCTATTATTTCAAATAAATTATTAGTTCTGGTTCTTAAATTCAAATTAAATAAAGTTTTGAGTGCTTTATTCATTACTGCACTAATTTGATTTTTATGGAAATATGAACAATGACTCCAACTGCATATGTTATACCTAAATCTTGATAATTTATGGCCATTATATATAAGTTTAGCAGCATAATTCGGAATACACCCCATTCTTGTGACAAACATTGTTATAGGAATAATTTTTTTTTAATGCTTTTTATATGTTTATCCCATCTTAAGTTTTCATCAATTATCATTCCCAAGTACTTAACATTATCGATGTCTAAAAAACTTTTGCTATATTTAATAATTATCAATAATTACAGTTATATTAGTGTATTTTAAAATGACCTTTTGTATTAATTCTAATTAAAACATTATTATTTACAGAGTGGACCAAAAGTCACACCTATGTGTAAAAATTGACAAGCTTTTTTGGTTATTATTATTTTTTATTGTTTCCTTTTTTTTAAAATATAATATGAACTTTGCATAATTTAAATTCTAATTATGAAAAATAATGTAAGATAAATGAAGATAAATTAGTGCCATAATTAGATAAACTAATTTTTAGGAATTAATATAAGCAAATAGTGAAGGAATTTGAGCTCCTTATATATAAACAAATAGTGCGGGAATTTAAACCCCTCATATATAAGCAAATAGTGAAGAAATTATAAAAGATATCTTTAATAAAGAAAATATATAACTAAAGATGAATTTTTCTACTAAGGCTCTGTATCCAACTTCATTTTGTACCAGCACCTTAATTTGTATTCCATTTTATTTCCACTTCCTTGATTTTCTACAATTTTTCTCAACGTACCTCGAATCCACTTTCCCACTTTTATTTTGGCGATTTTTTTTTTACCGAATTTTTTTGGCCAGGACAACCTACATATATACGAGTAATACCAAGACATAATATTAAGTTTAGTAATTAATGAACACAAAATAAATTAATTTATCTTGTATCACAATAATCTAAATACATAGTAAGGTATTTATTAATCTAAAAAATTTTAGACTATGTTAATCCTAGGTTAACAACTTTAACATTGACAATTTAATATTATAATGTACAATCAATTAAGTAATTCCATCCAAAATAATAAGATTTCATTGTCACAAAGTTTATTGTCATTTCATTTGTCAAAGTTGTCATTTTATTTCAGAAATTTTATAAGAATATTATAGGTATAATTTTTATTGGTTTTGGATTCATAATGTTGACTGAAGCGAAAAACTAATCTTATATTTTTATTTGATACTTAAGCCAGAAAATGTGATAAGAGAGTGATTGTACTATCTATTATTTTTTTTAGTAATATTATTTATTTTGTTAAATATCATCTCTTTTATTGTACTATATATATTTGGTAACCATGGAGATTTGTAAAAAAAAATTATTAAATTTAAAATTAAAGTAAAGGGTTATTTCCTTTTTATTTTACATGTTAAGAAAAGGGTAATTTACATCATTAAGTAACTTGAAACTTTATAAATTACAAGGAAACGTAACGCCTTATAAAATTCATTGTTATGTAAATTAGAAAGTATTAGATTTTTTTTTTAAACAAATTTTTAAACATATAAAATTATCATCAATGGCAACACCTTCAAGTAATACTTAATGTCTTTAATCTTGATATGAATAAATTATCTAAGAAAAATAAATAATAAAGGAGAGAAAAGCGCGTTCAAAATTGTAAAATTAAAAAGGTTAGGAACAGTGTAAAAATAAAATAAATTTCCTTTTCATTTTGTCACGAAGAAAGAAAAGATAAGAAAAACATAAAAAAAAAACATAAGAAAAACATAGAAAAATACAAAAAAGAAAAAGAAAAAGGAAACCGAATTAAAAAAAAAAATAGCAAAATTAGGTAGTACAGAAAGTAATATTTTGTTTAAGAATAGAATTAAAAGAAGAGAACATAGAAATGTTGTAAGGCGAAGGATAAGAAAAATAAGAAAATAATATAAGGGTTCCTTTATATTTTCTTTTATCATCTCGTGACTCGTTTTTTGTCGTATATATATATATATATATGTATATTTGTTATCAATTTCTTTTGATCTGGAATCTGACATAATAAAATACTCTAAACATTATTTTGAATAGAAGTTTATTTACTTGCGTACAAGTAAAAAAAAAAAATAATAAAAAAAAGGATAAAAGAAACCAAAAATAAGAAACACGAACCACGAGGATTCTTGATATTCGCTTAAAATTATTATTTTGTTTTTTTTTTTAACTTTTACTTTTTTCTAATACTTATTATTGTAGGTATATAATAAATATATATGCCTGTATATATTTCAAATAAATATATATATATATATATGTATGTATATTTCGATTTACTTTTTTTTCGAATGAAATCGAAAGACAAAAAATAAATTTTCCCGCGTAAATTTTTCTAATATTTTCTATATAGGGAGTGGAGAAAGTGATTCTGTATATTTATAGATTCCTTATACATATCTATGTACATATATATGTATGTACATGTGCATATTGTGCAAAAAATTGAAAAAGGATACAAAAAAAAAAAAGAAAAAGCTCAAAAATTAAAAAAAAAAAAAAAATAAGAAAAAAAACATAATAAATATGTTATACATGCAGTTGTATAGTTTCACGTTTTATTATTATTTTTTTATCAGTCTCTCGTTTTTATGGTTTTGTACTTTTTTTTTTGTTTTTTTTTTTTTTTTATATTATGTACGAATTTAGGTGAATGTTTTGTTTATATAAGATTTTTGTTTGCTTATTTTTATTTTTTTTTTTGTTGATTTTGATGTGTAAAATTTTTGTGTAAAAAAAAATTTATTAAAGTTTTTGTTAAAATCGGGTTTTTTTTTGTATATGAAGAGGAGAATTTAAAAACAGCTGATTTTTATTTTTAATATTTTGTAACTATATTTATATACTTACCCTAAGTAGGTACTATAACAAAGTTATTAGTTAATATAGAAGTATGACTGTATACATAATATGTCTAATTTTTTAATCCAATATTAATATTATGTAGTAGGCTTTTGACATAATTTATGCCATAGTTATAATAATTATTATAACATCATTCACTACTTATATAAAGGGATATTCGCAGAATATAGTTATACTAGGACTTTGTTTTCGTATGTTTCGAAATTTTTGATATCTTCCGACGGAAGTTTTAATGAATTGTTTATACATATACAATCCATCTGGGGGCTTAAAATTATTAAAATTATTTACCAAAAATTTTGCTAGATTTGGCTAGAAAAATGATTTACAATTTTTTTTTAAAATATATATGTAAGTATGTATGATTTATTTTTCAAATTAAAATTCTTATATAAAATATTTAAAATATTTTGTACGTCTTTTTAAAATTTGGATGATCGTAATCCTAAAGTTATATATCGATAAACACAGTTGTAATTTTCCCCCCATCCCGGACCATCTCAACATTTGAACTAAGGTATGACTTATGAAAATTGGGCTTATAGTTTAGGTGCTATCTTAAAATAAAAATTCGGGCTTACGCAATTAAATGTATAGATATTGATACTTGTACAGTACACGTATAGAACCAAACTATTATATCTCAAGCTAACTTGTAATTACTACCTTCCTATTAAATGTTCCTAATGGCTGGTGAATCATTTCGTCCTGTAAGAATGAAAAAGACAGTTGAAAAGATCGTTGTTGTTTAATGTTTTTTTTTTTTTTTTTTTTTTTTTACAGAAACCATTATAGCAATTTGTCAATCTATTGGATGACTTAATGTATTCCGAATTTAATTTAGTATATACATAATATATATATCGAACAATTATATATATTAAATTAGCTTACCGCATAAAATGAACTTTCAATTTTTTAAAGTTGAATTTCTACAAACGCTTTTCTTAATGTAACACAAACCGAAATTTAATTATTATAAAAATCTTGTGAGTAGGTATGTAATGATTTTTGGTTTTCCGTCTGGAAAACGAGCTAACTATTTGTCATTTGGATTGAAATTTAAATTTTATTGTAAATATTTAAGAATAGATGAAATAAGTCAATGAATTGAAGATTTATTTATAAAGAGCCCCATTTAGCTTTAAAAATATAGATTATTTTTTTAATTTATTGATATTGAAACGTTTTAAAACTTTAATTTTTTAATTATTAATTTTGTAAACAATTTATTTTTAGCATATATGTATACTTATATGAAGTCTACAAATGATAATCTACCTATATATTACAAATACTTAATAACCCTTAAAAATTTCCTAATTAATCATACGTTAGTAAAAGTTTTAATCAAAAGTTCTTAAAGACCTTCTGAAAAACACCCTGTTACTAAAAGATCTAAATCCCCCACTAAATTACCCTCTAAGTAAAAGCTAGGTTTCTTCTAAAAAAGTTTCTCTTACAAACTATAGTTTTATTTATTTATTTTTTTACACGCTAACTAAACGTTAGAAACGGATTCCTTTATACATAGTTCAGAAAATACATATGAAGACTTGGCTATGGAGTTAAAAAGTTAGAAGGAAAATAGAATAGAAGAGGAGAGTTGCGTGATACGTGAGAAACGAACTTATTTAAGTTCTTTTTAAAACGTTGCAAATTGTATAATGGTCTATTTCTATTAGATGGCAGCACATTAAATGGAAGCATGTTCATTATTCTAGCAGTTCTTACAAATGAGTTTTGAATGAGTTTTTCTATTGTGTAGATGTGAACATTTGCAGCTCCTCTATTGTTACGTTGAAATTGTTTAAGAAGGGACATAATTTGATTTTAGTTCAATAGAGCAAGTTGAACTACTTATAAGATGTCTATAAATAGAGAAATAGCTCAAATATTACGATAAGAGTTAAGTGGATTAAGTATTTCTTGCTCGACAGCGCGTCGTCTATAAGGCATAAGGCGGACTTTAAATTTTGTCGAGGTAACTCAAAAAAATTTTGGTTGCCCTCCAACCCAAATGTGAGAGTTGTACTCAATCTTAAGTCGAATATAGGTTTTATATAGATATTAGACAGACCCTTTGGAGAGAAATATGTTTTACAGCGGAACAGAAAACCCAAACTGTCAAATACTTTTATAGCTATATTAAAATATATGCTCATTCCGCACAGCCGCAATAGGTCTCCACTTAGCTCGTCTTCTTGGACCATAATATTCTCAGATAAACTTAATTTAACAACCCTTTTGTTTTTTAAAATACGTCCTTACATATTTTTATATATGTATGTAATATCCATAGAATTTTATTTTATAGTTTAGTTTTTTAATTTTTTAATTATTGAGTATATTTCATTTTATAAAATTTATAAAAAATTTCTATTTTAAAATTTATAATTCTTTGTTAAAAAAATTTCATTTAAAATTTATAAAAAATTTTCTTTAATCAAAAACACAATCAATACTTTTTGTATATGAAATATTGCAAAATTTTTTAAAATCAGATATTCTTACATATATACATCTTAATATTATATTAAGTATATTATACTATAACTATATTAATTTAATATTTTATAATATTTTTTTTATATAATGTTCAATTAAATAATAAATTTTAATATTTATATTTGTTTTTTTTTTTCTTTTTTTAATTTCAGATACCATAGAATACAATAATATATCATCAATGTCATGTTTTTCATTTCGGCAATATTTTATAATATGTTCAAATATAAAATATAAATAATTTTTATAATTTTATATGTATATATATATACAAAAAAAAATATATACATATATTATAATATACACAAAATATAATATAACATAATTAAATTTTGAAAAGAATTTAAAAAAAAAAATTAGAGAAAAATACTAAAATAAAAAAAAAACCAAAAAAAAAAAAAAAAATCCTTCAAAATTCATCCTAAAAATTTAATATCATCATCATTATTAGAATATTTTCTATTTGAAAACAATATGGCTGTAAGAAGTCATCAATATTTCAGTTTACGCTGGAATAATTATCAAAATACAATGACATCTGTATTTCAACAGTTACGAGAGGATCAATCCTTTGTGGATGTGACTTTATCCTGTGAAACTGGTTCCTTAAAGGCACACAAGGTAATATACATATGTATATATTTTTAGATTATATAATTTAAATATACATACTTGTATTACAAATGTAATATTTAAGTATAAACATATAATTTTGTATTATTATTAAATTAATGTATATATGTATTAGTAATTATTGATATACATATTGCAATGGACATATTATGTATATATATATATTTATACTATTTATACCCGTATGACTATATAGTCAAAGGGTATAATAAATTTGCCATTACGTTTGTGACGTTAGAAGGAGGGGGGTAGATATAGACTCAAGTGTATGGATCGGATCAGAATCGAAAAATAAATCGATTTAGCTATGTATGTCCGTCTGTCCGTCCGTCACCACGATAAATCAAAAACTAAAGGAGCTAGGATCTTGAAATTTTCGCAAATTCGTTTTTTTGCAATAGCCGTCGCTATTTAAATCCAGCCATTTTCATCCATGGATTCGGGTAGCTGCCATACAACTTCTTATTTTATATAAGTATTACTCTGTACCTATAACAGCTGCGTGTCTGAAATTTTGTGAAAAGTAATTTAGTTTTATGGCCAAAGTTTCTGCAAAATTTGGTTGGTCTACTGCAGTGGGTTCGAGTAGCTGCCATACAACTTCTTATTTTATATGAGCATTATTCTAAACCTAATAAAGCTGGTATGTTTGAAATTTTGCCAAAAGTAATTAATGTTTATAATAATAATGATATAATGTTTATATAAGTGTCATACGGGTATCCCAGAGTTGACACAGTCTACCCTACCACACTCTTCCTCGTTTTGATTTTAAATAATCATTTTCTGATTTTATATCTTTATTATACATATTTAAAATATATATGTAATATACGTATGTAAGTGTATAAATAATGAATATTTAATTTAAAACTATTATAGAAATGAATTTATAAATGTGTATTTATTTATTTTTGGGAACATAACATATAACTACATATATGTATAATCATATCTAAAAGATATTAGAGATAACTATAGATACATATAGATATTATAGATATATAATTATGTATTGTATTGATATATAATATAAATATTTCTATATCTAAACTGAATTTTTCAATGAATTATAACAAATAATAATATATATATATATGAATAAATTTGAAATGCAATGCAATGCAATGCAATGCAATGCAATTTTAAAAATTATTAAAATACAAAGTAACTAACAATAAAAAACTAATAATTTATACACAGATACTTACTTACTTACATATAATTTAAATTCTGAATTTTGAAAGATTAAAATTACAAAAGTTTTTCATAAGAATTATTGTATAATATTATGTATTTTTGGATTAATATATCTCTCTAGAAAAGCCAATTAAAATTAAATATTTAAAAAAAAAAATACATTATTATAAGTATACAACATTGGAAAATGAATATTTTATGAACAAAAATTTTAATTTAAAAAAAAAAATTAAAAAAAAATTTATAAAATTATTAGAATCTATCATGTATAAAATATAAAAAAAAAAATTAAAAAACTTCAATACAATTTATTTGATTTATTTTATATCTTTTATTTTATTTTTTAATATTTTATTTAAGATTTGTTTTAGTAGAAATTTGTGTGTGTATAATTTCCTTAGGTATATAAAGAGTATTTCTTAAAAATACTTAAATATATATATACTTATATGCATAGGTATTAGGTATACACATTTTTTGGTAATAAAACAATTATTTAAACTGTCAATTTTATTTATTTAAATTAATTTCAATTGCATATTCAAATCTGTATTATTTTTATTTTAATAATTATAAATTTTAATATTAGATATGTTGTTGTTATTGTTGTTTTATTTGTGGTATACCATATGCCATCCTAACATACAGGCCTTGCGATCCATAATGTTATTCCATTTCCAATACTATCTATTAATTTATAAGTAATGAACTTGGTAAAACTATATTTGGTTTATTTCATATAGTTTATATTTAATTTTAAAATTTTGGTCACCAAGGAGATTTTGTAAAGACATATTTTTTTAAACAATTAAGTAATTCAATTGTACGGTATCAGAACTCGCATTTCTCGATTAATAAACCAAGAATTTGGATTACCATTACACTATATCGAGGCGATTATAATAGATAAATTTAACTGTCTGATTATGTTCTCAAATATGCTATTTAATTTTTAGTTGTTGACAGTGATGCCAAATGTACAGCATTTTCTTAATATAACCTGTTTCATTAGATGGAGATTTTTTCTTGAATTGAAAAAATTTTAGTCGTTTTTAGCCAGATTTATATATTGATTTTTAAGGTAATTAATATATCATAAGATCAAAATAAAAACTAGTAACTTAAAATTCGTAACTGATTTTTCCGATTAAGCTAATCCTTTAAATTTAAATTGGAAATATAGAAAAATTTAATTAATAATTTTATTTAAAGATTAATATGTGCAGAAGATTTTTATTTTGAACCCTTTTAACTATTCGGAATAAATTTTAGTTTGGCAACCCTGATTTTTAACTACTATTTAATCGATTTAAATTTGATTCAATTTATTTGGTGCTATTGCTAGGACTATGATTAGAATGCATCAATTTTTTGAATTGTGCAATTCACATGATATAATTCTTATGCCCTTAAGGCATGTTATAGATTTATTGAGTCTTTGACCAGTTATAATACATCATTAAAACCGAATAGTATATATGATATTTGAAGTATGATATTTTTAACAAAGTAATAACTATAACACAAATCACATAATATTTTGTTTATTATTTATTACATAAATCACATACATATTTTGTTTATTATTAATTTTTAAAAAATTGTATTTTTAAAAGGAGGGTTTTCGACTGGATGGTTTTTCTGGAAATAGATGACTGGACATGTTGAAACGAATAAAAACTTCTCCTAAAGGGAGAATAGTGTTGACTATTTTCATCTCTTTAAAAGTTATAAGTATTTAACTATTTTTCAACTATAATTTGGTTGTATTTCGTTTGAACTAACAATGAATTTTTATTTAAATGATAAATTTAACTATAATTTTTATTATACATAATTTTTTATTTATTTATTTGTGAAAAGTCCCCTAGCACATATACAATGTGATAAGCTAGTGAATCTGAGTTTTTCATTTTTGAGTGTGGCAGTTAGATTTATTTTATATAATGATTTATATAATGAGATTTAATTTATATAAACAATTACAACATC